>JAOBSW010001121.1:0-112300 GCA_026214975.1 Gentiana macrophylla
ACGAGAGAAATGCCCGAAAAAATTTCCCATATATCACATGGTCTAATGGGACACCTAGTACTAGTAGTATTAGGTAACCGTAAAAAGTGCATAATATAATATCCAAGCAAATTATTACCCGAACTAATCGTTGTTCTATTATCAATCACAAATTTGATGTTAGACACAATATTTATACTCGAAATTATGATCGAAAATTCATTTATCAACCATCGGCATTACTTACTATGATACTGCAAATCATTATTTAAACTCTAATAATCATACTAAACATAGATTAACGATGCTAAATAACCTAGCATACATCATTTCTTTTTCATAAGACGAATTTTGATAAAATTTCGTCTTACCAGGTTTATAGTACCGTTTGTATACTATATATACTATATGACCTTATGATTACCGAATTAATTTTATTTTTTTTGGAAAGAATTAATTTTAAATTGTATGACGTATTTCTCAACCCACAAAAAAGAAAAGATATTTGATGCCGTGTCAATACCGAATTAACCCCTGAAAAAAAAAAATTCCGAATTAATATAAATTTGCGTAAAATAATTTCCTTGCTATTTAGAGGAATCCCAACTCGTTTTTATTCTCTTATACTGCAAAATTCACCATATGCCCTTAGATTCCTTTATTGTCTCTGCCTTCATTTTGTGTTCATCATCATCTTTGCATTTTTCCATCTGTTAAGATCTAAAGAGCTTCCATTTTCCCTTCTTCTCTCTATCACCTTAAAGAGAGCACAGTGTTTTTTTAATTTAAGGAATCGAATATTAATAAATGATTGTAAGTTTCTTCTTCAAGCCTCCGTTTCCTTCAGCTCCACAAATATTTATTCAGCTTTTCAGGGTAAATTCTAGCTGGAAATGAAATTCTAGTTTTCGTTTCTTTTTCGTTCGTGGAGGGTTTTTTTGGGGGTGATATTATAATGCGTTCCGGAGAAGTTGGGATCTCATATGAAAATGGAAACAAATCTTTGTCGATCTTATATGTATTTTGATTTTGGAAAAACGTAAATGTTTTAATTTGATTGAAAAAAGTGTGCGTTTTATGTGTCTGACTAAAACAATGGGTTGAAATTATTAATTATCATCAAAATCGACCTTGTTTTCTTCCATAGAGTTCCTCTCATTTTGGAATTATTTTCCAACAAGGAATCTACATTTTTATTTTTTTGATTTGGAAATTCGCATTTATATATTACGAATTAATTGTTTTTTCAGGTAGTTTCAGGTAGCCGTAGATCACATTGGTAAAGAAATGTTTTATTTTGGCATTCAGGTAATTTGAAATCTGATCTATCGGTTTACACATCGAATTTTAAGCATGGACAACCCTGAAATGGAAGAAAATATGCCTGCTATTGGGGAGCCTAAGGTACATTTACTCTATAATTTCATCTTTGTTTTTTCTCTTGTCAAGCACAAGGTCAGGTCATATATTTTGTCAATTGTTGTTGTTGTTATTACTTGCTAATGAAATAAAAATTGTTAAATTAGGCTCAAATTTATGCTAATTGGAGCTTCCTTAAATGCATTTAGATAAGCATTCCTAATTGTGGTTTTAGGGATTAATGGTCTACCTGTTTTGTCTATTCAAATATGTGTATTCCATTAGCAGGTTTATTAACTAATGCTTTGATTCGCTTTATTCCAATAACAAATTTATCTAATGACAGTTGCTGTACATGTAATGACATATATGTCCTTGAGTTTTTCGGATTCATCCGAGCTGATTTGTAGAGATTCGCGTTAATTTTCAAGACATTCGGTATCTAACAAGGATGCTGTTGTTTGACAGTTACATGCAGGGATGGGCAAGAGCTTATGTGCAATATATGCTAAAGTTTTGGAGATATTCCCTGAACTGGAAGCAGCAAGGCCAAGAAGCATGTCAGGCCTTCAAGCATTGTGTGTTTTGCATATTTCTCTTGAGAGGACAAAAAACATTCTTCAGCATTGCGCTGAATGTAGTAAACTCTACTTGGTAATTTTATTTCCTTCAAACTTATGTAGTATTATAGCTGCTTTTTATTTTTACAGTCAAAGTACATAATGAACTTCCACCAAAACCAGACCACGAGTCGTGTTTTGATTGGAGGATAGTAGTGAATCTCCTCATTAAGCATGGTCAGCATTGGAATTTCCCTACCTCGATTTCCTTTGATCTGTATAGTTTAGGCTTACAATATGAAATCTACGAGATTTGTTAATCTTTCGTTTTGGGATTTTTGTAAAATAGGTAAATGCATATTGTCTCATAGCTGGCATTCATTGTTGTAATGAACATTTAGCATTTTGGAAAGAACCCGCTTTTGTTGTTAAAACTTTTACTTTCATGTTATGGTTTTTGTCATGTAGTAGTGACTACTATGCTATTTTACGATAGGATTAAGAGATCCATATTATTGTGTGTATCCCTGTTTTTTCGTGGATACCTACGAAGAAATATGATACTGCGCTTTTAGTGCTTAATACCCAAAATTTGAGGAGATTGACAATATTACTATCACATTTTAATTCAGGCGATAACTGGTGATTCGGTTGTGATGAAGTTTGAAAAGGCAAGACTTGCTCTTGAAGATGGTCTGAGGCGGGTTGAAGATATTGTCCCACAAACTATTGGTTGTCAGGTAAATAATTCATATGTTTCCGTCAAGAAAGTTCAACTTTTTTAGTTCTAGCTAAAGTGGAACTGGCAAGTGGCAGTTGTTCTGTTTCCAGAAGCTGTGGCCTAAACATATATAGTTCACCATTAAATTTTTGTCAAGGTATTGAATTGTTTTTGCACTTAGGTAGAAATGATGCATCTTTTTGTATGTTCGTATGTTTTGAAACATTTGGCCTAATCCCCTTTTCTCCAAATATTGTATACTTCTATTTTTATCATAGTTAATCCTTATATCAGTTCTAACCCACCTTTTTCTGCTATGATTTCAGATTTCCGAAATTCGAAATGAACTTTTGGAGATTAAGTTCTCACTTGATCCAGTAGAGAAGCAAATTGGGGATGATATAATTGCATTGCTCCAGCAAGGTATAAAGTTCACCAGCAACTCTGATGACAACAGTGAACGTGAAGTCTTTCACCAAGCTGCTTCACGACTCGGTATTACCTCTTCAAGATCGGCACTTCTAGAGGGAAGGGCTCTAAAAAAACTCATAGAAAAAGCTCGATCCGAGGAAGATAAGCGAAAGGAATCCATTGTGGCTTATCTTTTGCATCTCATGAGAAAATACTCTAAGTTATTCAGAACCGATCTTTCAGATGATAACGACTCACAAGGATCGCCCCTTGTTCTCCCACTATTCAGGGACAGTTTGAGGATACTAATGGGCCTGGAGGAAAGCGGTCATGCCTTTGATCGACAACTTTCAAAGTTTAATTCGTTTAATTTCAAGCCCAACTTCAGGAGGTCAGGTCAGATACCTATCCCTCCTGAAGAATTGAGGTGTCCAATCTCATTACAGCTTATGTATGATCCAGTCATCATACCCTCTGGTCAGACATATGAAAGGATTTGCATAGAGAAATGGTTTAATGATGGGCACGACACATGTCCAAAAACTCAACAACATCTCCTCATCTTAGTTTGACCCCTAATTACTGTGTTAAAGGTCTTGTTGCTAGTTGGTGTGAACAAAACGGTGTTCCTGTCCCGGATGGACCTCCAGAATCCCTTGATCTTGAATATTGGAGATTAGCATTGTCGGACAGTGAGAACACGAATGCGAATTCTAGTTTATCGGAGAGTGGTGGCGGCTTCTGCAAGTCCAACGATGTCACGGTCACCATGGAAGAAAACACAGGCAATGAAGTTGAAGATGTTTCTGTTAAGGAAAAAAACTCTGCAGTCAATGTCTGTCTGAGTTATGACGACCTTTTGATTATGTTACAGAAAGGTAATGATTTGAAGAAAAAGTTGGAAGTTATCGAAAAAATAAGGCACCTGCTAAAAGATAATGAAGAAGCAAGAATATACATGGGTGAAAATGGTCTTGTAGAAGCTTTATTGCAGTTCTTGGAATCAGCTATGGACGCCGGGTGTGAGAAAGCTCAGGAAGTTGTAGCTATGGCTCTTTTCAATGTGGCGGTGAATAATAACAGGTAATGTTTAGCGGATTTTCTGTTTTTTTTTTACAGACTTAAATACTACTTTTCTCTATTTTATAGAATCTTTAGTCATGGTGAAATGCATCAGAATCTCAATACCGTATAATTTATTTAGATAATTTGCATTTTGTGCAGTTTATGTATTGCAGATTCTGTGATTTAGAGATATGAGTAAAACAATCATCTGTAGGCAATTTTTTCGTGGATCTGAATGAATTGGATCCTTATTTACACATTCACCTCATTTTACAGTATATACAGCAAGTGTTCTAATCGTTTTTGGTGTCGATGTTTACTTTTCAGAAACAAGGAGACAATGTTGGCAGGAGGAATACTACCACTTCTCGAGAGAATGATCACGAATTCCATGTCTGCAGGAGCCGCGACGGCTCTATACTTAAACCTTTCTTGCCTTGAAGAAGCAAAACCCTTAATCGGATCAAGTAAAGCTGTACCTTTCTTGATTCAAATCCTTCATAATGACTATGATAGTCAATGTAAGCTTGATGCAATCCATGCACTATATAATCTCTCCATCTCCCCATCCAACGTGCCACTTCTCTTAGAATCCGGTGTGATCAACGGCTTACAGTATCTTATCGATCATTCAAGTGATCATTCATTGACAGAGAAATCCATAGCTGTACTAATAAACATGGCCCTGAGTAAATCTGCTGCAAAAGACGAAATCATATCAGCACCTGGGCTCATTAGTTGTCTTGCAAACATATTAGACGTGGGTGAACCGGTTGAGCAAGAACAATCTGCTGCCCTTCTTGTGATTTTATGCAATGGTAATGAGCATTGCAGTCAGATGGTCTTACAAGAAGGTGCTATACCTTCTTTGGTTTCGATTTCGGTTAACGGGACATCACGAGGAAAACAGAAAGCTCAGAAGCTTTTGATGCTGTTTAGAGAGCAGAGGCAAAGAGATTCATCATCATCACATATTGATACAAATCATCATCATCATTATGAAGGTAGAGAGAGAACCTTGTCTTTTTCTGATACAGATACAAAGCCATTAAGCAAGTCGATTTCAAGAAGAAAAGTGGGAAAAGCTTGGAGTTTCTGGTGGAAAAACAAGAGCTTTTCAGTACATCAGTATTAGGGAAAGAATATCATTAGCTCTGTTGATAATTTTGTAATAGGCGTCTTTAGTGGCACAACGTTGTTTTTACTATGGTATCGCATCGAAGACCATCAACCGGCAGAAAATCGATTCTCAACTTTAGAATCGACTTTCATCCGGTCGATTGAGTCAGAAAGTCGTTTGTCATTTTGATGCCATAATGATAGATTTGGTATGGTGTCACTAAAGATGTCTTTTTGTAATTACTTTATTGTCTTTTATCATACCCTTTATATAATAAGGGATCTTTTTTTCTTTCTTTCTTTCTTATACTATTAAACATTTTACATGTATCTAGGCTCCAAGTAAGAAGATGTATAGGCTTTATAAGGGTAAACTTTAGTACTTGATATAGATCAGTAATGTATGTATATGTTTATATGTATATAAATTCCTAATTCTGAATACCTGAAATTAGTAATATTGTTATCTTAGTGCACTCTAGGGTCATTTCATTGGCCAACCTCAGTTATTATTATAAAGGAGTATTTATATTTTTTTTTAAGAGAATCCCGTATGGAGTGACCCCCTTTCAACAGAAAGGTTTAAAGACAGTCTGAGCATGCTGAATCATTGAGGCATATCTCTCGACATCCTCCACTAATCCTAGGGACGGGGTGGTGGGGACCCTTTGGGTTGGGGTTCAACTATTTGCAACTAAGTAAAAGGAAAATGAGCATTATCTGGTTTCTATGTGTTGATGTCTTCTTAGAGATTTCAGGACTGATAATCGACTTTCCAGTGACGATCGACCATTTGAAAGTCGATTTTCAACTCACGAAATTGACTTTCAGTCAATTGATTGTTTTCGGTATGGTGTTGTGTTATGCTAAAAACAACGTGATGCCACTAAAAACGCCCATAAAGCAAATATGTAGAATTTATTCAAGAAAAATAGTGGAAACAATATACATGGATATGTTAATTCAAGAACTTATTTCATCTTTTTATACACATAGTTTTACAAGAAAGGTTCACTCTTATAATTCTCAGCAGTCTTTCCATATATCCCACAACAAATTATATCTAACAACTTTTCTTTTGCTGTCTCCTTTTGGCAAGGGACCAAGTTTTTTTGCAGCAGGAGGAGGCTTCTTTTTTAGATTATCATTGAATATCAAATTCAAGTTTGTGTCCATTTCATCCAGCTCGTCGTCACTGGTCACGTTACGGTTCCCAACCTCCAACGTAAATCCTTTGTATTTTATTGAAGTTACTACCGGAGGTGAATAAACCGTTGGTGGAGCGGTGCACGGATGGCTGCTAACCACCTCCGGGGAAATGTCCAAATCGTCCTAAATAAGAAATGCAATGATGTCAATGTAGTAATATTAAAATAAAGTATCTGATGCACTCGTGTTCTTTTACAAATCTGAAAGGTTTGAATGTCTAAAATACATAATTACGAGCATTTACAGTAACTAATGCAAGTGGCTCTGGAAATCATGAATCAAGAACTAGACAGGTGCATGGAGAGAGAGGTTAGACTAACCTCAGAATCAAGGGCATCAATAACACTTTGAGGAATGGGGTAAGGACAGAATTGATCTGGAAAAAAACTGCTGAACACTCTCTTAATCATTGCAGGACCAAGCGCGGGACAAACCTAAAATAATAAGCAATAATTAGAAGAAAACTAATACAGAACACTAGTCACAAGAAGCATAATGTTTGAATATAGTATCGGTGTTAAGTAGAAAACTTACTTCTTTTCTTGTTGATTTGTCTGTAAGCATTTCAAAAGGAAGCATCATTACATCACTTAAAGCATTTAAAAGGCGGAAGGACTTAAAGGAAGCAGGTGTCGTTTCATCAGAACAACACTCATCATCATTAGGGGAGTCGATGTCTTCTGTCTCAAACAGATCCGACAGCCATCTGGTCCAGTTTCCAATCTACCCAAAAATCCAACAACAAATCAAGATTCCTCTGTTTTAAGTAATACACTGTACATGTTAATGTATTAGGCTTACTGCATTTTTCAACTGTGCACCCGCTCCAAAACTCAATTTTCCTGCAACAATTGGGAGCACTTTGGGTTCAGTAATAGGATCAGATAAAGGGTCTGACGGCATTTCTTCGGCTGATTCACGGAGTATGGCATTGAACATCGCTACATCCAGTCGAATCACTAGTCGTTCCATTATCTACATACAATATATAATACAATATTACTTAATCGTGATACAATGTTACCTACAAAACACGTAAATGAAGAAAAAAGCTATTGCATACCATTCGTGTCATCACAGACAAGCAGCCACACTCGTGTCCTTGTGCTCGAATAGGACAAATCCTTTCACAGGCATCTCCAAAGGCCTTCTTCCATAGTTCAACCGAAAAATTACCCTGCTCCTGATCACCAAGACCGTATTTGCTTGAATTTGATTTCTTCGTGCTTATCGCAGAGGTTTTTGCAACTGCGGGCTGCATGTGCTGAGTCAGATTCTGCATAAAACCGAGGCAAATGATTAAGACAGTCGATAAACCAGGAGACGTGTATTTGAAGCTCAAGAAATAATAGTAAATCCACCTGCCACCAAATAGACTCGATTATACGAGAAAATATCCAAGATTCAGTCTTTTCTAATGCGTATATGAAGGATTCCATATCCTCCCAGCCATCAGATTCTTCACTTGTACTGCCCGTAATAGTAGGGGACTTGCCCGGTTTCCGTATAGAGTTTGAATCTGGATGATGTGTTTGGCCATTACTTTTTTCCGTATTTTTCACATACAAGTTTGGTGTATCTGATGCAGCAGCCTGGCTAACAATAGCTCTCAACATAATTGCATTAGACAACCAGAAAGTCAACCTGTAATAAAACAACATCAAAGTGTTCAAATACCTTAAGCTTTCAATTCTAATGTTTTTCTAAAATTTTGAACTTTGATTTTCTCTTTATGCATCTTGTTGTTGCATAACTTCAAAACCGAGATTGCTTCTACTAGATGATTGGAATTATATGCTGTGATTGACAAAAAAGTTGACATTCACAAGCTAGGGTAACAATGAACAATTACCTAGGTACATCATTTCCACATGCTTTTGAGACCAAAACCAAACCAGAAATAATAGCTCTTGCAGCACTCCCTAGTTGAATACGCGAATCGGCTCTGCAAGCATGAAGATAGAATCTAGAAAGACGACGAGCTGGAGCATGAACTTTGTTCATTGAACTCCCATGTTCAGCTACTATTGAGTAAAGGCCAACCTCCAGAGCAGCAGCTTCAGTCAACTCTTCCTCGAGCATCTCGACTTTGGAATTCCATTCAACTTCGGCTCCAGAAAACTCGGTTTTCGGTCCACCCTCCTTTTTAGATGTGCTTTTCCCCTTAAAATTTGGAGATGTATTGCTACTTTCTTTTCCTTTGCGCGGTATTTTGCTGGTACTGCCTTCACGATTAGGAATACGTTCTTTTGTTCCATTTTCTGCCTTAACCTGTCCAGTTAATAATCTGTTTCTGCCAGATGAGTCATAATTATGGGATTTTGCATGCCGTAAGTGAGAACGAACAATCTGAGGTTCAAGCGGTGCGGTTGTGGAATCGTCATCTATAAACTTATAAACAGTACTGTCCTTATAAAATGAGGCTTTTTTCAATTCATCGGGTTGCAAATTCTGCTCCTTTTTCTCATCAACAAGTAGAACATCTACGTAATCATCACCAACAACTGCAGATTCCGCTTGATTTTCATTTCTCTCTTGCAAAAACGGGTGTTTTGTTTGGTTAGATTGTGATCCAATCTCGATGGAGGAAATTGAAGTTTCTACTTCAATCAGAGCTTTGTTCGTGCTCTCAACATTGACTATTTGAGGGATAGTTTCTACCGTCTTTCTCACTTCATTGAATCCGTCCTTGTTATCACCATGTTCAAAGTGTTGTATGTAATTCTTGGAATTTAAATCCATGCCACTATAACCTTTAAATGAGGAAGTAGATGGGACGACACGAGCAGATACCTTTTCTTGGATTGACGTCATGCTTCTCTCAGGGAATTTGGGTTTCGGGTTTTGATTGTTAACACTATTGCTCAAAGATGACATTGATTTTGCTGAAGATGTACTTCCATTTGACAGATTTTGATCATTTCTCGTAAATTCACTCAAAGTTTCCTGCACATTGTGCAATACATATCAGTTAGGTAAGAAATAGAATGATGAACACAAAAGCAATTTTGGTTAAAGAATAACGGGCAAGCAAAATCAGATAATACTGGTGAATCAATATATGTGGTTGAACCGAATCTTGAAAGACCGAAACTTTAAGACGTGTAAACATAGATCAAGGAATGAATTTGACTACCTTATCACTTCGGGAAGGGGATGCCCGAGAGGCCTCAAAAGTAGAAGGAGCAATTGTCAGAGATGAATGTGAAGAAATGTCATCATCTGTGAAAGAAGCAATCTCAGAGTTGTCACCATCCATATCAGCAAACGAATCTTCACCATCCCGATCCAAAGACGGTATTGATGATCCATTATTCGGGGATGATTTCGAGCTACCCTTATCAAAAGGCTCGATTTGTACAAACAACACCGGTTGAACCGAGCTTTTGAAAGCTTTCTTGAAGTTAAAGGGTACACCAATTGAGAAATCATGTTCAATAACGCCGTATTCAGCAATGTTTAGTGTAGCTGTTCCTAAGACTTGTTCTTTACCAGATTTATCTTTACGCGGCTCAATTAAAGTAAACTCCAATAAACTCTTACGGAATTTATCACGAGCCTTTTTATCTGGCTGCAAAGTCAAAGAGATTGTAAAGGACTCATTCACCACAATGTTGTCACCTCCACCAACAATGCCAAATGAACCGGTACTCTGATCGCCATTTTGCCATTGAAGCAACAATGATTGTGTAGATCTCCGAGAATCCAATGGCGGCCATGGTTTGATCTCCACTAAATGTATCACATAATCAATTTGAATTGAAGAACCCTTCTTATTCCTCGACCTCAACCCCAGAACCATAGCTTGAAATCAACAGCCGCTCTACTGCTTTATCCTTCTGCTCTTAACATAACCAATACAGCAAATAGCAAACTAAAATTCAACAGAAAATTATCTGAAAATCTACAATTTAAACTCAAATGATTGAGGTTGCACTTAAATACAACAGTTGTTTTCTTTTTTTTTTTTCTTTCTGAAATACATATATATAGACGAACTAAATGATACAAACAACGATGATGATGGACATGACTTTGACCTTTTGGCTAAGCATCAAAACCATCAAAACACATGCCAGAAATCGCTAAAAAAATCACATATATTCTTAAGAAACACAAAAAGAAGAGATCTTTACCTTGTAAAAGAGAGCCTGAAGCAGACCCCCCAACTAGCAGCAGAATAAATCCAGTTTAGATCATCAAGTGGGATTTTCTCAAAATCACCATTGTGTCAATAAAGCATAATATTAAGCACTGAAATTAAAAAAACAACCGCATTGCTATGAATTAAACGAAAAAAGAAAATAGAAGAAAAAAAAAAAAAAAAAAAAAGAGGAAAAGGGGGTGAAGTATGTTTTACCAAGTAGATGAGGAGAGACAGACAGTATTGAGCTTTAGAGATGATAATGGTGTGCAACTACAACTGATATTGCAAAGGAAGGCTTCAGAATTTGAAGATTATTCTTCTTTTCTTTTTTTTATTGGATTATTTTATTTTTACAGAAACTTCTTCAGAATAATAAGAATATTTTCTGCCTCTGGGTAAAGCAAAGTAAAAGTAAGCTGTAGGACATGGGAAGGAAAAACGTGTTGTGAAACAGTAGAAAAGGTGCGAGGCGAATAAGAGAGGTTCTAGCACGGAGACTCCAACATAAGGAGTTGCACGTTTGGCACCATCTGGACAGTTGGATTTTTGTGTCAATTTTTTTCAAAACACAAGTTTTATTTTTTTTATTACACATATTATATTCCTTTATGTAAATTTGTCTTGTTCAGCTGCTTTTCTTATTTTTTTTATTACATGGTTTCTTGTTTTTCAACTTTTGGAAAGGAACTAATTTTGTCAATGTTGCCGTATTTGTCGTCTGCTGAAGAAATCTTTGACATTTGACAAGGAGTTAATAATTTTACATGCAATATTTTTGCATTAAATGATAAATATCATACTTTTTTTTGTTAAAAAAATTTAACAAAATTTGTTTGACCCAAAAAATAAATAAATAAATAAAATTCTGACTATAAATCATAAATATTTCGTTCTTTGTTTTTTTCAGACGTGTCACGATCTTTTTTTTTGCTTTATTTTTTTATTCAAAGTTGTACCAAAGCAATAAGAATAATAGTATTAAGTAGATGGAATGGAGGTAGATCTAGGACGTAGCTGAGGTATGTCTCCAAGATGGAGTAACTTAAATCAATTGGTTGACCTTGGGCTTAGCTTTGGTGAGCCACTCTAATTAAATATGGCCGGTTTGGTTAGTTTTGAAATAAGAAATGAAATGTAACGTAACGAGTTTTCATTCTAATTACATTGCTTTTGATAATATTGTAATAATATAATATGATTGCATGTCTGTATCATCCCTGCAACCAGGGACGGACGCAGGATCTCGGGTAGGGAGGGGGGAGTAAAATTTTTAAAGGCAATTAAAAAATTTAAGGAGGCAAACTATATATATCGTACAAATTTTAATCGTACAAATTTTAATGTATTTTTTGGATTAAGAAGCGATTCTCATTATCATATGAAGTCACATCGTCTGCAACTGAACATGATTTCTCTCTTGGTCAGATGCAGGGTCGCTCCATCGTCGCAACCAATCCCTTCAGTTGCTCCTCTCCCATTTGTCAGATGTGAGTAGGTCGCCATCGCTCGCAACCAATCCCTTCATTACTACCACCTTACTGTTATCATTCACCCCACCTCACTCGTATCACTCTACCACCATTCTGACACCTTACCTTACCCCAATCATCTCATCCCTGTGGCCATATTCCATAAACCTCTCACCTTACCTATACTCATTATTCTAACCACTCTACCATCCATCAACCTATAATACACTTTCATCGTCTGTGGAAGGTTAGAAATAAAATGTTGTAATGTATGTGACTTGATAAACTTTCAACCAATGTATTGTAACCATCATCCCAATTTCCCTTACTACTTCGCCATTTTCATCCCACCTTACATCCACCCTCACGGCCTCACCATCCCCACCGCCACTATCACCCGACCCAGAACTCCTACGCTACTACCTTTAAATCGTACCCCCCACGCTCATACTACCTTACCCGGCTACCCCTTCATCCTACTGTCCCACTCTTTTATCATCATCCACCTTTTCCCCTAATATTACATTCATTTCATTAATTCGTACAATGAATTCATAATTACTCTTATTATTTATTACCTATGTTTTTATCAAAATCATATACGTTGTTGTACGGTTATCAATGAGAGTGAATGCTAATTGTATCGAATATCGATAAAAATACTGAAACAAATCTTTCAATATAATTAGGGGTTCTATTTAAGACCCTAATTTACTACTGCAAGACTTATTACTTCCTAAGACCACAAAAATTACTTGGCGATTCGTGATTTTTGTAAAGGGCACCCTATTATAAAGGGAACGTTGGTGTTCAACAAGGAACACCAGTGTGACTGACGTTCCCTATATAAAAAGTGTTAAAACTTAAAAACGTCAGTCCACGACTTTCTATTGGTGTTCCTTGGGCACACCACTGACGTTGGTGTGCCACAAGGAACACCAGTGTGACTGACGTTTTTTTCATCCGAAAAAATAATCAAAAAATAGGTGTCGAAAGTAAAAACAGGAGTGCTAATAGAACCCACCTATAATTAACGTTATCTTATTTTAATCTTTTACCTAACACGTCATCAAATCAAATTTAACTGATATAATTGTCATATTAAGATAATTAATTGATACATTAACTTTAACAATAAAATAAGAAGAAAACACATTTCAGGGTAGACAAATAAACATCATGTTCACAACAACTCAAATGTTTCAAGTTGAAATTCCTCATCCATTTGGAGAGTCATTAGTCTTGTAAAACCAAAATGTTCAAAAATAGCAACATTTAATTTATTGACATTATCAAAGTCAAGGCTTCTGAATCATCAACACCAAATTCTTTGTTGTTTTTTTTTTTCATGATCATAATGTGAAAAAGGGAATCTAAAACTGATACAAAGCAGAGGCTGGCTATAATGTAGAACAGAACAGCCTCAAGGCAGCAGTCTTGCACAGCCCCCCTCCAGTACTAGCATACCACCCCCACTCGGGGTCGGGGGCATTACAGAAATAATCTTATTTTTCTCAAGCTGGAGAAGGCCCTATCCTGCAGAAATAGCAAGCAATTAAAACTGGTTTTCCAATAAATATGTCCTACGTATAATGTATGTGCAGATGCAAGCAACAGCTAAGAGAAACAGAAAGCGCGATAAAACAGACACCTAAAGATCAATATACATCATGCAATATCTACCAAAAATCATCAGCAATAAAATCTCTACTCAAATCTGGTGTATACAGAATCCGTCAGATAGAGAATCCGTTAAGAGACACTAATGCAAGTCCTCTGATTGTGATAAATCTGTATTTTAGATATTCAAACGCTTCACGTTCATCCAAAGTGCAGCAAAATCTTTTCAAGAATTTCTAAATTACACCTCTAAAATCCGTGCTACATGTAGTGCATTTCACACGGATCTGCAGATTTTATATTTTCTCTCTTCATACAGATTGTGATGCATTTCAATCTGAATAGAGATTACCAGAGCAGATCAAAGTGTTGTTTTAAGTATTTAAAATAGAGAATATGTGTAGAAGAGCTAATGTGGATGCTCTAAACGCAACAAGATTTGAGTGAAATTTTGTGGCCTTTAGACGGAAAGACAAGCTAAATACATGGGAACAATTAATAAACCTTTGAAATTAAATTGACAAGAAAACTAATACAAGTGCAGACAACACACAAAAAAACAAAACCGAGACATTGTTTGAATTGGAAACAGTGTAACACAAAAGAAACATTATAAGGGTGAGGGGGTGTGTAAAAAATAGGCATCAACAACAAACCGGAACACAAGAATCAAGCAGCAGCAGCCTGTAGTAGCTCCCTGTCTGCACGCTCCCGGATCCTCCTCTCAAGCTCAGGTCTAAAGTGTCTGATCAGACCCTGAACTGGCCAAGCAGCAGCATCACCAAGAGCACAGATTGTGTGTCCTTCAATTTGCTTAGTCACCTCCTGAAGCATATCTATCTCTTCCAACTTGGCATTGCCTACCTTCAATCGTTCCATGATCATCCATAGCCATCCTGTCCCTTCCCTGCAAGGTGTGCATTGACCACAACTCTCGTGCTTGTAGAAATACGATAGCCTAGCAATTGCATCTACAATATCTGTCGATTTATCCATCACAATCACAGCAGCCGTTCCCAACCCAGATTGCACGGCCTTCAGTGCATCAAAGTCCATTAACACATCCTCACATAAATCCTTGGTAATCAGTGGGACAGATGAACCACCTGGTATGATAGCTAGTAAGTTGTCCCATCCACCACGAACGCCACCACAGTGCCTCTCTATCAGCTCCTTCAAAGGTATACTCATCTCCTCTTCTACCGTGCAAGGCTTGTTGACATGTCCTGAGACGCAAAACAGTTTTGTTCCGGAATTGTTCTTCCTACCAAAACTAGCAAACCACTCTGGTCCACGCCTCAGTATTGTGGGTGAAACAGAAACCGTCTCCACGTTGGTCACGGTTGTGGGACAGCCGTATAGCCCGGCATTAGCAGGAAAAGGAGGCTTCAATCTAGGTTTACCTTGCTTACCCTCAAGGCTCTCCAAGAGAGCAGTCTCTTCACCACAAATGTAAGCGCCAGCACCAAAATGGATATGCACGTCAAAATCATAACCAGATCCACATGCATTTTTACCCAGGAAACCAGCTTCATATGCTTCTTTCCTAGCTTTCTCTAAATTTAACCGCTCATTGACGTATTCACCCCTGATGTAAATATATGCAGCGGAAGCCCTCATACCTACTCCAGCAATAAGACAACCTTCTAATAACTTATGAGGATCATGTCGCATAATCTCCCTGTCTTTGCAGGTTCCGGGTTCACTTTCATCAGCATTTACCACAAGGTATGAAGGACGTCCATCAGATACTTTTGGCATGAATGACCATTTGAGGCCTGAGGGAAAGCCAGCACCACCACGACCACGAAGGCCAGATTTTTTTATTTCATTGACAATCCAATCAGTTCCCTTGAGTACTAGGTCTTTTGTTCTATACCAATCGCCCCGTTTCATGGCACCTTTGATAAAAGGGTCATGCAAACCATAAAGATTAGTGAATATACGGTCCTCGTCTTTAAGACCACCAAAATGGGTTTTCTCTGGAGGAGGTGGTGGAGGTGGAGGCTGTGAAGGCTGTGGAGGCTGTGGAGTAGAAGCTGTTGACATGGCTTGAGTTTTGGATACACTGCTGCCAAGGCCCCAGCCTTCAAGACGCTTAACCCAAGCAATCTTTTGTAACGAACCAATGCTCCTTATTGGTGCCTTAAAACAAAAAACAATAATAAGGTGAATAAGGCGAAGGTTTAATGATCTCCTTGTACAGATCATAGAATCACAGTTTTTGAGTAATTCAAATAAGAAGTTGCATTACATAGTTAAAACAAGGACATTATAAATGGCACCACAGTCAATCTACCGTTGGGGCACCACAGCGAAAATTATGCACAAAATTCGACTCTGGAGGGGTTGGAAACAGATTTCGACCTCTGTAAAGTCGAAATTTGCACGAAGTGTGGTGCCTGAGTAGATCGACTGTGGTACCGTTAAAATGCCCAACTTATATATATATATATATATATATAGAGAGAGAGAGAGAGAGAGAGAGAGAGAGAGAGAGAGAGAGAGAGACAGAAAGCCCAGGAACAAAGAGGTGTAGCTGCATTCCAACTACTAAATGAGAATTTTTATCATACTGCTTTGCAGCCTGTTTAAAACAAAATACAATCGAACCAAAATAAAATGTAGGACATATCTGAGAGAGATCCAAGATAAAGCAATCATGAAGGAATTGTACTCAGGCCATTCACAATGCCTTCTAAAATGTCCATGTGACTGTCAGCTTTTTCAAGTTAGACAATGGAATGCAAAAAACAAATCTACAATGACCTTAAAATTCACTTTGTGAATCAAATGAAAAGGGGTGGGGATGTGGATCTGCCTCCATCCCTGTTCACATCTCTCTTCTCTCTCCTTCAGGCTTTAACTATCATTCGGATCTTTTTTCCTTCTTTCAAAATCACCCTGCTGACCCTCCATCCTTCTCCACCTCTTCCTCTCCCCAACAAAGATAAAAGGAAACCCGGCAAATATCTAAGTCAATACGGTCCGAAAATTGCATGGGCCCCTTTCTTCCCCCTCACAAATCAAAGTCTTCATTCAAAGAAAAAAGGAAACCCACAGAATTCCTAGGTCATTATGATCCAAAAATTACATCGGCTCCTTTCTTCCTCTTCACAAATAAAATTCCTAAATCAAAGATAAAATGAAATCCCCAAAAATCTGTGTCATTATGGCCCGAAAATTACTACAGCAGCAAAGGCACTGGCGAGGAAGCATGAAGCCAAGATTCTTTTTTGGTGAGTAAAATAAATTAACATTTTCTTAATTTGATCTTGTTGTTCCAATTTACATTTGTTGGCGGTATTCCATTGATCGGTTTAAGATTATATGCATGTAAATTTCACTACAGTCATATTGACTTTAAAGTCTGTTAATTTGATTACAGTGATTGTGTGGAAAAAGATGAATTTTGGCGGTATAACTAATTTTATTCTTTTAGGCTATAGAGAATACAATGGTGGTAGTGGATGTGGTTGTGGTACAAATTAGGAAACATTTTCAACTTTCGTAAATGAATTGAAAATGGGCAGGTTGGGGGCCATTGTGTATCTAAGCTGGGTCTGCTGAAAACTCTGCCTAAGCTGACATAAGTTGAATAAATCTTTCCTAATCATAATTTGCTAACATAAATTTTCTTCAAGACAGATAACGAGGGATTACATTCCTAGAGATCACAAATGACCTATTTGTCCAAGTCCAGCTCTATCATCTATACCAGTTTAACCTCAAAATGAGCTAGAAAACTTGCCCTCTCCACAACTGTTCTAGTAGCTACACCAAGCATCATAAGCCATGCGTCCATGGGGATGTAAAGGCAGCTATAAATGTATTTATGCAAACCCACTCCCTAGTCCCTGGTCCCTAGTCCCTAGTCCCTAGTACCACACCCACACACACACTAAGACCAAATTGCAAATCACAAAACAAAACAAAGGAAAAAAAACCAGAAAACTTCGTGAGTCAACCATTACATCATTTAAACCAAAAGATCAATCGACTCTTTGATAAAAGCACGTAACTTCTGAACAACAATTTCCCCCTGATTGCACCCCAACAAGCGAAACATTCATAGCTCAGTGTTCCATCAATATGATTAAAAAGCAGTGTATGTATGTATAAGAATTAGGGATCCTTGATTGGAATGATAAATTGAAAGAACATTCCGATCAGCTAAACCAATACTTATAATTTCAAAATCCCACATGATTCAACCTCCATTCTACACACCTTAAAAGCAGTTAGCTAGGATTAATCTGAATCCATTTTCCAGCAATCCTTTTTTTTTTCTTGCTTTTCTTCGTTTGTTTCAATCATAAAATGAGAAATTCAATGAAGTAATTAAGAGAGTTAGATGAAACATACCATAACGGCCGGAAATGCTGCAAAATGAGCTCCGGTAAAACGGCGATTCAGCTACGATTTGGAGCCTCTGGAACTGAGAAATAGAAAGAACGAAAGATGCCTCCTGAAGGATTATAAGCCAAGACTAACGAACGGTGACGATGAGTTTGATGAAAATATAGAGCAGGTGTTTTGTGATCGGACGGCTGGTAAACAGCTGAAGCTTGTTTAGGAAATGTGATTATCGCAGGATATACGTGGAGGGTGGAGATATGTGCATTTAGTTCTTGGGTCGGTCTTAAAATTGGGCCTCCATTTACCTCTAATAGAGTTACGTTGAATCAATTAACACCGTCACTATAAATAAATAAAAATAAAATAAAATTAACACCGTGGAAATACTTTCGAATAACATGGTTATTTATCATGAAATTTAACGTCTCTGCTATCGATATTATTTTTTCTACAAAACGTAGGTGGAAATAACGTTTTTTTTACCGAACAAAGATAATGATAAGTAACATCACTCATATTGATAGAAAGAATTTATGGTGCAACGATTATGCTAAGTGGCATGGATAAGAGCAGGGGCGGATCTATGTAGGCTTGGGTCACGTGACCTCACCGAGATCCGAGAATTTTTTTTAGTATTAAAACGATATAGTTTTGTTGTTAAAAATATAGTTTTAGGCTCGGGTGACCCCACTGAAACAAATTTTTGAATAAAAAATATAGTTTTACCATCCGATGACCCCACTGGAAAAAAAACTCATGGATCCGCCCTTGGATTAGATCCTTTCATTTTTACTTTCTTTCACATAATACACGTTTATCGTGTGTGAGAGTTTATAAATGAAAGATTCTAATGTTGTCACTTGATAAAACATTCATAAAACGATTGTATTATAAAAAAAAAATCTATATTGCTGTTACATCAGAAACGTCGATGTGACTTAAGGTCGGAAGAAAGTACTAATAACAATGGGCTCCAAGTGGAGTGTTTTTAATTTTTAATTTTTTTTTCCCTTTTTGTTGAAGTCTATGTTATCTGAGGTGTAATATCTCGTCTCGGTATACGAATAATCTTATCCGGTAAATATCTAATTTCTACCCTTCTAAATTAGTTTGAAATTTCCAAAAATATATTGGATAATTCCTTCATTATTATTAGACTTGGTCAAAGACTCGAAGGGATAATTAAGTGGGAGTTCATTGTCTCCCAAAGGTGGTTTTTTTTTTTAAACATGCGTTTAGTAAAACGAGGGAGTTAAGGGTAGCTTGGGGTGATTAGCTTTTGAGTCCGTGTTCTCTAAATTTTGGTAGAGACCGTTCTATGAAATTCTCATGACAATCAGAAAAATGAGTTTATCTGGCATGTAAGACTTAAAATACCCCCAATGAAGGGTGTTAAAATTTTTTTTTTTTTCTTTTTTGGCACCTTTTCGCAAAGCTTTATTGTCATTGGTTAAATATGAGTCACCAACGGTTTTTTATTCATAAAAAATTAATCACATGTATTTTTCAAAAAAATAAAATAAAATTAATCACATGTTTGTTACGCACGAATAAAACAGAATGAAATGATTTTTTTTTTTATTTCATTGCAATATTTATATATAATTATAAGACAATTAAATGAAATGAAATGTTATTCCAATTGAATGAGAAATAACCATTTTTATTCCCACAGAAATTGGATTGAATTGAATGAAAAAAGACAAATACGTGGGTGGTGGGTAAGACCAAAGTGAGCTTGAGTGGGTGGTGAGACGAGGGGGGTGAAGTTAGGTAGGTGGTGGGATAGGATATGGTATGTTAAGGTATAAGATGGGTGGTTGGTAGGGTAAGAGTGGTGTGGCAGGGTAGAGTGGGGTGAAATGGGGTTAAGTAGGAGATTGAAAGGGTAGGTTGATGTGGTAGAGTATCGTAGGGTATGGTGGGTGGAGAGGTAGGGTGCTGTAGGTGTGGTAATCTAGGGTGAAACGAGGTGTGAGATTGTAGGGTGGTGGGGTAGGGTGGGGTTAGAGTCGCACTCATTAGGTAGGGTTTGGTTAGGTGAAGTAAGTTATGTTAGGGTATTTGGGATGGTAAGGTAAGGTAGTGTATGATAGAGTGATGAGGGTTGGGTATGTGGGTGGTAGAATATGTTGAGGTAGTGAGGTAAGGAAATGTAAGGTAGGTGATTGGTAGGTAATGAGAGGGTGTGTAGAGTGGTATGGTGAGGTAGAGCTACGCCCACCTCACCTAACCCTACCCCTACCGCCATATCCTACTTTATGCACCATATCATGTTCTACCTCACCCCCACCCAATCTTAGTCCATTATCCTTTTTTTTTTCATCACTCAATGTGTCGCATTTCATATAATTTATTTCATTATATTATTCATATCCAAAACACAATAATTGAATGTGTTTATTTCGTTCATTTCCAATGATTTTAGTTCCGTTCTATTTTTTTACGAAACGAAAGAAATTTTATTAAAACAACATAATTACAACCGGACAAACGCCGAAACAACACTGAACAACCGTCGGAACACCACCAGCCTACTACTGGACAAACCAACACTAAGAAAATAAAAGAAAATTGGGAAAACCCCAATATGACCAAATACCGCCGCGTTAAAGAGAAACTGATTTGGTAAAAAACGAAAATGAAAACAAATCCGATATATGACGGACATCCATAACCAACTCGCAAGACACCGCCACCACCACACAGTAGCAACCGTAACGACCGACAAGTCCGATGAGTACCAAAGCCATATGGGATCTACAAACATACCACAAAAACAAAAAAAATAAAAAAAACTATCCTGAAACTACCAATGCCAACATCACCAAAAAGGAAAGTAAGAACCGCTTTATCACCCCACCAACAACCCAGAACAGCGGCGAGGAGGAGACAAGTCCAAAATCCGGCGACAGGCTCAGCAGACAGACTTGACAACGAAACTACAAAAATCTTTCCTCTAAACAGCACTGACGTCCACAGCCAAAAACCGACCTCTATTGTAATAGTCCGGCGGACCACCATGAAAAAATCGGCGAACCGTTCTTCAAATCGAAGAGAATCTTCAAAACCAAAAGCTGTCTAGAAAGCCTTCAAAAGATGAAGTTTTAGAGAAGAAGGCGGTCGCCGGTCCTGGTTTTCATTTCGTCTCTTGCAAACGGGACTAAATTTGGTGTGCTAAGTTTTCATCTATTAGTTAAACGAATTTGAATTGAGACGATGAGCCTTCCCGAAAACGTTTTCTTTGAGATCTTATTGAGATCGCCAGTGCAATCACTGCTGCGGTTCAGATGTGTGTGCAAGGATTGGGTTGCACAAATAAACAGTTCCCATTTCAAAGAAAACCATCTCGCTTACCGACTTTCCAGGTATGATGAGTCGCTTATTCTTGTCAATATGCGACATTGGAATTGGGCTAATTTTGAATTTAAAGATGTTTGTATCTTGTTATGATGATTACGAATCCCTTACCCGTTTGAAAACATCATATAATCATGAAATGGGTTCCCGTAGACCAAGCTTTTCAACCCATGTCAACGGCATAGTTTGCTTATTTTGTCTTTGAAGAGAGTACTAAATAACCAATTACCCCTTTGTTTAATCCTGCCCTAAGAGAAATTAGGGCAATCCCTGGGGTAGGGCTTCGCGGCTGCCGTATAAGATGGTGGGATTTGGATATGATGATTCTACAAAGGATTATATTGTAGTTGTTCAAATAGTAAGCGATACCAAAGAAGGTGAAGATACTCCTAAGGCGTCTCACTTCAGTCATTATGGCCCTTTCTGTTCTTCATTCTTTTCCCATGGATCCATCCATAATCCATTGGTGCATAAAGCCTAATTATCGGATACTTACTTTTAACACGGCTAATAAACTGTTTCAAGAGATTGGGTTTCCTGACGGTTGGAAAGACTATTATAAGTGCCCAGTGCGTCCCCGTGTGCTTAAGGTTGACAACTCGTGCATTGCCTTAGTGGGTGAATGTGAACACGTGCTCGATGTATGGCTGATGAAAGAGTATGGGGTCAGGGAGTCTTGGACTAAACAATATTCTATCAGCTCTTCGTATAGTATACCGTTATCATTTTTGAACACAAATAAACTTCTTGTAGCAGTGAAGAAGAAACATAAGAATAAGATGGTTTGTTATGATCTTTCCAAAGGCCAACAGGCTGATGATTGTCTGCCATATTCATCGAAATCAGATCCAACAGGAGTTGTAACTTGCTGTGAGAGTCTATTTTCAATCAAACAAAGTTTGCCCTAGTAGAAGAAGAATCATAGTACAAGAAAAGAAACAGGTGTCAAGTATCCAAAAATATCATCAAAAGATAAACTCTAGGCATTCAAGTTTTGGGGGTTGAGTTATTCCTGCTCCACTGCTGATCAATTTGCTGAATAAGAAAGAATCATTCAGGTTGGTAAGGCGCTTGGTATTGTTTTTCCCCTGAGATATTGGCTGAGGAGGTTGGTCTAGGTATTTTATGGTGATGCTCTTTTGGGCGGCTTTACGTTTTCATTGGTTGTTTTTTTCTTTGTCTTGCTAGAAGCGTTTTTCTGTTTGGATGATGGGTGACTTTGGCTCCCTTTGGTGTTGTTGATATATAATTATAAGGTGGGTAGTCTGATGATCTGTCCCTTTTGCGAGAATGGCACGGGTGCTTCGATTCGTTTTTGGCGATGTTTTTCCAAGGCAGTTTCAGTTGGGCCGTGTGTGGTAAACACATAGGAATTAACATGGAAAGAATGATCGAGAAAGTGTAGTTTTTTTGTGGAAAATAGAAACATGAGTCTTGTACTTGTCAAGAGCTGTCATTGTAGTACATTGAATCCAAATATTTTGCCTCTTCTACTGCTTCTGTTGGTTGGAAGTGAAGAAGCCCTATTTGTGTTTTTTGTAATGCAATGAAATGTAACTGAATCTGGTGTCAAACCGTTGTGAATTCTTTAGTCAAAATCTCAAAGTGCTTGCTGGAGATGTCTAGCCTCTTAGTATTAAACCCATTGCTTTCTAGTCAAATGAGTTGTTTAACTATGTCTGTGTTTTTGTATGTCAAATGAGTTATGTTAACTTAGACTCTTTAATACGAGAGACTCGCAGACGTGTTGGAATGCCATGTGTTCAAATCCTTACCAACTCGATTCGTATTGGAATACCGGATTTGCGCATAAATGGGGAGACACCCACAAGTGTTTGCCTTGTGAATTCCTATGTTTACCACATTTCAACTCCTCTATCAATATTTGTATAAAGGGACATGAAAAATGTATTGAATAATAACTTGTTTAACCTTTATGTACATTAGCTTTCAATAATAAATCAAATCTAATATTTTCTTTTTCTCAAAGTTGGGTACCACAAATAGCTTCTCTAGTCACAAGCTTAATTCCCCTAACCCACAACTGAGCCATTTCTAACCCACCCTCACAAACAAAATGGAAGTCTTTGTTCTTTGTGGTCAACACCCTAAATATTCCAGGATCTTCAACATCCAACTTCTTTCTTCGATTCCACTGGAACGTATTGCTCGGACCCACCTCTGCACCCCGGCAGATAACGTTTCTACGGTTAGACTTACCCCATCTCAGTATTCCAGTAGTTCCGACCATCTTTAGTACCTTCTTGTGTGGTGACCCTTTACCTCCTTTTGTGTGTTTCTTCACTAGTGATCCGCTCAAAACGAGTTTACGAGCTAATCCGTCTAATATAACCTCTTCTGCCCCTGCGTTTTTTCCACTGTTTTTGGTTTTTCTTGCTAGTGAAAGTGCAGTTTCATGCCTAGTGTTTTTAAGATCACATTGGGCTCCAAATGATATTAGAAGCTTACACATTAGTCCTTGACCGGCCATTGCTGCTGACATCAACGGAGTATAGTCATCTTCATCAAGGAGATCTACATCATACCCTTCTTTCATGAGTTTACGTACTAAATCAAGATCACCGCGATGTGCAGCTCGGTGTAATGTGGAAGATCCGCCATAGAAATGATCGCCTTTTGCTTTAGCATGTTCGAGTATTATTTTCTCGAATGCATCCCTCTGTTGGTGTTTTTCTGATAAACTAATCGCTGTTTCTCCATGTATATTGTTCAGTTTCAAATTAGCCCCGGCTTGAACAAGCAACCGAAAAGCTTCAACTTGACCACCGATCACAGCAATCATGATAGCAGAATTTCCGTCTTTATCTTGTTCATCAAGGTTAATCTTAGACTGTTTGATCAATTTCTTCAAGGCTTCGATATCATTAGCACGGATTACAAACATCAAGGAAGAAAATATAGCGGCATTGCTAGATTGAACGGTTTTTCCGTTTTTAATCAAATCCAAGATGGCTTTCTGAAAAGTTACTGCCCATCGTATTGATTTAGCAAGTGATTCAGCACTTTGTCCAGCATTGTTGGTTAGACCAAAGTCTGCACCGGCTGCAGCAAGAACTTTAAGACACTCCTCTTGTTTATATCGCGTGCTGATCATTAACGCAGTCTCCTTAGATTCTGTAACAGAATTCAGATTACAACCAGCATGAATAATATGCTTGAGAACCGTATCAAACCCTAGTCGTGCAGCCATATGTATTGCGTGGAATTCTATTCGTTTTGTTGTTTTGACTGGGGATTCGACATCGGCTCCGGAATCTAAAAGCACTTGGACAGCTCCCTCATTGCCACATAGAACAGCGTAATGGATGGTTGTTCTCCCTAAATGGGAAATATTAGGAGAGAGATTTTGAAGGAGAAGTCGCAAAATCGTGCCACTGGCTTCGTAATATTCTACTGCACACCATGTGACATGGTATGGTTCAGCCATTCCTGCACCTACTCTTAGCTCTTCCCCTGTTGTTGCATCCCATGACCATGCTCCCAGTCTAACCAATACATCTTTTCTTGCACCAGCCTGTAAACAATACAACGAAAAAAGAAAAAAAAAAAAACAAATCATAAACTTTTACTCTACTGCTCTTTTTAATATTTCAGTCACAGGAAGGATATTTTCTATACCTGTAACAGTAGCCGGATGACGGAAATTTGCCTTCCAATAATAGCAGCAGAAAGAGAATTACAGTCAACATTGGCATGAAGAGATGGTTTGGAAGATTGTAACAGCACTCTAGCAGTAGCGTTGCAGTCCACACCACACTGTTATCAATCCAAATGAAATTCATAGCATTAGGAACATATTGTTGCATGATAAATGCCTATATTTACGTATTCACAGATGAAATGTCATGGAAAGTAAAGACATGTTGTCTTGCTGTGCAGCAAAACTCCAAAATGACCAATAAAGACAAGAAGGTGGTTTGAGGTACCTTGATTAGTGTATCTACAAAATCCTTAAACCCTCTGAAAGATGCAGTAACAAGGGCATGTACGGCAACATGTGGGCGGACCATTTCGGAGGCCATGAGAAGCTCAGCAGGTCTGTCCTGCCCTAAATAGCAAGCCTCCAATAAAGCCTCTTCACATGCAGGTTGAGCTGCTCCTCCATGAATAAGCATCTGTAATATCTCAATATGGCCTTCCCTTACTGCTGCTGTTGTGGCGTACCCACGAAACATCTTCTGGTTCACATTGGCTCCAACACTCTGCAGAAACAACAGCATATCTTAAAATCTAAGCATTAAAGCGCTCAAAACAGACATAAAATAAAGATATATGGTCAAGGTCTGTAGATAGGATACTAAAGTTAGGGCATTGCTCGTGGTACAACTCCAAACCTGCCGATGTGGCAACGTATTGACAACCGACATTATAAAAGTCAATTCTTGTTGGTGATAACATGTGATAGGTATATTGGTGTTATTGGTCCGTGTGTCTGTTTATGTAATTGACTTTTAAGGTAGATGTGTCCCTGATGGTGCCACTAAAGATGCCCTACCCTAAGTTACCGCTGGTTTTTTTAGGTTGTAAATATTGTTTAAGTGTGAAATAAATATGTGAAAGTAAAGAGTTAAAGTGCATGAACCAAGTAGGCTTGAAGCAGTGGTGAGTGGGGCTGAGAACGCCTTATGGTCGCATGTTCGATTCTCTTTAGTAGCGCTAATGTTTAAAGAATTTCTCACAAGCCCCAACCCCGAGTAAAGAAATGACTCTGCAGACAACAAAGGATCGACTCAATTAATCTGGACCAGAGTGGCTCCTGACAACTGAAGAAAAAAAAAAAAAAAAAAAAAAAAGAGTTAAAGTGCATGTGTGTTTATCAATAGGAGTTTATTGCTTCCCAATCCCAGCCATTAAAAAAAGGGATTCAGTAACCAAATTCTAGTGGATAGACTAATAGTCTAATACTATTGGTGGGTCCAAATTAGTGTCCAGAAATTGACTAAAATGGCTAAAGGGAGTGGAGCATATACATTCAAACTTCAAAACCATGCTAGATTAAAAGTCACTTTCATTAAATATGGAGCCAAACAATCAATAGGATTTTAATTCCAATTTTAAATCAAGTTGATACTCAAAATTTGAATTATTCAAGAGGTAAATCTTCAGTTACAGTTTACTAAATCTGTGCTCATAATTCTTTGACTTATACTACCTTGACTAAATTAATACTCCATATCATAAATCCCCCTATTGATTTATTACGCTCAAATTTGAAATCGGATTAAGAAAAAGTATGCAGATCGCCTTTCTCCAATGAAAACTGATTTGCACCTTATATTCTGTTAATATATCCTTTATTATAAATGGTTGATTACCCCTCAACAAAAAAAAATGGTTGATTATGATGTGACAAATTGATTAATTTGAGTTTTACACGTTGATAAATTTTATTAATGCTGTACCTTTAACACCTATAACATTTTTCCTTTGCAAACATCACTTTGTAATTTGAAATGAATATGACAAAATTTTCCGCATCATTGCTACAATAATCATGACATATCAAATTCAAATTCTGCTTTTAAAGTTCAAAGTAAATGTAAAAGTAATTGCAACAGCAACAAAAGTTCAATTTAGTAAATAGTATATAATAAAAAAAATCGTAGTTTTTTTTTTTTTTTTTTAGCAATCTTGAAAAAAATGTTAAATCCCCGTATTTATATATAATAAAAAAATGTGCTGCATATAATTTCGGTTAAGGAAAAGCAAAATTGACGAATGAAATTTTGTATATGTAATCGAATCTATGATTTTTTTTTTTTAACTGTTGAATTGGATTGCTAATCGTAGCAACAATAAAAATGATCGGAAGAACAATATACTAATTCACGAAATGAGTGAAACGACAAAATGAGATTAGAAATACCTGAGAAAAATCCTGAATCGAATCCAGAAATGAAATGAAAATGAACCCAAAAAAAAAAAAAAAAAAAAAAAAAAAAAAAAACAGAAATTGAAGGAAACTGACCAATAATTTTCTCACAAGAGTGACATTCCCATTCTGAGCAGCTAAGAACAACGCTGTGACCTCCGTTTTGAACTCGTCAAAATCAACTTTAATTTCAACAGGATTCTCATCATTCAATACCACCTCGGTTTTCCGAGTCTTCAAAAACACAGTCCCCATATGATTCACGTCAACAAACGGATTCAAAAGCAGCTCCAACGCCGGCTTCTGATCATTCGCGTGTACTGCATCTACAAGCCGCTGAGATAGCGACTGCGCTTCGTAATCCACCGGAAAAACCTGATTTCCCGCCAGATACCCGCCGGAAACATTCGTGGAAGGGAAGACTAATGTCATTATTTTTCGTGGAATTTTTTTTTTTTGGAGAATGCACGGATATTTTTGGTTTCGAATGGTGGTAGGGTGAATCACTAGGGGAGGTGCAGAGAAATCATGAGCGAGGTAAGCAGAGAGTTGATGAATTAACTCGGTGAGTCGCAGGGGAGGGGAGAGAAGGTTTTATGCAAGTGGAGTGGGGTAAGAAGAAGCTGGTTAAAAAGGAAAGAGGTTTTGACTGGTTCTTTCATTTTTATCCCAATAGTGAAGGGCGGAGCTTTATACCTATATGAATAAAAAGACGCATTATCTCCATTTAATTAATTAATAATTAAAACACGAATTTGGGGAAAGCGAAAAAAGGATTAAGTTTTTTTTTTTTTTTTTTTCTTGCCGGAAACGAACGGAGAGGAGGGGATTCGAACCCTGGACCTCCCACTAGAGGCCAAGGTAGACCAGTATGAGCTTAAGCTCAAAAAAGGATTAAGTCTAGTTCTTTGTTTTTTTTTTACATATATAAAGCCTATATTCGTAGGAGTTGCCTATATTCGTAGGAGACCTTTTGTTTTTTTAAGGTATAGTTTAGCTTTTTAAGGTTTTATGCAACAAATCCAATGCTATAGTAATTCTGATGCAATTAAATTAAAAGAATAATGATATGTGCACTACACTTGTGTGTAGTGCACAAACCCTTATATGTATGGTAGTCCTTGATTAAAGTGATTAATTATTTTTTGCGATGGGTCCCAACAGAATATGTGGTGTTGATTGTGTCATGTAAGATGTTGTGGTTGAAAGTGTAGTTGATGTATCACTACTGAAATTAAAAAAAGAATATTCTCATACACAATCTTCGCTAAATCATGCATTTCTCTTATTTGAGTAAATCTTAGCTTGTTTCGCGAATTATAATTTAAATAGTTTGTTTATATTTGGAATTAAATTAAATGTTTTTTCTTTTCTATTTTATTGTTTTTTTGTGATTATAATTTATAAGTAAATTGAATGAAAGGAAAAACGTTTATTTTTATTACCTTCGCAAATGGAGGAAATGTAATGGAATTGAATGAAAATCATCAAAACATGTTGGTGGTTGGCAAGAGTGATAGGCGGGGGAGGATGAGGTGGGTGAGTGGATCGAGGAGTGGACTGGGTGAGGTAGAGTGGGTGGTGGTAAGGTTGGGTAATGTAGGGTGGTGATCGGATGTAGTAGGGTAAGGTACAATGAGAAAGTCAGGAGCGTTCCTGTCCAAATTTAGACTCGGGGGCAAATATTATTTTAGGTCATTCTAAAAAAACAGTAACCAAAAAAACTTTTTTTTTGATTCAAACAAAGATCGAAACTTGGTCACTTGTAAAGTTATACCATACTGCTCACAATTAGAGCAACACCTTATTCATATTTAAAAATACAATATATATACACTATAGAGTCAAAATTTCACGGGCCCTTAAATTCGTAGATTTTGGGGCAAAAGGAGGGCTCTGAGCCATGGCCCCTTGGCCCCTCAAGGGGCGCCCCTGGAGATAGCGTAAGGTGGGTTAAGATAAGGTAAAGGTGGTGAGTAGGGTTAGGTAGGTAAGTGGGTTGATAGGTTGGGGTGGTGAGGTGATGGGTATGATGAGTGGTAGGTAGGGTAGGGTGGGGAAAGGCGAGGTCGGGTGGGTGAAGCGGGCTCAGAGTGGGTTAGGTTGGGTAAAGCAAAGTTAGGCATGGTAGGATGGGTGGTTGGGTAGGGTGAGTGGTTGGGTAGGGTTGAGTATGGTATGGTGGATGAAGTTTGGTGGTGGGGTATGAGGGAGGTAGAGTGTTGTGGGTGATGAGTAGGGTGGGTTGTAGATAGAATTATGTCTGAAATTAAAAAAACAATGGTGTGTTTTGATTGTTAAAACTGAATAAACATATGGAATGAAATTGATATCATTCTTACGTTCAACAAATGATGGAATGAAACTGATTTTATAGAATATGACAAATGACACTGTGAGTGATGATGACGATGAGTGAAGACAAGTGTTGCGGGTGGTTTGGCTTGTGCGAAGGTGGTGGTGGGGTGTGAGGTGGTAGGCGATGGTGGATTGTCTGAAGTGTGCGATAGTGGTGGCGGTGGCAGGATGTGTGGTGGTGTGTGGCGACAATGGTGGTGGCGGAAAGGATGATGATGGGTGGTGGTTGGATAGGTTATAATAAAGTATAGTGGTGGTGGGTGAGTTATGGATGAGAATGAGGTAGATAGTGCCATGAGTGGTTGGAGGGGTAGCGATGAAGTGAATGGTGGTGGTGGGGTGAGTATGAGCGACGGTGGTGATCAGTTGTGGCGGGAATGTGACGTGAAAATGGCAACATCGGGTGGTGGTGTGTGCGATGGATAGTAACAATAGTGGATTACGGTAACCTGGACGAGTGGTAATAGGTGGGTGGTGGTTGATTTTTTTATCATTATATTGTTTTGCAATTAAAACTAGTCAAATTTTATTTCAATAAAAAAAAAATCTTATTATATTTTGTCGTAGCTGAACTCAGTCAAATCAAATGATAAATTGAAATGAAAAACATACTCCCTCCGTCCCATAATATAAGACATTTTGGTTATTTCACACAGTTTAAGAAAACATAATAAATGAGTTTGTTTTTAATATTACAATGTAAAATATTGTATTGTTTTCTGGTACGGAATAATAATATACATTGTTTAGTGTGAAAGTGAAAACAATACATTTAATATTGTATTATTTTGTGAAAATGACTTATATTTTGGGACACCATTAAAAAGCTAAAAAGACTTATATTACGGGACGGAGGGAGTATTTGATTTCATTCCATGTCACCAATTTAAACTATCATAGATGTTACTTATTTCAAGAACATTTTGATATTCAAAGATAAATAAATATACGATAAGATGGAAGGGAAAGAGGAAGATGGAGGTTTACTTTCATCTTTACATATTTGGGTACATTTCATGTCTATAATTTTTTTGTAAGGAATGCCACACGCAAAGTAATTTGCGGTATATTTGTTATACCAAATTACCAACCGACCAAACTTAATGTCTTAATTGATCTACTCTTTTCATTTGTGTGTATGAACTTATGTTAAATTAAATAGCAACAGGTTATATAAATTGCACATTGTTTTGGATATATGCCATAAAATGGATATAAGTTAAAATCATAAATCCCAACTCTCTCAAATTTATATATTCCCATTACCCAAAGATATGTTTCGTGTATAAAACAGAAGGAAAAATATTCGCAGACATGTATTGTATTACGACTAATCTATACATATGCTTGGGCCTCAAGTTTTTATTAATTTATTATATATTATTATTGATATGATAATGTTATGACAATAATAGTCTGCTAGTAGGTAACTAATAACACCAACTTTTCATCCTAAATTTAGGAAGCTAACTGATTCTCGAAATATAGTCAAGCCTTCGATACTAAAAAATCCTTCATAACAAGGGAGAGGAGAGGAGAGGGAAGGGGGAAGGGGGAGGGGGGGAGGGGAGTGGAACATGATAATTTGATATGTGATTTTATAGTGTTGTGATCAGATACGTACATACATATCATTTTAAAATAAAGACAAAAAACAAATAATATAGATACGCTCATACGCATATGTATATCTATCACAACACCGTAAAATCATAATAAATGATCCGACTCCGGAAGGGAGATACTCAAAAAAAGAGTCAAGTGATTTGAGCTACGATTTATAGACGAACCAATCCATACACAAGACCGAAATGATCGTACACAGTTGAATTATATGAATGAATTGAACAGATGATTGTGTTTCGTGGAAGAGAATATAATGGCCTAGTTCCATTTATACGTTTAGCGTGCAATGAAATAAAATAAACAAGATTCCATTTAAAATGACATGTGATAATGAGGTATGGCTGGTAAAGACGAGTTTGACAGATGGTGGATGGTGGTGACGAATGAGAGTGGTAAGGTGGTAGGGACGAATAGGTGATGACATGTGGTAGATGCAGATGGTAATGAGGTGGGTGGTGATGACTAGTAATGATGGTCGGTGGTGGTACAGTAGGTGCTAGCTAGGTGGTGGAAGTTTGTTTAACTCTTGGTTGTGTTTTAACATTTCATTCATACATTCTGTCTATTCAATGTTTATTTATAATTTCTTTCGTATTCAAATGTGTCGAATGATGTAATGGAAAGAAAAATGCATTTTGTATCACAAATTCACAATGTTGTTATCCGGACATGATGTTATAATACTGATCATATATAACGACCAGCTTCGAAATCCAAGATTTTTTCAGGACACAAGTGTTATATATTTTCATAAATTACATATTTTGGTTATCTGATACAATCGAGTTGTCGTTCAGATCAATGTTGCCGTAACAAACTAGGATTGACCTGCCCGGTCAGGTCGAGGGGGCAACGCGGCAATGCTCCTGGAAGCTTATCGCCTCTAGCTGAATGGTTGTACCTCTGCAATACGAAGTGACATATATTTATAATGAGAAGTGATGCACCTTAATAAAACTTAAGAGATATAACTCTTAATTAGGCCGAAGTGATCAGATGAATGTAACGTTTCGTGAAGGTGTACATAATTTTGGATGGGACACCTTTCGCTGCATATAAGACTGGTTACAAGAACGAAATCATTCAATTCAACAACATCATCAGTTCACATTTGAGTGTCTCTGATTTGATCAAATGAATCATCGTTTGAATCAAACACATCTATTTCATCATGAGATAGACTTTCGTTTAGTTTCACTATGACATTTGTAAAGGAACACCTCTTATAAAATAACGCAATCGGTGTGTATTGGAGTTTTACTCTGATCTTTTCATCGTCTGTGTGCTAGCTTTTTATTTTCCAACAATAAGTCGTTGGGCACATGCCTCAAATTTTATCTCGTAAATTTACTCAAAAAATATTAATTAATTTTAGGGTCACTGGTAGAATTGGTGAAATTAATGCTATCATTACCTGGAACTCAATGCCAAATATTGTCAAATTTGTTGCATTAAATAAACTTGTTACTACTATCCCAGGTGGAAACATACTACTAGTACTATATTGTTATTAATTAAAATACACCCAATTTTCCGAGGAGGAAAAAATATACTTCCAATTAACACAGAAGATGCGTTGACACAATACCTTAACCAGTTTTACAAATATGACAGACACGTCAGAAAATCAAGAAACTAAAACTCAATGATCATCAATCAAACCTTTTATGGAAATATATTTTCCTCAGAGTCCTATTTTTTTGTTTTTTTTTTTTTTTGGTTTGAAAAGTTTCGGGTTCAAAATTGGTGTTCTTTATATTTATCTCATTTTTCCTAAATTGATAATGTAGTTTTCTGCAAATTTTTGCTCCTTGAATATATAATAAAAATTCTGAATAGTGATTTCTAATTTTCTAGTAATATCTCTTCATCTCTTGTATAGGTTTTATTTTTTATATATATATAAAAAAAATTGTATTCTTACCATTTGCAGAATGTGAACGTCTTTCCTAACGAGTTTAAGTGTGTCATTATTACATTAATTTGTGTTTAATATACTGATGCATGCAAATATTAATAAAAATCCATACGTACAGGTGGCTGTTTTTGTGATAGCCGGATTTGGCCTGCAATTTCCAAATTACCAGCTTGCGTAAAATGGAGAAACATCCCACGAAGTTGAAAGAATGAGTATCTCACTCTTTATCGCATTAAAATATAAACTAAAAACAAAAACCAAAAAAAAAATAATAATACCATACTATATACAATAATAAGAAAAACAACTTGGAATTTATTTAAGTTTTGTAGTGTTGTAAATAACTGCCATTTAAAAAACCATTATCTTCTTCTTCGATAGAACAAAAATTCTTGTTCTTTCCGACATGAGCAATCTAGTGCCCATCCGTGTGGAAATATACATACATATTTTGACCTTTTCAGAACAGAGATTTTGTGATTTGTAGTTCATGTTAATATATAGGTTTGAAGTTTTGCATTCCCTATTTAACTTTTGTTTTGGATGCAATATATACCCCTTAATTATTGGATATTTGGACTCATAGTTTTGAACCGGTCTAGGCAACATATTAATTTTCTTTAGAGCTTTTAGTGATATCATTTAATATGTAATATGCAATTTTAAAAAAAAAAGAAGTTATAGAACATATATATAGAATAAATCTAAGCAGTCAATTATCAATCAATCGTCTAAAAGTCGATTTTATGTTTTAACAACTTTGAAAATATAAAATATGCGCGTAATATTTATCACAACAATTATTTTGATGTGTTATTATGAATGTACATCGATCAAGAGAGAAAAGAGATAAAGACAACGCAAGCCAATCAGACATTATTTTTAGAACAGACTCAATATAATGAGGCTGTGACAACGCAAACCCATCAGACATTCTAGATATTTTACTCCCCAAAATTATCTGCAACTCCCATGTCCTTCATATCAAAATTCCGTGTCAACATCTTCTTAGTATTTATGATTATATCACGAGTACTTCCCATTATCAACATGTCATCAACATAAAGACATACTATCACATAAGAATTAGAAGTGTTCTTGATATAGACACTGTCTCGGATTTTATCAACGGAAAACAAACAAGTAATAAAATAAATCCGGTTTACCCCAAGTGCAGGGATCGTAGTATAGCGATTACAACCGGAGTCGAATCACAGAGAATCGAGGTATCTAGTTCATTAATTTTCCTAAGGTTGTTACTACTAAAACGAAACTAAAAACGATAAAATAAACTGGACAGAGGATTGTCAGTCCAAAGCCAGGAAGGATAGTTACGAACTTAACTAATGAAAATAAAGTCTATTCTAAAAACTAAAACGAAAATAAAATTCTAACTAAGCAACGAAGAACAAGGCACAAAGGCAATTTCAATTAATTTAACGAGGAATAAGCAATGATCCACCTATCTCGCAACCCTCAATTTCTACCCTAGATCGTTTAGTGAAGATTTAATAAAGATGTGGTTCACCTATCAATTAAAGGTATGAATTTCTACTCTCGTAGATAATTCGCCTATTAATCTTTCATCTCTCGATCTTAAAGATTAACGCTTCCATAGCAAAGGTGTAAGATTTTTCAATCTAGCAACCTAGAAATTTAACCTAACAACTCTCGTTATTTTTAGGTTAGAAATCTAATCTTTACTACGGTGATATAGGTCTAACAACGATTTTCATCAAACGTTAAACATCAATAAGCAACAATCCATCGATATAATTGCGTAATCAATGTAAAAGCATAATAAAGATACAAACTTTATTTAAAACTCACAAAACATCCAAGATTCAAATCAAAACGCCAAGACGATCGGTTTCACATGCTTGTTCAGACTTGCTCATTTCATCTCCAGGATCGAACAAACAAAATAAATTAAAAAAAAATAAAAATATGGCTCGGTCGACCGAGCAGGAGCACTCGGTAGACCGAGTGGTCGGCTTCTCGGTTTCTGTGTTGTGTTCGTCTCCAGGTAAGTTCTGCGTTGTTCTGTCGAATGCCTGCTCCTTTTATACTTGTTCTAGCCGACTTAGGGTAATTATTAGAAAAGCTAAACCCTAATAAATAAAAATAAAGATAATTCCAAGTCTATCCCTTCTGATCTTCTGAACGCAAATCTGATTGGTTGGACGCTCGTTCACTTTAAGTAAATTTCTTCGAGTCGAGCCGAGCTGGACAAGACGCCCGTCCCATGCATTTTTGAACGCTCGTCCAGGTAAAATCTCTCTTCATTAATTTATTTGTGATGCTGCCAAAAAATGGACCTACCTATGTGGCACCTTTTCAGTGGCTCAACACTAAGTATGGAGAGAGAAACGACGCCGAGTGACCCAGTCCGGCTAGTCACTCCATATCTCCCAAATCGACCGTACCTAGCACCGACCTCCAATCCTCGAGTCCAGGTCCGGATCCAGCCCCGACCTACGCGGGTCGGCCGACACTTGTAATTCAGTTAACGCTTGACCAACCTTATCGGTTGGTTTAAGTCCTCTCGGACCTTCTATTCACGCACACAAGACCCCGAGCTCACGCGGCTCGGCTTATTTTCCCGACCTCAGTAGTCGGTTCAACAGATCGGTTCGGGCCACCTAAGTCGGCCAGAGTCAGTCCCTAATCATATTCCCCGCGTTTATTATAAACGGATAACTACGAAAGAATCCTGAGCCAAAAAGGCTCCAATCTTTATCACTTAATACATATATTCGAATATCATAATTATCTCCTATAATCAAGGAGATTAATCAATCATAATCTTTTTCCTTAGGGAACACGAAATCCAAGCCCAACAAGGACAAGGCCCACGCCGCCTTAGGGCATAACACTCCTCTATATAAACCATCCCTAAGGAACTACGAAGACTTGATTCCAATTCATACATTGGATACGTAGGCAGCTTGAGAAACAACATCTCAAGTGCAGTCTAAACCACCACCAAAACACCCCATCTTTTACTATTTTCTGGATCGAAGGAGCACCCTTTGGTTATCATCAAGAGAAAGAACCCTAGAAGTTTACCCCGACGATTTTTGGATCGTCAATTGGTGCTAGAAGGAGGGCCTCTTTTCTTGATAATCCCAGGAAAATCTCCAGAATCTAACAGAAAAAACGCAGTCAGATCTACGGCCAATTCCTAGAGATTGAGCCGTCAAAATACGATTTACACCGTTCAGATTGAAGAAGACGGTGTGGGGAACAATCTCTCCAAATTCCATGACGATCGGAGTCTGTTTCAATATCCGATCGTTGCCATAAAGTTGCAGCTGCTGCTGAATCGCCAAAAAATGCAGCAGTCACGTCGGAGGCTAATTTCTAGAGATTTAGCCATTGAAAAACAATTTATACCGTTCACATCGAAGAAGAAAGTGATACGAACAATCCCTCAAAATTTCATGACGATCGGAGTCCGTTTCGATGCCCGATCGTCGCTAGAAATCCGCTGTTGTATCATCCAAAAGGCGCAGCAGTCCCATCGGCGGCTAATTACCAAAGATTCAGATGTTGGAAAAGGATTTTCACCGTCCAGATCGAATAAGTAAGAGGGCCGAGTAAGCCTTCCAAATTTCATGCCGATCGGAGTCCGTTTCGATGCCCGATGAACGCCACAAAGCTGCTGCTGTACCACCAAAACGCAGCAGTCAGATCTAGTGTTAATTCCCCGAGATTGAGCCGTCAAAACAAAATTTCCACCGTTCATATTGAAGAAGAAGGAGGAACAAGCAAGCCTGCCAAATTTCGTACCGATCGGAGTCCGTTTAGATGCCCGATCGTTGTCCGTGAGTTGCTGCTGTAACACCAAAATAAGCTGCGGGTTTTCTTCCTCAACTTGCCGAGATTTTCAACGTCCGATCCGACCTCCCGAGCTCTTCAACGTCCGAGCCGAACTCCCCCGGCTCTTCAGCTACCTAAATAACTGATGCTTATGATTGGTTGAGCCGAATTAAAGTCTGAAAGGGCTTTCAAGTTGGGCGTTTAATAACTGCTTCACCTGTCTGCGAGATTAGATCCATTCATCTCTGAATTCATGTGCAAATATTTTTTCATATACGTGCTTGATAAACTCTGCCATATGCTCTAAACCTGAGTCTCGAAACCTTTGTTTAGCGAGTTGCTCCATGTCTCTACAAATATTCGTATGGCCATGGTCAAAGTTGCCTCCTGTTTCTGTAAAAGTATTCTGTTATGATCAATAGTTTATTTTACGTCTAAATTAAAGTGTTTAATGCGTATTCTAGTACTTGCTTTGGAAAACCCAATTTTATACATTATACCGCAAGTTGGGGTATTCTATGCTGATGTATGTTTGTCCAGTATATTCTATCTCAATATGTACTTGATTTATGTATTAATATATGTCAATGATTGTTATGACACAAACTTATGCATGTATTATGTCTCTATATTGCTTGCTTAATAAAAAACACATATATGTGTACTACATGCTATTTAGCAGGCGGAAATCTTCAAGCAGACACACGTTCCAAAGGAGAGTTAAAGGATCTGAATATACATACATGTTTTATTCTTCAACACCAGCGTTCTGTGAGGAATCCATGGATAACGCACACTCGAGTATCATCAGAGACATTCCTATGATCAAGTCCATCAAGGCTAAGAAATTTATATTGTAACCGAAAACGCTTTTGTATGAGGCCGCCAGATTTGGGCTCGCCAAATACGATCTCTCAAACTTTTCAGATACAAGCTCTTACCAGGTTTTTCTACAACTTAAGTGATCGAACTATCTTATTCTTGGAACTCGCCTTCGGACGAGCCTTCTATAAGACCGACTTCGCCTCGCAATCGCGTGAGATTACACCAATAAGCAAACGGTACGTTAATTTACTATTATTTTTCACTACGCATGGTTTTTATTGATTTTACAGGACAAACACATGTGCAACTCTTTCACGCGAGAAGTCAGCACTAGCCTGGCCCTGCTCGCCGTGTTTTAAAATGAGACGTCAGCACTAGCCTGTCCCTGCTCATTCTTAAAACTTACACGCGAGAAGTCAGTCAAACCTGGCCTTGCTCGCCGTACTTTCAAACGAGAAGTCAGCATTAGCCTGGACCTGCTCGTCCTTAAAACTCTCACACGGGAAATCAGTTGGTCTTAAGGTCAATTTTGCTTAGCCATGTTTACTATAAGTTGATATAAGGTTAAGGTTACGCTGGCCAGCGCAGGTTTAGTACTTAGTTTATTCTTGCCCGAATAGAACTCGGCCTTATATATAAGCAAATATGCAATCTGAACCTTCAGGCTTCAGAGTTGCACACAGGGCAGCAAGCCCCTTAAAGAATCTTATACAGTTTGATACAATTAAAACCCGAGCATTGAGCTCGGCATAGTACATAATTCAAACATGTACGCCATCCACCAGTCCGAGTCGGTGCATGGCATACAGGGGGCCTACCCCTTCAACAATGACTAACAAAAACAAACCTGTCAATAACAATAACTCAGAAAAATTAGGGCAATTTTCACTTATTCGCCCTTAAAAACTAATTAGTTAGGCCGATCCTGCCCTGATCGACATAATGTTATCCGTCTAAGATAACTTTGTATTAAAGACGACAAGACTTTGTCCTGCTCGTCGTAATATGAAGCTAATCTGAAGAGATAGATTCCCGAGCCCACAAATAGAGCTCGGCCCTACGTATAAAAATAAGTGTGCATTCTGAAAACTTCAGAATGGCATACTGAGTGTAAATGAAAAACTTAAGTCTGCGCGAGCCGAACGCACGCGTCAGGCTCAGCAAACGAAGAGTCAGAATAAGACTTATCAGTCAACAACAAACGAAAATACATAAATTCCTCGGATGGAATCACAACCTGATGTTATTCGCCTAGGTTGGTTTACACTAAACACGATCAGATTCAGTCCTGCTCGATGTAGAACTATACCTAATCTGATTTGTGAAATTTATCCTGAAACTTCAGAAGGGTATGCCTGATGCCGATGAATTAACTTGGATGCATGCGAACCGAACCCCACGGCGATGAATGGAGTATCTTGGAGGGCTTACCCTCCAAAGAAAAGTATAAACAATACAACAAAACAAAACTAAACTTAACAAAGCTCATGAACACATAAGAGCACATAACTTTACAAAATTACCTGAGTTTGCGTATAGAGATTGGTCTCATATGCAAACGTAAGCGTGCAATCTTTAAATCAGACCTGCACGTCGGGCAGGACGCCGCTTAACGCATTTTACTTTGGTACAAATTAATCCGAGCGTGAAGCTCGGCGGATATACAGTCTAAACAAGTATGCCATCCAAAAGTCAAGACTAATAAATGGCATACTGGGGGGCATACCCTCTCCGAAAATATAACAAAAATTAAACAAAACTTAACAAAGTTCAACAAACAAGAACGAACGCATAAAACTCAAAAAACAAAGTATGGAGAGACAGTAACTTGTGCCGACCATTCGCCCTACTCCTCTTCAGGTCGGCCATTGTTTGGGAAAACTTTACTGGTCGAACGGCCAGGTTTGATCCCGACCTCTTAAGGTCGGCCAACACTTGTGCTTTACTCAACCCATAAAATAAACTCAAAAAACAAACAAAATTCGGAAGGTCGTCTAGTTTGTAATAAACCTTCTTAGGAAGGTCATCCAACATACGAGAAGGATATTGAATCTTCGCCTCGTCCACTCCCTGGGTATACCCATGGTTTAAGACCGGGATCAGTAGCACATTCAAGGCCTCGGCGTAATCCACCGAAACCTTATACTCCTGGATAGCCTCGGCGCACCGAACTGGAATCATGACCTCCAGTTCGGCCATCCTTGCTTGAGGTTGGCAACCCCTATTCTCCTTCATCTTCTTCTCCTCAGCAAGCTCGCTTGCCAAGGACTTCAACTCACCCTCTTGATCTAGGAGTTGAGCTCGCAAAACCTTCATCTCTGTATCCCTGAGCGAGGAAATAACATCTTTAATATCCACTCTTGCCTTAGTTCCTCACCCGCTTTCCGTAGACCCGGCTCGTCGGGATAAAGATACCTCACCAGCTCATACAACTTTGTTTGGAGCTCGGACACGGCCTGCTCCATACTATTTGTCTCCGCACCCAACTGGTCTGACACGGACTTCGACTCCGCCTCTTTGACCAAACACTGATCCTGGAAAGCCTTTATCTCCATGTCTTCGAGCTCGACGGCGCCCCCGAGCTCCCCTCGGGTATGCCTCGACTCGGCAATCTTCTTCTTGTTAACTTTAAACTCCTCAGAGGCTTTACCCAACCTTCGGGAAACCTCCTGACCAACTAAGGTCCCCAACATAAGCAAAAATAAAAAGGATAAATCCTAAATCTGCAGGATAGACTCGAACTGAGCTTCGTAAGACAAACCCAGCAAAGTTTGTCGGACAAAGCTCATTAGGTCCCCAAGTCGGACTCGAACCAAAGTCCACGGGTCAGACTCACTTGAACTCCACAGATCGGACTCAATGAGTTGGTAAACTGATCTATTTAAGTCTGCAAGTCGGACTTAACTGAATTCGGTGTCTGTCAGACAAACTCGAGCAAAAACATGACAAAACTTTTAGTATGCCATCCAAAACTACAAGTCCACTAGCCTTCTGACCTAAGAACCGGGGGCTAGACTCCACGGTGGCTCAGAAGAAACAAGAGCTGAAGTAAGAACAGCCGCAGCACGGCAGGAGCACTCGGACACAGTCCACTCCCTCCGGAAGTCCTTCAGATAGTTGTCATAAACCGCATCCTCACCCAGGCTTATAGAGAGCCTTGCTAGAAAGTTGTCCACGACAAAGTCGGCGACCGACCCTTGGCATCATCCACGCTCAAGAATATCCGTTGCTCAGACCGGCGAGGCAACAACTTCAAAGCCTCGAGTAAACTCCTCCAAGCCTCATTTTCGTGGATGGCCTTAGCAACCTGAGCTGGAATAGTAGCTTCCAGCTCTACCTCCCCGGCAAACTTCTCTTATGACTTAAGCTCAGCCTCCAGAGCCTCAAATCGCTTCTGGAGGGCCCTAATCTCCTTAACTTTGGATTCAACATAGCCTGGTCTGCCGCAAGTCGGCACCCTTCTGCCTTATCCACCCCCAAAGTGTTGACATGGTTAGACCGACCTTGCCTCAGGTCGGCAATCTCTTTAAATCTCCAGTCAACTTTCCCAGCCCAGAGAAAGCGTCCTGGCCGATCCAGATTCCCTGCAAGTAAGAAACTCTATCAAAAAACAACACTCGTATAAGAAAAGCAAGCTTGCGTATTCCATGGCCTTGAAGCCAGCGTCAGCTAGCTCCACATCAGCCATCCCAGAGATCGGCTCCTACTCCATTGTTCAAGCTTAATAAACTCTGTAAGTTAGGCAATCTAAGCTTTGCATGTCCGACTCCGGCTCGGCATCTTATTTAAAGCTCGCCCCCGAGCGAGTCTTCTCAAAATTGTATCCTTACGCTCTCAAGTCTGACACGCTTGAAACCGGTTGCTATCTAACCGCAACGCCGGTGCACTATGCTTTATGAGCCTTACGTTATCTCAGTAGATCGCTTTAAAACAAGTCACTTCAACCAACGGTGTATCAAGTCGGTACGAATTTGCACCATGCCTTTCTTTGGATCCGAACCTAGCCTATACGTAAGCCTAGAAACAGATAGGTCCCCTCGGCCCAGTCAGTCCGCCCGTTAATAGGCCGGACCAAGCCCAGCACTATCACGACCGCCTCGCACCATCACGATTCCTTTCATGAGCTAAGGTGACGGAAATAAAGCAACAACTGGTCTGATGCCAAGCACTGGGGGCTCGACCCGCTCGCGCCGCCCATGATCCGCCATCCTTTAACGCGAACAAAGCCAACACGGTTAAGCAACAAAGTTCATAAACAACGCCTCATACCCTTAAAGCTCTCGACTCGCGCCATAGGCTCCCGTTCGCGCTAACTCTTTAGCTCGGCATTCCATGACCGATCACGGTTCGGAAGCTTCCCAGTCTGCCCGCTCTTCCAACAGCCAACTCGTGGCCCTATAGATAGCAGCATCGCACCCTTAACAAAAAGGGGTTCTCATCTTCGAAGAACTACGCAAATTGGGCTTGATCCCTTACAAGTTAAGGGTACGTAGGCAGCCTTACACGACTCAACTCATAATCACAAACACAACATTTTCTTCCTTGTTCTTGAGCGCCGCAACGCAACCACCATAGTGGACAGCGACGCCTCGATTCCCGATACAGCTGTGATGAACTCACAACTGGCTTTTCCACATGGCAACCCCAAATCAACTTCAAAATCCATAAGTTAAACATCCGTGTCGAACCACCACTTCGATAGATCCGAACCGACCAACCAAGGGTCGATTTGGATCTAGGGGCTTGGCGATGTCGCCAAAAATGGACCTACCTACGTGGCACCTTTTCAGTGGCTCAACACTAAGTAAGGAGAGAGAAACGACGCCGAGTGACCCAGTCCGGCTAGTCACTCCATATCTCCCAGATCGACCGTACCTAGCACCGACCTCCAATCCTCGAGACCAGGTCCGGATCCAGCCCCGACCTACGCGGGTCGGCCGACACTTTCAATCTAGCCAACCTTTGACCAACCTTATCGGTTGGTTTAAGTCCCTCTCAGACCTTCTATTCTGCACACAAGACCCCGAGCTCATGACAGCTCGGCTATTTTCCCCGACCTCTGTAGGTCGGTTCAACCAGTCCGGTTCGGGCCACCTAAGTCGGCCAGAGTCAGTCCCTAATCATATTCCCCGCGTTTATTATAAACGGATAACTACGAAAGAATCCTGAGCCATAAAGGCTCCAATCTTTATCACTTAATACATATATTCGAATATCATAATTATCTCCTATAATCAAGGAGATTAATCAATCATAATCTTTTCCTTAGGAACACGAAATCCAAGCCCAACAAGGACAAGGCCCACGCCGCCTAGGCATAACACTCCTCTATATAAACCATCCCTATGAACTACGAAGACTTGATTCCAATTCATACATTGGATACGTAGGCAGCTTGAGAAACAACATCTCAAGTGCGATCTAAACCACCACCAAAACAACCCCTCTTTTACTATTTTCTGGATCGAAGGAGCACCCTTTGGTTATCATCAAGAGAAAGAACCCTAGAAGTTTCCCCGGACGATTTTTGGATCGTCAATTTGCTTCTTCTTCCTTCCATTTAATCTTCAATTAAACATCGTTTCAGCTCCTTCAATCCCTCTCCCTGACATGTAAATGTACCTTCAAAACCATAAAAACACGCAAAGTGTAAAACCATAGATAATTACCAATAAAATCACGAAACTAGCTCAAGTTTACACTTAAAGACTTTTAAAACTCATTTGCTCAATAATTCGATTAAACCCTTAATTCCTATGCAAATTAGATGAATATGGAGGAAATCATTATAAAATATAACGTTATAAATCATATAAAATCACCCTTAACAACTCCCCCACACTTAGCTTTTGCTCGTCCCGAGCAAAACAAAACAAGAAAACCAAGGCTTACTCATGCATTGAACCACATCAAATCACAACCGGTCGACTGGCATCAAAAGCATACATCCCATGTAATAAACAAGTACTCAAATGTGTAGTGTGTGCAAAGCCTTCTTCAATTTCCACCGATTCCACACTTGACAATTAAATTCAAGCTAACCAACAAATACCCATTTAAGATAGATAATGAATTATCCTGACTATACATACGCCCTACAAAACTACTCCCGTCATGACTAGAGTAATACATGTGTTTTCGAAATCTTTTCAGTTATACCCAGAGGATATTCCCTACAACATATATATACTGGGGATAATGTAGGCGATAACTAAGTCTTTCATTTATTTCATACCAAATTCCTTATGTAAGTTGATTCAATTGAATTTCACATTTATACACACATCAGAATGAGCTATTGCCCGTCATGGCAGAATAGGATATTCGTGATATACCCTACCTTACTCAAATCATCAGGTAGCTTCTTCTGACTGTCGTGAGCTTTTGGTCATCATAGTGGTATAGGACATTCGTGATACGCCCTACCTCACTCCAATCATCGACCAGCTTCCGACACTCCCAATTAATTCATATATTTTTTTCTTAAAACAACTTTTCCAAAGCACAGTAGTCACGTTTCACTTATCACATTCAGGCTTCGGTATATTCACGATACTTCCTACTTCAATTCCAACTACGCATATATTACAATTTCCATGACATTAGCACTAAGCGAACGGTCTGATAACCAGAATCAAACATTATCGGTTTAAATGGGTACAGTTTCCTAAGTTCATCTCATCATCGAAGAGGCTTACGTGAAAAGAATTCGAGTAAAGGCTTATTACCAAAGGTCTATGCTAAAATACTAGTCAACTCAGCACAAGTATGGGAATATAAATGAGTAAGTAAGCCAAAATAAAATCATGCTCGGGACGGATATTTTTTTTTAAAAAAATTCAAAAAAATTTCAATTTTTTTCAAAAGATAAGCATAATAAATTGAGCACATATGTACACGAAATCCCTCCCCCACACTTAAATAACAACATGTCCTCATGTTGTGCAGAATAAGAAAAACTTAGCTGGTTTGTAGTTCGAAGGTGCAAGTCTGGAAGTGGTCATGAGTCAGATCCAGAAATGCTTGAAGAAACCAGTAGACTGTGGACCATCCACCGGAAAACTGATATCGTCTAAACGCTCACAATTGCTATCGCAAATATCCTACACACATGAAAAACAAGACAAGATCTCGGGGATAGGGGAATATAACATATTGCACCGAAAAGTTTGATATAAGCACAGGATATAATTGCTCAGATGGAAAAATCACCACACAGGGAAAACACAGGGCATCTAAGCGTCAAATATAACCACAGAGGTTTACAAACAGATATGGTCCAATATGTGCATACAGAAATACCAAACTCCAACTGAAAGTGCAAATGCGCGTTAAGGCCTACAAGATTCATCAGAAAGTAATAGCAACGGAAAACCGACAGTAGCTTCAACTAAAGGACAGATGAATCAAATAAGAAACGACAGCTGGACTGAAGCAGAGTCGCACAAAAAATAATGATAGAGGATAATACAAAGTAGCAGGGCTAGATGAAACAAAATGACATGAGACAGAAAATAAACACAATGCAACAAAATGATATGCAAATATGCTAATAATGCAAAGAATAGAAACACAAATGCTAGCTCAAACTAATCTTCATAGATATCGCCCCAATCTACAATTCGAATTAAGCGACGAAGCATGTCTATAGCAGGAAGAAGGTTATATTGATTCTGCAAGTTACGCCTATGCAAGTTACCAAGCAACAAAAACCGACACCATAAACCTAGACGACACAAGACAAAACTAGCCCCCCTTATTCAACAAAAACAAAATAATCCAAAATAATAATAATAATAAAAAAAAACTATTCTTATTATTGGGTTGCCTCCCAACAAGCGCCTTTCTTTAGTGTCTTTGTCTAGACACACTTACGTCACTATCCTTTATCAAGGAGGACTAAACCAAAGAAGGGCCTCCCTCTGCTTTTTCCTCCACATATCAGGGATATTCGCACGGATTCTAAGATATAGCATTGGAATCCTACAACCATGTCCTCTTAGAAAGTGATTAAACATTTCAACGCTCAGGAAAGAAGTGTCATTCAACAACTTGTTGATTTCTTTATCAATGCTCATGACAAATCTAAGAGAATTATGGACTATTAGAGGTGCAACATCTATGTACTCGGTATGTGATGAGAGTCAACTTTACTATGATACGGTGCATGTTTTAACCCCCATTTATGACACATTTGGCTTATATTGGGTACTTTTAGACCATTTATAGGGAAAAATGCATTGCACACTCACTTTGTGGGAAACCGTCACATTGATGGAAAACCTCGGCATTTTACGATGTTTTTGACCCTTTTCGAGACCTATTTATCTTGTGGAATTATGCTCGGTATGTGTTTGAATGTTGTGATACAGGAAATAGGTGACTCATGAACCCGGAAGTTAAGGCACGAGGCTTAGAAAGACGAAACCGAAGCCCGTGGATGGAAACGGATCAAAAATAGTTGATGTTTTTGCCTTACATTCACTTTATCTGAAATTTGAGCAATGTTGGAGGCATTTTCTGGACTTCTGGTATTCATGAAAGTTGTAGATAATTGAATGAGCTTTCCAACGCACTTTGAATCACTCAAATTGGAGCTCTACATACAAAGATATTACCAGATTACTGAAGGTGTATCAGTCCAGGAATTTTTGGCGCGCGCCAAAGTAGAACAGAGACTTCCCAGAATCACAGAACAGTTTTGGCGTGCGCCGAGGACTTTGGGGCACGCCAAAACTGCTTTATCTGCACGTTTTTGGGCCTTTTTAAATATATTTTTCAGCCTCCATTTCATAGGAACTCATACCTAGACTTAATTAGGACACCCTTAGGTCGATTTTCTTCCCTTTTCTCCCTTAGATTAGCTCTTCTTTCACTCTTTCCCTTAGATTAAACACAATTTAGCACAGATTCTCTCCTCCTTGTTGGTGTTTTTGAAGTCTTTTTCCCCAAGTGACAATGGGTTTGGATGAATATTGATTCAACTTCAATTTCCTGCGTTTTTGGTAATTAATGTCATTCCTCTTTCTCTTTTATGGCTTTAATCTTCTCTTTGATTGTTATTTCATATTTTACTATGAGTAGCTAAACTTTTCATAGCCAAATTATATGAAAATTGAAGAAATCACCCTCTAATTGATGAAATTGGGAATGGGTATTGTTTAATTGGTGTTATATTGACGAATTCATGTCTTAAAACTTGTTCTTAATGCTTGAATTAGCTTGATCACCTAGTTCATGTACTCACACACCACAATTATAAATGTATGTTGCGAAGGGGTGTGAGAAAAGGGGTTTTAAGATCATTCTTTATAATCAACTGAGTTGTTTAGATTGATTAGGGAGTGAGGTTCAATCGGTTGTGAAATCGGGCAACTCTAGCGCGTTAATCTTGTTTCGGTCAATTAAATTCTTAAAGGCGGACTGTTGAACCGGGCAAAGGGTGTTTGATTGTTGTATGGCTTCGTACACTAGCTTAGGAGTTTGCACCCATGAATGAGTCGATATAAGTAGAGGTTGGTAGGTTGGTTAATCCCATTCCCGAGCTAATCGATTAGAGGGGTGAAAGTAATCAATTGGATCATAGTTTGGCTATGTCTCTTTCTCTCTTTAGTATCTTTAGTTTATACTTTGTTTTAGTGTAATTAAACTTGAAATATCTTGGTTGACCTAAACTAAGTCCAAAAACGGCTTTGATACTCGATTGATTCCTCGTGGGATATGACCTTGCTCGCTACTATTGTGCATCCGACTCGGTACACTGCCAATTAAAGTTGGACTGTCACTATTTTGGCCATTAGTATGATCAACATCAACATTGCTATTCAAGGACGGATAACTAACAGTATCAGATGACTTATGATCAAGAACAATAGCGTTACCTTCCTTTTCATCTTTTTCATGGCTAATTAATGTTGAATCTGGAATTATGGCACCATTATCCTGTGAAAATGGTTCAGATTTCCATGTGGTTTCACTCTTGTAGATTTGGAGGCTTGAACCCTCAGCGGTCTTGGATAAATCATCACCAGAAACGTTCAGATCAAGACAATATGGGTTCTCAAAAGGATCATACTTACATCCCTACGACTCTCAACGCCGGCCTTCGCTCAGACTCGCCATCATCTCAGGTTCCTTTCATATTCAATAACTTGGCGATCATGTGCAACTAATTCTCCTGAAGTCAGTTCCCTTGCTTCTAGAGCGGGATGCACCAGGTGTGCCATTTCTCTAGAAACTTCCTTTCTGCTCTCTATATATTTCTCTAACAAAGCTGCCATGTAAGACTCGGGCTCTGAGTGAGGAAACACTTGTTGATAATTTCTTTCTTCTTGATCCCACGGAGAATAAGGATAGTTACTCCTCCCACCATTGTATGTGGATGCATAGTTAGATTGAAGTGGATTCTCATAACTTGCATCATAATTGCTATTAGTATTCCATTGGTGGGGTGAATTACCTCCACCGTGACCGAGCCTCATAATGGTTTCCACCACAATACTTAACATCTCACTTGAACGTTATTAAATCCATGTCCATAAGAATTCTCATCAGTTGAGGGTATACGAGCATCGGATCCAAAGACAGATGAATCCATTAAACCTGACACTTCTACTTTTGGGGGACCACTGAATTGAATGCCGGATCCTAAGTTCATGGCACTGGCCTCTTCTCTATCATAAGGAAGTGTGGGAGCTAGGTCAATGCCTAAGTCTTGAGCCATTTCCCCGATTCGTCTCTCAATACTCTTGTATGTGCTCATCAGGAGTTGGATGTTTTTATTTTGCTCCTCCAATTTAGCTTCAAGATCGTCCAATTGAGAGGGGCCTTGATAGTTCTGTGGAAAAGATTGGCTAGACTGACTTTGAAACATAGGATCGGGACTGTTCTGATTGAACCATTGATATTGATTGGAAAAATTGATATTTTGGTTCCGATCAAGTTCGGGTTTTGATAGAAATTCGGATTCGAGAATTGAAACCGTGGTTCAAAATCGCTGGCCAGAGAACCGATTATTAAATCTCTCGATATTGCCGCCACACGAAAGCATTTACTTCAGCCGTTTCTATCCACTCATGACGTAAACGAGCAAAGCAGTATCCCACATTGTCACAATTTTGACATGTGACTAGATTAAAATTTCCGATTATGGACGGTGTTAACTTGATACGCAGCAGGGAAAGAATCGACACCGCCAACAAAGATGGCCAGTCGACAACATCTTTCACGTAGCGTAACTTGTGAGTTACGTGGAAAAGACGGGTCGATTCATAGGATTAAGCGACATTTGAGAGCCGCCATCTCTTGTTTCAAAGATGGCGCTCGATCTTGCATAATCCTAGTTGATGACATTTTTTTGCTCTTTTTTTTTAATTTTATCATAGTAAAGATAAAGAAAACAGAAAAAGAAACGGAAACAGAAACAGAAACCTATCTACGAAAAATTTAAAATAGAAAACAAGAAAACAATGAAAGGGAGAAAAACGTGTTGAAATCTTCTGAGCCCAAAATAGAAGGGAAAACAGCAGATTTTGACCTCGAAAACGGTGTCGAACGGCCGTAGGAGGTTTACCACGTCGTCGGCATCGGAACGAGCTTTCCGAATTGGGGTCCTGCGCGCCAAACGGACACTCGAGCCGAAAGTTACGGCCAAAATACTAACGAGTGCTAAAACGATCCCTTTTATCCAAAAGTTCGACCGCTAAAAACGTGGAGTCAAATAATTCAACCTCAGATGTCCCCGAATCAATGTAGAAACTAGAAAGGATAGAAACAAAAACCTATCTACGAAAAAAAAATCGTGATAAAACAGTAAAAATCAATAAAAACTAGTCAAGACGGGCGCCCAGATGATCGACGGGCGGGCGCGCTCAAGGTTGAAGTGGATGGGCGTTTGGCAATCCAGACGCCGTCCAAGTGAGGATAAAACAAAGCAGAGTCGCTGCCGATTTCAGCATGCACGGGCGCCTACTAGTCAAGACGCCCGCTTGAGTGCGTAAAAACAGAAACAGATGCATGCGAAAGAGCGTAAAACTAAAGGGGAGAACAATTTAAACCTAGGGAAATTGATAACTTTAAAAGTTAACTACTTAACACTCTAATAACCTAAACTATAATCTACCTATGAAAAAGTTGTAATAAAAATAGAAAAATTAATAAAACTATATTATAGTTAGATTATAGTGCAGGATCGTAGTATAGCTCGCTATACTACGATCCCTCGTGACCCGTTGTGGTCGGCTTCTCGGTTTCTGTGTTGTGTTCGTCTCTGTAAGTTCTGCGTTGTTCGTCGAATGCCCGCTCCTTTTATACTTGTTCTAGCCGACTTAGGGTAATTATTAGAAAAGCTAAACCCTAATAAATAAAAATAAAGATAATTCCAAGTCTATCCCTTCGATCTTCTCGAACATAAATCGATTGGTTGGACGCTCGCTCACTTTAAGTAAATTTCTTGAGAGTCGAGCCGAATTTGGACAAGACGCCCGTCCCATGCATTTTTGAGCGCTCGTCTGTAAAATCTATCTTTCTGAATTGATTTGCTTCTTCTTCCTTCCATTTAATCTTCAATTAAACATCGTTTCAGCTCCTTCAATCCCTCTCCCTGACATATAAATGTACCTTCAAAACCATAAAAACACGTAAAGTGTAAAACCATAGATAATTACCAATAAAATCACGAAATTAGCTCAAGTTTAAGACTTTTAAAACTCATTTGCTCAATAATTCGATTAAACCCTTAATTCCTATGCAAATTATATTAATATGGAGGAAATCATTATAAAATATAACGTTATAAATCATATAAAATCACCCTCAACAGACACATTTGTCAACATCTTATCTGATTGTTGAAATTTTGTCCTAAACCCAATCGGGTTGGACCTGATCTGACCGGGTCGGATCATTTCTACTATTTCTTTATGTTTATACATATATTAAATGGCTTTTCTGTTATTATATGTTATGTTCGTTTATATGAACCAATTTGTGATTGTATATATGATAACGTCCTTAGTGTCAAACTGTGAAAGAGAAACCATGATAGTGATTATGGTTGATGAGATCTCGACTCACTTTAAAAGGTTTGATACTTAGGTGTCTCTAGTCGTATGTGCTATTAAACGGGACATTAATAGTACGGTTAGACTAACACGTATTAGATGTCTTCTATCTTATTGAAGATAGGGATAGATATCGTCTATCGAAGTGTAGAGACACTTGGACTGTACGTGGACGTGTATTAGAGAATGCGTACGTTAGACTGACCCACTTACTTTATTAAGTGTCGCACTATGTGGTGGTTGTGTAAGTATCCTAAGACCGGAGTCTTCATGGCATCACGGTGTGGATTGTCATGCTTTGACACTATTGAGGTTTCTCCTAGCCACGGGGCGATCATGCGGTAGTGATTGAGTGTGATACTGAAGCATGCGTAGGATTCATGTTGTTCGTCCGGAAATCGCGTAAGTACCCTATTAATAGGGGTGAATATCTGAAAGCACTTCTTATAAGAAATGTCTTACTCTCGTGAATCTTTACAAAGTGGGAGTAAATGAGTTACTTCGAGAGAGCATGATATCCAGATTATAAAATACGGTCGTTAATGCTTGACACTCGATGTACGACCGTATGGATATTACTACAGCGATAGGATTCTATTTACACGGTAACCGTTTCACATGAAATGTAGTAGTCATTGCATTTTACTCTTTCGATGATTGGGGGTCACGGTGTGTTGCTAGACGTTATTCCGTGATCGTTAGGTATGAAGGGCGTTTTCGTAATTTGCACTTTGTGTATACGGCCAACATATTCGGAAGCCTATAGGAACATCTAGCCGGATCAAAATGTGGCTATAGCGATAACCAAATAAGGAAATTTTTATCTCGACTATAAAGTGTTATAGTGATAAATTAATATGGTGGTATTTATTAATTTAATATGAATAAATTAAATACAAGATATTAATTTTATTGATTAATTAAATATATATATATATATATATATATATATATATATATATATATATATATATATATATATATATATGTGGAAATATATCACTCAAATGATCTCACGAGGCTCAACAGTGATGATCGCGCATCGCCGATCCTCATGATCACAAAGAGACTATGTCGTGCATAACTTTATTTGTACACTTTATTTATTTGTAAAAGACATATTAATTGTGATACATATAAACAATTAATATGTCAAACTCTAGTTTGCTTTATGTCATAGACATAGACATAGATTGTACTTTTACTTTTTGCTTTTGTGCCGCCCACATCTACATACTCAAGTGGCCGCCTAGCTAGCTAGTCTCTCTCCAAATTGTATCTATTTATACTCCTTCATTATCAATGAATAAAAGATAAGTTGAAGTTTACTCTTGTGTTAACACATTCTCAAACTCTCTTCATGGTAGCAGAGCCATTTGTGTTCTAACTTTTCCATTTGCAAAACTCATATTTTCAAGAATGTCTTCCACATCCGACATTACTTCAACCTCAGCAGACTCTCAGGCACCTCAGCTGACTGGGAGTACTGACAACTCCTCTTCTTATACAAACCATAGACTTGATGGTAACAACTATCTGTTATGGTCAAGGTCTATGAAAATGTACATTTCTGGACAAAGTAAGATGGGATACTTGTCTGGAACAAAACCTGCACTTGCTGAAACTGACCCGGTTTTGAAGCATGGGACACAACAAATAATCAACTCATGACCATCCTCACGAGGTCAATGACAAAAGAGATAAGTGAAAACTTTATGATGTATGATACTGCCAAAGAAATCAGGATAATGCCGAGAGATCTTTACTCCAAGAAGGATAATACATCCGAGGTATATGAACTAAGCTCGATTCAAACTTACAGGCAAGGGATATGTCTCAGAACTCAATATTTCAATCAACTATCTAAGGCTTGGCAACACTTAGATATGTTAGAAACTCACTCATGGAATGATGTCAAGGATGCCGCTCTTTATAAAGGCATCATAGAAAAGAAGAGAGTATTCGGTGTTCCTCACCGGATCGAATCCTACTCTTGATGATGTTAGAGGAAGAATTCTTGCCACCAAACCCCTTTCAAATCTCAAATCCATGTTTGCTTGAGGTCAAACATGAAGAAAGTAGAGAGAAAAGTCATGCTTCAAATCCACTCATCGACAACCCATCAAGGTGTCGCCTCGCCGATCGCCGTGAAGGCTCTGCGAGGTTGCCGAGACATACAAGAAGCCTATGAGAAAGCTGAAAACGTTCGTGATCACTGCAAACACACAAATCACACCAAGGACAAGCTCGCTGGAAGCTCCATGGCAAGCCTAACCCTCTAAAACCTCAAAACCAACCAGGGAAAGTCAAGGCAAACTTGTCGTTGAAGAGAGAGAAATGAAGATAGGTGAATGCTCGCTTGTCGCATTTAAAGCCTTTATTGCTCAAAGATCGTGAAGGTAGCTCCCCATCTGAAAATGGCCACTCATGCTAAAACAGTATATTTTACTCACCTCTTAGTAATGAGACTTGGATTGTTGATTTCTGGGCGTCTTCCCATATGACTGGTAATAAAAACCTTATTACCCAATATATGCCATGCAACCAAATTCACAGAATTAAGACTGCTGATGGTTCTGTTTCTTATGCAAAAGGTGTTGGGAAGGTTAAACTTACTAATCAGATATATCTACAGAATGTCCTGTTTGTTCCAAAGTTAGACTGTAACCTTATATCTCACAAGAAACTCACTAAAGATATGAATTGACTGTTGTTTTTAATAAGAATCGTGCACATTCCAGATCTTTCTTCTCGTGAAGTGATTGGTCAAGCTAAACCCCCGCCAGATTGTTTGTGATCAACCCCCGAAGAAGATGTAAGATCAAGACAGAACCGCCTCAAGCTGACTGCACTCAAAAACTTGACAATATCATGTTATGGCATTATAGACTAGACATCCAAGTTTTGGTTATTTAAAGTCTTTAATTCTGAATTGTTTAAAGGATGTAATCTTAATGATCTTCAATGTGATATTTGTCAATTTGCTAAACTCACCAAATCATGTATGCTAAGTTACCTCACTTGCCCTCTTCCCTTTCACCCTAATTCACAAGTGATGTATGGGGACCTCAAGAGTGAAAAGTATAACAGAAAAAGGTGGTTTGTAACCTTCATTGATGATCATACCGTAAACACTTGGTCGTTTTTAATGAAAGAGAAAAATCAAGTTGGACCTATCTTCCAAGAATTTTATCACATGGTCTCCACCAATTTGATACTAAGATCAAGATCTTAAAGACTCGATAATGCTCGAATACTATGAGTCTAACCTCGTGAACTTCTTGACTAACAGAGGAATTGTTCATATCAAGTAGTTGTGTGGAAACACCTCAACAGAATGGGGTTGTTGAAAGAAAGGCAGCAGCATCATTGAAATGGCCAGATCAATCATGTTCACTACACATGTTCCTAAATACATGTGGGGTGAAGCTATATTGACTGCAACATATTTAATCAACAGACTTCCCAACAGAGTGTTAGGTTTCAAAACTCCTCTCCAAACCCCGCCGACCACACACTCTCGCTCTCATCTTATTACCCAATTGCCTCCAAAGATCTTTGGTTGTACTGTGTTTGTTTATATCCATGCTCAACACAAGTATAAACTTGATCCTAAAGCTCATAAGTGCATTTTCCTTGGATATGCACAGACAGAAAGGTTACAAGTGTTACTCTCTCATGAAAAGAAATTTTACAATTCTATGGATGTGAAATTCTTTGAAAGGACTCCATATTACAACAAACCTCATCGAGCTACCACCGATGGAAACTCGATTGAGATTGAACTAAGTCCGCTCCTCAAGAAACCATTTACCCTCAGCAGAGTCCTAACCCACAAAGCAGACTCATAACCTTCAAAGATCCTCGCTGGATACTCACATTATCGAACCTCAGCAGCTTCATCGACCAGTAGTCTGTCACGACCCAGAGCCTGCCTGAACTGTAACCTCAAGCAGCCTCATCGAACCGAGAGTCTGGCTGGACCTCGCCTTATTGACTCTCGCAGATCTCTCAAGTGGATGATGCATCTATTGCTCTAAGGAAAGGGAAAAGATCATGCATCGATCATTCTATTCATTCTTATTTATCTTATGATCGCTTGTCTCTGTCCTTGCCATGTTTACACAGACTGGACTCTCACTCTATCCCTAGAAATATTCAGGAGGCCCTTCAAAATGATAAGTGGAAGGTCATTGTAAAACAGAGATGATCGCCCTCCGGATAATCATACTTGGGATCTCACAACTCTTCCAAAAGGCAAGAAGACAAACAATTTGCAAATGGTTATTCACTATCAAATACATCATTGATGGCACTATTGACAAGTACAAAGCCGATTGGTAGCCGTGGGATTCACTCAAACTTATGGCATTGACTATAAAGAAACTTTTGCACCAAAGTGGCAAAGCTCAACACTGTCAGGGTACTAATTTCTCTAATTGTCCAACTTGGATGGCCTCTTCATCAATTGGACATCAAAAATGCTTTTCTAAATGGGGACTCATCGAGGAGGTTTATATGACTATACCTCCCGGTTTTATCAATCCTCATACTCAAGGCAAAGTGTGCAACCGAGGAAATCTCTATATGGCTCAAGCAATCACCAAGGGCATGGTTTGGAAAATTAACAATCGTGGTCAAAGTCTGGATATCACCAATGCAATTCGATCACACTATGTTCATCAAGACAACCAACCGTAAGAGGTCTATTCTTATTGTCTATGTGGATGATATCATCCTTACTTTGGAGATGCCCCGCCGAGATCCAACACTTGAAAGAATTCTTTGGCAAAGGTATTTTGAGTTAAAGACTTGGGTTTACTTAAGTATTTTCTTGGCATGGAAGTAGCTAGAAACATCAAAGGAATCTCGGTCTCCCAAAGGAAATATGTATGGACTCTTGAAAGAAGCGGCATGTGGGGTGCAAACTCGTCAGATATCCCAGAGAGACCCAGATACCATACCGCTACATGGTGACATTGTTGTAAGAAAGGAACAATATCAAAGACTTGTAGGGAAACTCATCTACCTATCCCATACAAGACCGGATATTGCATATGGTGTGTCACCGTTAGCTTGGTTCATGCATTGCCCTCATTGAGCAACATTGGGATGCAAAGTGAATAGAATATCGCAGATTTGAAGTCCACTCTGGCCAAGGGTTACACTTCACCAAGTCTCACGATAGATCCATCAAGGTCTATATCGATGTCGATGAAATTTGGATGCCACATAGATAGACGGTCCACCACAGGCTATTGTTCCTATGTATGGGGCAATCTTGTTACTTGGAGGAGCAAGAAACAACCCATCTGTGTCTAGAAGCGATCTTGACAAGTCGAACTCAGGGCACTTGTTTTAGGCATTTGTGAAGCTCTTTGGCTCAAAAGAGTACTTTATCGAACTTCAAAGAACCTATTCAAAGAACCTATCACACTCTGTTGTGATAATAACTCAAAGACTATGCATGGCAGAGGATCCATCCATCATGACAAAACAAAACATGTGGACATTGTGAGACACTTTCGAAGGAGAAGATTGATGCCAAGATTATTCAACTCCAAAGATGTTCCCTCGTAAGATCAAAATGTCGATATTCTTACCAAGGCTATTCCACCTCTTACGCTCAAGAGACTAAGTAGCAAACTTGATCGCATCAATATATACTGACCTGGGCTTTGAGGGGTGTGGAAATATATCACTCAGCCTGATCTTTGAGGCTCAAGAGGTGATCGCGATCGCCGATCCTCATGATCACACAGCAGAGACTATGTCGTGCATAACTTTATTTGTACACTTTATTTATTTGTAAAAGACATATTAATTGTGATACATATAAACAATTAATATGTCAAACTCTAGTTTGCTTTATGTCATAGACATAGACATAGATTGTACTTTTACTTTTTGCTTTTGTGCCGCCCACATCTACATACTCAAGTGGCCGCCTCTAGCTAGCTAGTCTCTCTCCAAATTGTATCTATTTATACTCCTTCATTATCAATGAATAAAAGATAAGTTGAAGTTTACTCTTGTGTTAACACATTCTCAAACTCTCTTCAATATATATATATATATATATATATATATATATATATATATATATATATATATATATGATGTATATGTGGGTCGAAATATACATTTATATTGATACATTTGTATTTTGCAAATTAATTAATCATAGCATCATATTAATTGAAGAATATTCCGGATGCCAAAGGATTGGTGTTTGGGACGCCACTTTAAGTGTATTAAGATACACTTAGATTGTGCAATTTAATTAATGAGATTATCATATATTAATATTGGATATTAATTGATTTATGAAAAATAGATTTATGGTAATAAGATAAAGATAGTCAATATTAGATATTGACAATATCTTGGAAATATTTAATATAAGATATCAAATTAAATGAGATAAAACAATCAAAGTTATTTTCCTTATTTTATTAGGAAAATGTTTTCTTTACTAGAAAGCTTCTCCCAATCAGAGTGGGATTCATCTGGGGCGCAGGTCACCCTATTTAAGGAGGCTTGGCTAGCACTTTTTTGATCATCACAATTCCAAGAGACTAATAGTTTCTTGTGAAAAATATAGAGCTTTTTAGAGAGAGATTTGAGAGAGAGAAAAGGTCGGTTTAGCAACCGAGTTTTTCTAGTAGCAATCCAATGGTGGATTGTGGCGGGTTGTTCGTGTGGACTAGAGGTAGAGGCCGAACACTTGGGCGGCTCCGTGCACCACTACTCTCCTCAGACGGTCGAAGCGTCGATCTCTTAGATCAAGCAAGATAACCACCGTCTGCTATCTTATTATGTTTGTTGCTTAAACGAAGTCGATCCTGGTTGAAAGAAATAATTTTTGAATTCCGCTGCGTTTTCACGTAGATTTCCTAACAATTATGAATGTACATCGATCAAGAGAGAAAAGAGATAAAGACAACGTAAGCCAATCAGACATTCTATAGATTTTTAGAACAAACTCAATATAATAAGGTTGTGACAACGCAAACCCATCAGACATTATCCCCAAAATTACATCTGCAACTCCCATGTCCTTCATATCAAAATTTCGTGTGAACATCTTAGTATTCATGATTATATCACGAGTACTTCCCATTATCAACATGTCATCAACATAAACACATACTATTACATAAGAATTAGAAGTGTTCTTGATATAGACACATTTGTCACATTCATTCATTTTAAAACCATTTGACAACATCGTTTGATCGAATTTTTAGTACCATTGTTTTGGCGCTTGTTTTAGCCCGTACAATGATTTAACGAGTCGACACACCTTGTGTTCTTTGCCCAGAACTACAAAACCCTCGGGTTGTTCCATGTATATTTCTTCCTCCAATTCACCATTTAAGATAGCAATCTTAACATCCATTTGATGGATTTCAAGGTTATAGACTGCAGCAATTGCAATAAGAACCCTTATCGAAGTGATTCTAATTACCGATGAATATGTATCGAAAAAATCAAGACCTTTTTTTGTCGATAACCTTTGGCTATCAATCTGGCCTTATATTTATCAATAGATCCATGAGTTTTAAGTTTTTCTTAAAAATCCACTTACAAACGAGAGCTTTATGCCCTGGTGGGATATTAACCAATTCCCAAGTGTGATTTTGCATAATGGAGTCTATTTCACTTTTGATTGCTTCTTTCCAGAAAGGCGCCTATGGATTTGACATAGCCTCAGCATATGTGCTTGGATCATTTTCTACCATATAGGTGAGAAAATCCGGACCAAATGACGTTGAAGTCCTAGCCCGTTTACTTCTACGAGGTTCTATTTCCTTATTTTCTGGAGTAATATCCTCTGTGGATTCATGCGTCCTCTTATTTGGACTCGTATCTTCTTTGCTTCTATCTTTGTTTGGAAAGACCTCCTCGAAAAACACAGCGTTTCTTGACTCCATGACAACATTCACATGTACATCAAGGATGTCAGATTTATGCACTAGAAATCTATATGCACTATTGTTATTTGCATAACCGATAAATATGCACTCTATCGTTTTAGGCCCAATCTTTAATTGTTTAGGTTTAGGCACTTCTACCTTTGCTAAACACCCCCACACTTTCAAGTATTTGTAGCTTGGCTTATTGATGAGAGTCAACTTTACTATGCTTCGGTGCATGTTTTAACCCCCATTTATGACATTTTTGGCTTATATTGGGTTGTTTTAGACCATTTATAGGGCAAAATGCATTGTACATTCACTTTGAGGTAAACTGTCAAATAGATGGAAAACATCACCATTTTACGGTATTTTGACCCTCTTCGAGCCCTAGTTATCTTGCGGAGTTATGCTTGGTATGTGTTTGAATGTTGTGATGCAGGATCTAGGTGATTTATGAGCCTGAAATATGAGGCATTAGACTTAGAGTGGCGTAACCGAAGCCCGGGAATGGAAACGGATCAAATATAGTTGTTGCTTTCGCCTTGCATTCACTTTATCTGCAATTTTCTCCCAGATTCATGCTTTTTCTGGACTTGTGGTCTTCATGAAAGTTGTAGATAATTGAATGATATTTCCAACGCACTTTGAATTATTCAAATCGGAGCTCTACACACAAATATATTACGAAATTACTGAAGGTCGTCAATGCTGAAAACTTTAACATGGCAATGCGCACGCACTCACTCGAATGCGCACTCACTCACTCACGCACGCACTTTAACCCATTTGTACGATTTTTTTTGCTTCAGGTTTGTTATTTTGTTTAACCCATTTGTAGCCGAAATTTTGTTGTTAATTTGATCAGCAGAAATTGGGGCTAGTAGATAATCGGCTCATCTTTGACGGAGAATAAGATATTGAAGCTGTGAGTAGCAACAGCAAGCTAAAAGGCCCAAATTTGTATTAAGGAGAAACATTATAGCTGCAATATGTTACTCTTATATTAACATGTACCATGCGCACCTTTGTTGCTCAATTACTTGATGATGCAGCTGCTCTGAATTTATATACATCAAGTGAGTTGTTCTTCCGATTTATTACTGCAGCACTTCAATTATTACAGGTGCAATTATCAGTTTAGTGTGGTGGTGATATTTGGAAGAACAGCCTGTAATGATGTGCGAATTGCATGTATATGTATTTTCGTGCTTAATTGAGATATGTGATTCTTTATTTTGTTTTCTGAATTTCATAGTTCATGACCTGTGTCTGGTGTGTATGTGTTAGGATTTTCCGGAGAACAGTTCTCAGAATGAGCCGGATAACACCCATTTTGCTGCTAGTTATCCTCCAAGATATTGTTACAAAACCGAGTTCCAGATTCGAGCCACAGGTATGATTTATGTTTGTGTTTCTAGTTGAAAACAATGTTGACAGTGCCTAATTCTATTCTTTTTAATGAGTGAAATGGAATTGCTGAGTTCGAACAAAGAGCTGGAGGCCCAAATTTCCGAGCTTAAGCTAACGCTTGAAGAGAAAAATAGAGAGGTACTATGAATTTTAAACTCATTGATTGCTATCCTTTCAGCTCAATCCATTTCCATTGTGTGAATTTGTCCATATTCTAAAAATGTAGTCACTAATATGTCTGAAACGAAGTTGTAACTTCAATTATCAAGATTAAGCATTTGATCCCCTAATTTAGAATTTACTGGATTTCATTCACAGTTTGTCTATGACTATGACTGCAACAATTTTTATCCAAAGATATGAACTTTGAATCAAAAAAAGTGGAAGAAGTGAAATTCTACTAAGTTGTACACTGTTCAGTTTTGATGTTAAGTGCTCTTTGCTAATATGAATGATAATTAACACCTCTTTTAATTTGATTGGGCACCCCATGATTTCCCAGTTTTCCTTTCCAAACTTGGCTGTGAAGAATTATAAGAAAATTAATAAAGTGGTGTTTTTAAGCAAGTGTGGGCCTATGCCTAAATTGTTTAGATGTTAAGACTTGTTGAAACATGAAGGTGATTGATGGTACTATGAACCTGCAGATATCCAAAGATTGGAACAGAAAGTGGATTTACCAATTGGTTCTTACAACTTGGCATTGCCTCCATGGAGAAAAGGTATGTACACAAATGAACATTAAATGATCTTCTAAAGCTAAGTACTCACTCTTAATCTATCTTTGAGTCTGGGACCGTTCCTTGGGCAACTGGGGTTGAGGGGAATCCCAAGGCAGGTATTGAAACTGCCATGGTAGATATTGAAGCTACCATTGTCAACTCTTTTGATAACCATGGAGCTGAAACTAATAGTTCTGTTGAGAACATAAATAATGGTAGGTCTGTTGTGGTTGATCATATTGGTGATCCCACAGTTTAAGGTTTGGTTTAAGGATGCATCTATGATATTTTAAAGAAGATTGACTATGTTTTTGACTTGGTTCATATCATTAAGCTTTCTAATAGACTAGTGTTACTTTGTTGGTGTGTTACTTTGTTGGTGTGTTCTTGTATTCTTTATTCTTGTATTCGTTTTATCATATCGTGTCATTTTCAGCCATATATAAGCCAAATTTAAGGCTGAAAAATTAGATTTTGAAGCAACAAATAAAGTGTTTAAGGGTGCACACACTTGGTTATTTATCCCAGCATCTTTGCTTGTAGTTTCTTGTCATTGAAGTGGAAATCTAATGGCTAATTTCATATGTTGTACTGTGCATATGTTGCCCGGTTTGTAATCCGGGTGGTAACATGAGTAGTTGTCAGACAGTCCTTTGTTGGTGTGTTACTTTTTTGAGAACAAAAATAGACTAGTGTGTTACTTTGTTGGTGTGTTATTTTGTTGAGAACAAAAATAGACTAGTGTGTTACTTTGTTGGTGTGTTACTTTGTTGGTGTGTTACTTTGTTAGTGTGTTACTTTGTTGAGAAACAAAAATAGACTAGTGTGTTACTTTGTTGGTGTGTTACTTTGTTGAGAACAAAAATAGACTAGTTTGTTACTTTGTTAGTGTGTTACTTTGTTGGTGTGTTACTTTTTTTGATTAAAATGGTTATGTTTGTGTTTTTCTGTCCTTAGAAAATTGAAGGAGCCAAAATTCTCTATTGATGAGGCCGAGCCGATGCTATTTGATGCATTTTTTGCTTCATACATCTTTCATGGAGTTTGATGTGGTGCCGGTTTGAAGGATGAAGGTCCATAGATGGTAAAACAGACTGTTTTTGTCTTCAAGAACTTAAAGAATGTTTTAGTTTCATTGATAGGCTTTTTGATTACATCCAATAGTTCCCCTGGAGTTGCATCTCCATAATACTTTGATAGATTGTTTCATTAGGCTATAAAGCATTTTTTTGATAGATTGTTGTATTACGCAATGTTAATTGTGATATTTTGGATGTTAATGTTACTTTTTGTTATCGTGTATCGTGTTGTATTCTTGTGTTCTTTGTGTTCTTTGTGTTACACAGTTACATGTGTTGGTGTAAACTTCGGCTTTCAAATACTACTTCAAAAGGGTATCAAACGCGGTCTCAAATTGAAGATAAAAAAATATGGACTTTGGTGAAACAATTTTGATGATCGGTGTTCTAAATCAAAAGTTACGGTCGTTTATAAGAAAAACGCTCTGGTTAATGCAAATATTTTTTCGACTTTCAAAATTTACATCGGAAGGGTATCGTATTTGGGCTCAAATTAAAGAGCAAAAAAAATATGAATTTTTGTGAAAAAATTTCGACGATCGGAGTTATAAATTAAAAGTTACGAGTATTTGATAAAAAAAATAAAAAAAAAATAAAAAATCAAACCTGTATATATCAATATATGCTGAAGCGAAAGGCGGAAGCAAGTGAAGACGCGCGGCTTGATTAAAAAGGGGTATTTTTGTCCGTCTGAATTTTTTTTGCCCTTTTTGCAACTAAAAAAAGTAATGTGTCCTATTTATTCATTTTGTAAATATTTTTGTCCTTTTCCCTCGATCCCCCATAAGATTATATCTTGTGTAATGTACCTCTCGAGCTAGATTTTTTTTTATCTTTTTAAAATAAAATATTGCAGCAGCCCTAATATCTCTGAGTAATGTAACATTATTATTAATTTTATACATAGGTCACCAAAATAACAAACGATTAAAATGATCATGTATACACAAAACTACTGTCACATTCTTTTAAGGCAAATATTTGTTTTTAGTTAAAGGTTTGAATCAAGGTCAAGATATGTATGAAAAATTGATGGTCTTTGGGTGAAGTTAAAGATATGTACGAAAGACCATTATTACATTTACTACTATTTGAGCAAACATATTAGACCCCAATATTTTAGGCTAAATGTCAGCAATGTAATTCAATTATTCTAAATTAGTCAATTGGTAACGGATATCAATTGCTCACCAATAAATGACAGCATAATTTACGAGCTACTGACTTGACCACATGTGTAGGAAAAATTTAGTGATTAAAAATCCTACTAAAAGAAATATATATATATATATATATTAAATTCTATTCATATCATAAATGAGTTATGGGGAGACTAATGCATACGTATATTAGACAAAATATAGATGATCGTTAACTATACATTGTTGAACAAATAGTCAAAATAATTATACACAAATATAATATAAATAAATTATAAATCCCATACAATTCATTTAATATTGTGATTTAATAGTTCTCCACTCCTATACGCTCAACCGAAAATCAGGACATTAGATATCGACTTGCTACAAAGGTATCAACCCAAAAATTTGGGATGTTACAGGTCCATTTTTGGTAACTAAAGTGCATGCATCTGGAGCAGTCGAATTGACGGATGGCAAGACGACCTTCATAACAAATGGTCATAGAGTGAAGATTTTCGTTGAAGAAGAAAGAATCCCTCCAACTCGAGAGGTGATGTCCCTTGTTGACCCCCCGGTAAATTAAAATAGATGATAGTCTAGCTATAGACTATAAATTTAGCAGTCACGGGTACTATCCTTCTAATTACTTAAGCATTTATTTCCAGTTGATATTATACTTAGCTGCTGCATGCTTTGGTGAGTAATTATTTAGAAGTATCCCCTTTTGTTATAAAATGTAAATTAATTATCATTTTGATAATCTAAGATGTCAAATTAAAAAGAATAAATAAAAATAATTATATAATAATAAATAACAAGGTATCTACCTACATATTTTCAATAAAACTTGGTAGTATAAGGAAAAATAATAATAAAAATAATGATACTTCAATATAAATATATATGATAAAATAAAATTTAAAAAAAAAACCAAACCGGTTTGCGTGTATACCCAATTTGAATTCAGAATCAGTTTTCTTTTCCTCTCTCCTCCTTAACTCCCTCAATAATCGGTTCTTCTCTTCCCGTCCCCCATAACTCCTTCATCTCCTCCCACAGTCTTCTTTTTCTTCTCCAAAATTTTTCTTTTTTTATCTAATAAGCAAGGAAGCACACCACTCTATTTTGCTTTTGGATCGGCGGTTCCAAATCTTTTTCCAGCGAAGCTCCATTCTTTCCGACCATCAATTATTCTACTCCGGTGATTTAACACAACAAGACGGTAATCAAATTTTATCTTTCATTTCATGAATTTTTAATCAATATTTGCTTTGCTTATGATTTGAAGGAAAAATTTAAAGTTTTAATTTTGATATTATTGTTGTGTTAATACCACCACCGTAGATGGCCGAATCCTCAAATCCTCGTAGAAAAAATACCGAAAAAAAACGTAAGACCACTACCCCAGTTATTGTAGTCCCAGTCCATGAGCCCCGCCCTCTTACTGCCGAAGAGACTCCGGTCGCCATCCAAGCCTACGACACGTATTTTCGAAACTGTAATTTTCTGCTTGAGCGTGGTGTAGAATTTGGGTCTCTAAGCACTGAATTTCGTCAAATTTTTGAAAAACGTAACTGGTTAGAAATTGCCAAGGAACGAACTGATAATGTCAATGTCACACTGGTAGCCGAATTCTATTCAGTTATTTCAGCTTATGAACCTATTGAGAACGGACCACTCACCTCAATTTCAATCCGTGGCACCACCATCCCTTTTACTCTTGAAATTATTAATGCATTTTATAGCATTCCTGAGATTCCTGTCGAGCAAGATTACTATACAGTCTGGAACCTTGATCAGCCGAGTTTAATGCTCGTTAAGTCTCTCGAGGCTCAGCATGCTTTCGATCCCTCTGCCACTTGGGTCGAACGAAGGTTTAAGTTTGGTGGATGTTTCAAGGATGTTCGAGCCCTAAAACATTTTCTAGGTCATAATGTGAGTCCCTCTAGACAGTGCATTTGGTTCTGATGATGTTTGTATTGCCTGGGCAATAGTTATCGATGTTCCAGTTAATCTAGGACGTCTTATCTATACCAAAACTGTTGATTTTGCTACCAGTCGTTTTAGGAGTGGAAATATGCCTTTTCCTAATTTAATTTCTGCACTCGGCATTCGAGCCCAAGTCCCTGTCCTTCCACCTGACAGGATTGTATCACCTTCTACGCCTAGGATTGGCCCTCACTTTGCTGAACTTCCAACTGGTCGCTTAGACTACAACAATCCCGCTCGAACTCAAGGATTACCTCCTAGGTCTTCTCAAACATCTGTTCCGTCTTTATTTTCATCCCCAAGAATGTTTCCTATTCAAACCTTGCTCAGGAGGCTCGTTTTGACTTCATAGACTCTACTTTAGCCGCCATTTTGAGGGGTCAAGCCACAACTGATGCTAATATGATCTCAGGTTTTGAGAGAGTTCGGTTGTGGCCTAACGATATTCGTGTTGGTATCAGGGGTCAACGCGCTTTTTTAAGATCTTTAAATCCGGCTTATGAACAGATTTCTGATAACCAGGCTCAGTGTCAAGCAAGTCCGTATACCTTGCCCACCTGGATCTCTCAGGCACCTACTCATACCCCCCATCACTCTTTCCCTACACCTACCTTTCCTTCTGGTGGTATGTCCGGTTTTATGTCTGCAGGTACAAGTTCGACTACTGCTTTCTCTGGTGGTTTTAGCATTCCATCCTCTTTATCATCCGTTACTGCCAGTTTGGGAAGCATGGGCTTAGAAGGATCAGTGGTTATGTCTATTAGTGCTGCGGGTGCTCGTTTGGATGCTTTAGCATCAGCTGTCGAATTCTTAGATTCTCTCCAGTTCTTAAGCAGTCTGAATCCGGCACTCTTTCAAGGAACAAGTCTTATGAATCCAATAAGCTTTGCACCGACGGGAACGATGGCCATACATGATGCTACTTTTCACGCACCTATTCAAGACGCCGGGATAGAAGAGTCTAAGACAGAATCAGACAATTGAAAATTTCCTAAAACAAACTAATAGTTTAAATGTTATTGTGGATTGTTGTTTTGATTAAAAGTACGTTGGATTGATTACGGTTGTTTCTTGTTTGTAATATTCTGGTTGATGCACTCTTTGGGTAGTGCACTTCTTAAATTTTATAATTATGCCTAGTTTATAAAAATTTGTGCTCTCATTATTTGCTAAATTTTACATCCCTAATGTTGTTTTTAGAAAAAAAAATTGGTCCAAAAGTATGTTTTAGCCTCTGTACGTGAATAGTGATATCCCAGTTTGCGCCGGGAGTCACCGGTTTACGCCGGAGTCTCTAACTGGAACCTTTTGTCGTTTTGCGCGGTCTCGCGCCAGAATACCCCGGTCCATGGCTGCCCCCTGATTTTGCACACCGACTGACTTCTATGATGAAAATCATCATTTTTATTCTCTAGGCGTCTGAAATTTATTCCTATCCGGCGCACGCCGGCCAATACCCGGTCTACGCCGGACTTGTTAATTCTGGGCCGACCAGAAAGTAATCCAAGAAATTTCCAATTCTATATATAGCAATTTACCAATCTCACAATTTACACCAACTCTTCTTATCTTGAGTCCTTTCTTACAAGTATGTCCTCCCCATCAATATCTTCGATAAACTCCATTTCACCCCCTTATTCTCCCGATTCTGGAACAATATGATATCCACTATAATACTCCCACCATCATCAATTATGCTACTGAAACAGCCAGAGATCGCTACTTTTCAACTTTTTGTCATTCTCCTATTCTGATCGAGAAAGGTTTGAACTTGCGCAAGATTAACGAATGGGAAGATATACGTATCATTTTGGGCGGCTGGGAACATTTTATTCGTACCCCCCGTGGACGAATTAACATAACCAAAGTACGTGAGTTTTACGCCGTTCTCTCTGAAACCCCCTCGGTTGAAGCTATCACTACTGTCCACGTTCGTGGTACTGCAGTTCCTTTTACCCCTGCTATTATAAACCAAGTCTTATCGATCCCTCAGGCACAAACTACTCCTCACCAGCATTATGAAGTAGAGTGGCATTTGGATACAGTCACTGGTATCATTAACAAATGCACTGAAGCTTTCCAAGTTCTGTTTCCTAACATTGATCGTGATCGCAACGTGTCGGCCTCTGCCCTGTCACCTCACTTGTGTGCTTGGAAACACTTTATTAACTCACGTGCTTTCCCAACCAATGAATTTTCAGAAGTGAATGATGATGAAATGCTTTTGCTCTATGCCATTTCTGTTGGCGCAATAATTGATTGGGGAATTCTTATTCATCGCACTGCTGTCTATTTTGCCCTGTCTCGTAGAACCTTTCGTCAGCCTTTACCATTCGCATGGCACATTTCTCGCCTATGTGATCACGTTGCTGGTGTTCCAGCTTTTGGTACTGATGAAGTCTTCCCTTGCCGTCATTCCCAAGTTGCGTTGTTACCAGTAGATATTCCCGGAGGCTCCTCTTCTGCTAAGGCAGGGGATACGGATAAAGCTGGTTGGTGTTCGTTGCCCTTGCATGCCTTGATAAATGGAGTTGGTAGTGTTGAATGGTTGGTAGAATGGAGTGTTATGCTGTTGGTTCTTTTCAGTTTCTTTTTATTTAAGATAAAAAATAATGACGTTAGCACGTCCGTTGTATAATATTATATAAATAAATCAAGGCTGCTATTATGTATCTATTATGTTGTTCAATTATTGTTTGTGGAAATATTACTCAGCAGACTCAGTGAGGCTTCAGCAGGGTGCTCAGCAGATTGCTGAGTCTTAGGATTTCGTGCATAATATTTTGTACACCTTATTTAATTGTAAAATTAATTGTAAAAGACATATTAATTGTGAGTCATATAAACAATTAATATGTCAAACTCTAGTTTACTTTATGTCATAGACATAACTTTTACTTTTTACTTTTGCATGCTTGCCGCCCATATCTACATACTCAAGTGGCCGCCCAAGCTAGCTAGCTAGTCTCTCTATCTCAATTGTATCTATTTATACATCTTTTACTCAATGAATAAACTAAGTTGAAGTTTACTCTTGTGTTTATCACATTCTCAAACTCTCTTCATGGTATCGAGCCTTCATCGAGTTCTAAAATCACGCAAAACTCAGTTCTTTTCGTAAAAATGTCAACATTATCTCAAGTTTCATCTTCTTCAAGAGACTCACAATTTGCCTCAGACATGGGATAATCGAACACTCTTCTTTACAAATCATAAACTTGATGGTAACAATTACTTGCTATGGTCAAGGTCTATGAAAATGTATATCTCCGGCCAGGGCAAGATGGGATATCTGTCTGGTTCCAAACTCCGCCTCGCTAAACCGAACCCCAAGTTTGAAGCATGGGACACAGAAAATAACCAAGTCATGACCATCCTCACGAGGTCTATGACAAAAGAGATCGATGAGAACTTCATGATGTATGACATCGCTAAGGAAATCTGGGACAATGCAGAGACCTTTACTCAAAAAAGGACAATACATCTCAAGTCTATGAACTCAAGCTCAGATTCAAAATTGCGAGATAAGGGGATATGTCTCAGAACTCAATACTTTAATCAACTATCTAAGGCATGGCAACACCTAGATATGTTGGAAACTCACCTGGAATGATGTTAAAGATGCCGCACTCTTTAAAGACATTATCGAGAAAAGAGAGTATTCAAATTCCTTCATCGGATCGAATCCTACTCTTGATGATGTCGAGGTAGAATTCTTGCTACTAAACCTCTTCCAAATCTCAAATCCATGTTTGCCGAGGTCAAACATGAGGAAATCAGAGGAAAGTGATGTCTTTGAACCCCTCGCCGACAACCCTACCGAAAGTGCCACCTGGCCGATCGTCGGGAACCTGGCTGAGGCTATCGAGGCTTACAGCGAAGCCTGGCCGATAAAATCGGGAAGCTGTTTCGTGACCACCGCAAACGCACTAATCACACCAAGGACACTTGCCTGGAAGCTACATGGCAAGCCTAACTCCTCCAAGACCTCCGGACCGCCAAGGAAAGTCGTAGGCGCATACATAAGTGAGGAAGAAGATGACAACAGTTGAATGCTCACCTTGTCGCATTCAAAGCCTTCCTAACTCAACAAAAGGGAGGTAGTCACTCACCGACATAGCCTCTCATGCCAAGACAGTAAATTCTACTCATCTATTAGTAATGAAACCTGGATTGTTGACTCTGGGGCCTCATCCCATATGATGGTAATAAAAATCTCATTACTCAACTTAAGCCATGTCCCCAAATTCACAATATTAAGATCTGGCCGATGGATCTATCTCTAGTGCAAAAGGTTTTGGTCGAGGTGCGACTTACTAATAAGATATGCCTCGCAGAATGTCCTATTTGTTCCAAAATTAGATTGCAATCTCATATCTCACAAGAAACTTACTAAAGATTTGAATCTGGATTGTTGTTTTTAATGAGAATCGTGCACATTCCAGGATCATTCCTCAAAGGCGTTGATTGGGATCGCTAAACCTTGCTCAGTCTGCTTGTGGTCAACCCTGCTTTGAAGATGTAAGATCAAGATCGAATCGCCTCAAAGAAACTGCACTCAAAACCTAGACAATATCATGTTATGGCATTATAGACTCAGACATCCAGCTTTTAGTTATTTAAAGTCTATATATCCCGAATTGTTTAAAGGTTGTAATTTGAATGATCTTCAATGTGATATTTGTCGCTTGCTAAACTCACCAAATCTGGTATGCAAAATTACCTTACTTACCATCCACACCATTCACCTTAATTCACAAAGTGACGTATGGGGACCCTCAAGAGTAAAAAGCATAACAGAAAGAGGTGGTTTGTTACCTTCATAGATGACCACACCGTAACCACTTGGTTATTTTTAATGAAGGATAAGTCCGAAGTTGGACCCATCTTTCAAGAATTTTACAACATGGTCTCCACTCGCTTTGACACTAAGATCAAAATCTTGAAGACCCGACAATGCTCTTGAATATTATGAGTCTCATCTCAGTAATTTCTTGATGGATAAAGGGATTGTCCATATCAAGAGTTGTGTTGAAACCCCCAAAGAAAATGGGGTTCTTTGAGAGAAAGAACAGCATCCGCTTGAAATGGCTAGGTCTATTATGTTTACCACAAATGTTCCAAAATATATGTGGGGTGAAGCCATATTGACTTCCACATACTTAATCAATGCACTTCCCAACAGGTACTAGGCTTCAAAACTCCTATCAAAACCCCATGGACACACACTCCTCGCCCCATCTTATTTCCCGATTACCTCAAAAATCTTTGGTTGTACTGTGTTTGTCTATATCCATGCCCAACATGAAGCAAACTTGATCCCAAAGCTCACAAGTGCATTTTCCTAGGATATGCAAAGGACAGAAAGGTTACAAGTGCTACTCTCCTTCCAAAAGAGATTTTACAATTCTATGGATGTAAATTTTTTGAAAGGACTCCTACTACAAGCAAGTCCACCGAGGCGATCACCGATGGAAACTCGATAGAAATTGAATAAACCCCTTCCTTCAAAGAAACTCTTAACCTCAAGAAATTTCATCGATCCTCAAGAGATCGAACCCCAAGACTCACCTGACTCACAAAGCATTTCATCGATCCTCAAAGAACCAACCGACTCAGAGCTGGCCGATCCCGAGCCCATCGACACTCAAAGAATCTGCAGATCCTCGCAGCTTCATCGACATTGATGATGACATCTATTGCTCTAAGGAAAGTGGAAAAGATCATGCACCGATCATTCTATTCATACTTATTTATCTTATGATCGCTTGTCTCATGTCTTTGCCATGTTTACACAGGACTGGACTCTCACTCTATCCCTAGAAATATTCGTGAGGCCCTTCAAAATGATAAGTGGAAGGTCTCTTTGTTAAAACCGAGATGATCGCTCTCTCTGGATAATCATACTTGGGACCTCACAACTCTTCCCAAAGGCAAGAAGACAGTTTAGCTCGCAGATGGTTATTCACTATCAAATACAATGTCGATGGTACAATTGACAAGTACAAAGCCGATTGGTAGCAAGGGGATTCACTCAAACTTATGGTATTGACTATAAGGAAACTTTTGCACCAATGTGGCAAAACTCAACACCGCTGTGGTTTCGATCTCTCTAGCTGTCCAACTCGGATGGCCTCTACACCAATTGGATATCAAAAATGCTTTTCTCAATGGTGATCTCACCGAGGAAGTCTATATGAATGTACCTCCTGGTTTTGTCAATCCCCACACTCGGGGCAAGGTATGCAAACTCGGAAATCTCTATATGGCCTCAAGCAATCCCCAAGGGCCTGGTTTGGAAAACTCACTATCGTGGTTAAAGCTGCTGGATATCATCAATGTAACTCGATCACACCATGTTTGTCAAGACAACCAACCAGAGGAGGTCCATTCTAATTGTATATGTGGATGATATCATCCTCATCTGGGAAGACTCTCATCGAGATCCGTAACTTGAAGACTCTACCGGCAAAGGTGTTCCAAGTTAAAGATCTGGGCTACCTCAAGTACTTTCTTGGTATGGAAGTAGCTAGAAACACCAATGGCATTTCGGCCTCCCAAAGGAAGTATATCTGGACTCATTGAAGGAAATCGGCATCTTTGGGATGCAAACTCGTCAGATCTCCGTGAGACCCTACCATACCCTCATCGCATGGTGACATTGTTTGTCGAGGAAAGAACAATATCAAAGGCTTGTAGGCAAACTCATATACCTTTTCTCACACAAGACCTGATATTGCATGGGTCATCAATTCATGCATTGCCCCATCGAGCAACATTGGGATGCAGTGAATAGGATATTGAGGTATTTAAAATCCACTCCTGGCCAAGGCCTCGCACTTCACCAAGTCTCACCGATAGATCAATCAAGGTCTACACCGATGATTGACAATGGATGTCACATTGACAGAGGTCTACCACAAGCTATTGCTCATATATATGGGGGGAACCTGGTTACTTGGAGGAGCAAGAAACAACCCATCGCGGTCAAGAAGCGATCTTTGTCAAGGTCGAACTAATGGCACTTGTACTTGGCATTTGTGAAGCTCTATGGCTAAAAAGTGGTATGGATCGAACTTCAAAGAATCAGATCAAGAACCTATCACACTCTGTTGTGATAATAATTCACCTTATGCATGGCAGAAGATCCATCCATCATGATAAAACCAAGCATGTGGACATTGTGATTACTTTCGAAGGAGAAGATTGATGCCAAGATTATTCAACTCCAAAGATGTTCCTCAAGCAGATCGAATGTCGATATTCTTACCAAGGCTATTCCACCTCTTATGTTCAAGAGATTAAGTAGCAAACTTGGTTGCATCAACATATACAAACCTGGGATTTGAGGGGGTGTGGAAATATTACTCACAGACTCGGTGAGGCTTCTCACAGGTGCTCACAGATCTTCGAGCCTTAGGATTTCGTGCATAATATTTTGTACACCTTATTTAATTGTAAAATTAATTGTAAAAGACATATTAATTGTGAGTCATATAAACAATTAATATGTCAAACTCTAGTTTACTTTATGTCATAGACATAACTTTTACTTTTTACTTTTGCATGCTTGCCGCCCACATCTACATACTCAGTGGTCGCCCAAGCTAGCTAGCTAGTCTCTATCTCAATTGTATCTATTTATACATCTTTTACTCAATGAATAAACTAAGTTGAAGTTTACTCTTGTGTTTATCACATTCTCAAACTCTCTTCATTGTTCTACACTATATCACGAACCTCTCTGAACATCTTTAAAAATTCCGGTTTATGCCAGGGTTGAATCGATTCACGCCATGTTCATTTTACACTAACCAGAAAAATAAAAGAGTAAAAAGTTAAAATTTTCCTCCTTATTGTCTAACAACTTCTTTATTACTCACTCGCCATCGAGCCGAAACCATCTCGTAAATGGGGAGTAGAGCCGTAGTTAGTCAATAAAACGGAAATACTATAAAATATTAGAAAAATAATTAGTTTTTAATTATCCTTAGGCATTCCAAAGATGATAAAATATAATTGACACACTTGATGTAGTAAATTTTAAAGAATAAGTTTTTAATAAAGTGAGTAAACACGATGCATTTTGAAGATATAATATTCGTCAATCTTTGATTTTAATATGATTTTGGAGTACGTATAATTAAATAATTATTATGAAATATTTTATTTATGAAATTAGACAAGTATACTTACATTTGTAGTTAACTATTGGAAATGCTTTCTTTCAAAATAAATCATGGTTCTGGAATCGGATTAGGGATGACAATTTTTGGCATAACTTTGACTCGACCATAGCCAAATGGCCTACCCGAACATAAATTCCATTTTTGTCCACATCTCAGCCTTATAGAGTGGCGAGACCCCACTCGAACTAGCCATCGTATTAGCTACATTATAACCGACCCTTAGCCTAATATGGTCTACATTCCCTTGGCATCCCGCAAGTTTAGTATGTACTTATGGATAGTAGTGACGACATCGGAACTAAGTGTCGATACATTAGAATGGCACGAGTTGAGATTGGTACATTATTAATTGGAGGTCATTTAGCCAAATTATATTCTTTTTACAAAAATAAAATAAAAAATTTAAAAAAAAAAACGAAAAAATTGTTTGTTGGTTCCAACCAATAAACTAGGAACCATTTGTATATATGTGTGTGAAATAAGAGTTATTGGAGGCAATTTTGCAAGCTTATTAGACAATACCAGAATGGTACCAATCGAGATATTTTTGATCAAAAGATGAAGGTGTAAGTACGTACGACTTGCTTTCTTTCTCTTTGAATTTTCCATTTTGTCCTTTCGATTAGACAACACCCTGAACCTGAACGTTACAAGCCACTTTGCCAACTACTTGACTTAATCCTTGATTCCGGATATCTATAAGTGGCGATTGGAAGTATTTCTAAGACTTAAACTATATCTAGTAAGTAATGCATGTAGAATTTCATTTAAATAATGTTTGATAACTAATTTAATAGTTACACGTACTTTCCTCAATTAATCTCTTAGAAAGACAAAATCATCATATGATCTTGATGCTAACTGAGTACATCACTGCATTAGAATCTTAATCTAGACAATTACATTACCTCCCTTGTGTCCTTATAATTTATCGCTTATTTTTCTCGAGGACGATCAAAAGCTAAGTGGGGAGTAGTTGATGTATGTCAACCAGATAATGTATTTTGATTTAATTTTAATCTCATTTCCTAAGTCTTAGCGACGTTTTTATATCAAATATAATAAATATCGTAATAATATAGTGTTATTTCTGTAAATAGTTGAAATAATAAAATCTCACTATTTTGAATTATTTTGAGGCTTATCAGCTTACTTTTGTTATCAGAATTACCCATGGTTTTTCTTGTTTTTGTTTTATTACAGTTACCACGTGGTAAAGCTTTTAGGGTCGTGACATAAAGCCCAACGGATTCGGAAAAATAATTATAAAAAACAAATCTTATACAAATCCGTTACAACTAATTTGACAAGACCCGGCGCAGACCGGGTATATACCGGTCTACGCCGGAATATTTCAAGATTTGGCAAATATGGAGCATTTAATGCAGGATTTATTGATCCTGACAATCGTCCACATGCCAAGATTCCGGCATAAGCCGGGGAAATTACGGCGCACGCTGGAAGATAATATACCCGAATCGGAATGGGGTCCTGTTCATCTAGATTGGGCTTATTATCATGGCCCATCAACATAGATATTGGGCCACTATCTCCTCTATCCGCGGCCACAAGCTATCTCCTACCCGCTATTTTTACGAGCCGGGTCCTATCCGCCAGCAGTAAGATGGAACCTGTCCGCTAGTAGTAAGCCGGACTCATCCTCTCCGTGTGATTTCTACCCATAAAGGCCAAACTGATTTCAAGACAAGGCAAATATGAGTCCGCTGGTCGCCATACTTATCAATCCGGTGATTCGCGCCGCCATGCTTATCGATCCAGCTGGCCACACCAGCTGGCCCCTCCTGACAGCTAGCTAAGACACTTGTGTTGCATGCATATTTATCTTTAATTATGTAATCTTAATTGTCTTGTCGATGAACAGTAAACCGACATAGTTTTTTAACCTATAAATATAGGATCACAATGTAATAGAAAGGGGGATCCAAGAACTAATATAAGCAGATACACTCTGCCCAATTTGTCGACTAACTCAGTTGTTCTTCACAAACACTTATCCGCCACCCATGTTCTTGTCCACCACCATACTCTCACCGGAGAAATCACTCATACTAAGCCTCTTATCCTCAAGATAAACACTGTTACCATAAATCTGGTGTTCGGCGCAACATCAGTTGGCTCCGTTACCGGGAAAATCATCATCATTCAGCTTTTGGATATCACTTGCTCCACCACAAAGACGATTTCACGGTGTCTCAGGCGAGGTTACCATCACCTTTAGTCGAATGGTCACCAAAGCTTTGATCTTCTGGGATAATCCAGCCCAGGAACCGCTACTCTCCTCATCTCAGCAACATACACAGAGAAGAGATCATCAAATTCATTGCAAACTCACACTTGAGTCCATCTTTAAATACCCAGGTTGGTTTATACACCTTTTTGTCGGTTTCAGATCTTCAAGTAATAAGAAAGTTTGGTCATTTAGCTGCAAACCGCCTGGAAAACACAACACTTTTCACCTTAATATTTTGAGCCAGAAATGTCTAAAACCTATAGCCAAAATACCTCTAGAAAAATACCCACATAATACCACAAACCATGGCTGGCGGGAAAAACCTAAACCCAGCAACACCGACAAAGGCAGTCAATCAAGGCCCGCCACGTGGAGCGAGCACGCTGCGTGGAGAGGCTAGTAGGAGGGTTATGTCTGATGGGGCAGATGCCAGACTTGCCCTCACGACCGACATGCGGGCATACATTCGGGAAAGAACCAGAGCTCGCAAAATACATGAGGAAGCAATTAGAAAGAATAAAGGAAAATGGGTCGCTGGGACTTCTGACCCAAACAACGAACAAGAGGTTGTTTCAGCAGGGGAGGCGTCCCCACAGCAAGACTCGTATAAAATAGCCCTACAAGCACACATGGAATATGTAGAGGAAATGCGAGTAGGAAATGCTTTGCTGATTGCTGAGGGACTACCACCCCAACCTATCCGCAAATTCAATCCTCCTCAACCCGCGTAAACAGAGCTACATCCCACTTTTATTCCCCCAAAAACAGTTCAACCCCAACGGTCAGAAATGGAAGGAAGCAGTCATGCAACCTCACATCCAAGGGGAGACAGAAAATTAGCACTTGGTCGGCTGGGCCCGTGGTCGACGATCGCGGTGCAGCCCCAGGGCGACCAATGAATCCTCGACAGGTCCGTACTCGCACATAAGGACATGGGGACTCGCAGGATCAAGGAGGGCATCTTGCGCTCCCGCCTCTTCCCCCTAATCAAGTGGAAATGGGCATAATGAAAAAATAGATAGAGGAGCTACAGAAGAGTACGAAGGGTGTTAAAGTGGTTCCGACATGGGGAACAAGTGTGCTTCATCCCAGTATACTAAAAGCGGCGCCAAGAGGGGGAACTCACTACCCCAATTTCATTAACTACCATGGAGCTACAGATCCTCTGGATTGGCTATCAGCCTTTCAAAGCAGAATCATCTTATGTACATCTAGTGACGAGGCATGGTGTATAGCATTTGTGGGGTCAATACAAGACAGGGCAGCATCATGGATCCGCAGCCTTCCTCCGGGTTCGATTCTATCATGGGATGATTTGATCAACAAATTTATAGCAGAGTTCAGGTCGATAGGAGGACCTAAAAAGACACACATCGACCTGCATGAGGTCCGACAAGGTGAGAATGAGGGTACTCGCAGCTACTATGAGTGGTTTTACAAGGTGTATGAGCTAATAAGGGGTTTAGCGGACAACGTCGTTATGAGCAGCTTTGAGACATGACTGAAACCGGGGTACTTGAAATCTTATTTCGCTTTATCCCCGCCAGCGAACTTACAAGAAATGTTGAGCTCCACCAGAAAGTACATCGCCACTGCGGGAAACGAAGGAGCGTCTTCGTCCAATAAAGGCAAACAGAGGACTGAGCGCAGTCCGCCTAGAGATACCCGCAAGAATACAGATCGGGATGTAAAAAAGCCGGAAAGATTTAAAGAAGATCACTTTACGCCGCTCCGAATATCCTATACTCAGATGCTGAACGAAGTAAGAGATGAAATACCTGAGCCCTACCCGATGGTTCCGGACACACGTCGCGATGCATCCAAATATTGCGGCTATCACAGAGATAAGGGTCATACGACTGATGAATGTGTCCATTTCAAACGAGCAATAGAAAAATTACTCGCTCGCGGACATCATGATCACTACAAGCTAGATGCCGGTGGTCCGGATAGGAGGAATTAGCAAGCTCGCCAGTTCGACCGAAACATTAGAATGATAACAGAACCTCCTCCCAGTAACAATCAGATCAAAAGCCGCATCGGCTCCATTAATAAGCATGTGGAGAAGCCTGTAATTTTGCGAGGGAACGAACAACCTCTTGCTTTTACTCGAAGTGAGCTTGTAACTTTGGTCAATACAGAGGATATGTGTTTGTGTATTTCGGTAGTCATCAATCGGGCTTGCGTGAACAGGGTAATGGTCGACACGGGAGCATGCCGCGATATCCTATACTACAACTGCTTCAAAGAGCTGGGGTTTGGCGACTCCAGTTTGAGGCCGCATAATGGCACCCTTGAAGGCTTCACTAATCACAAAATACAAGTCAAGGGGGCCATCGACTTAGATGTACAGATGGGAGATTATGCGCCCTTTCGCACTGAAAAGGTGGTGTTTCTGGTGGTCGATCTTCAGTCCAATTATAACATGATAATTGGAACACCAGCTTTGAAACAGTTTCAGATGGTAACTTCCATTCCGCATCAGCGGGCAAAGTTTTATGTTGGGGACAGGATCGGAACGTCGATCAGCGAGCCTGCAGCTGTCCTGACATATATACATGAAATGAGGACATGGAATAAAAGCACACGAGTCGAGCAGCCACAGAACATGGAAAACATCGACATGATCAGGGTCGCTGTCGAGCCTGTGCCAGTTAAAGTGGAGTGTGAGACATTGCAAGTTAGAGATGAGCCCGATTTTACAGCGGAGGATGAGTTAATCGAGGTAGTCATCAACGACGAATATCCCGAGCAGAAAGTCAAGATAGGAGCTCGGCTGAGTTCCTTCGAAAGAGAGGAATTGATAAAATTACTCAAAGAAAATTTGAGTGCATTTGCCTGGGTAGTCACAGACATGCGAGGGGTCGAGCCCGACGTCGCCCTTCATCATCTTAACATCGACTCAACTTTCAAACCGATACAGCAGCGAGCACGCCAGTTTTTGACCGAAAAGGAAGCGGCGGAGAAGGTTGAGGTCGGAAAACTCCTGGAAACATGAATCATAAAAGAACTCGCCTATCCTACTTGGCTGGCAAATGTTGTTATGGTAAAAAAGCACAATGGCAAGTGGAGAATGTGTGTCGACTTCACAGACATCAACAAAGCATGTCTGAAAAATCCTTATCAGCTTCCGCGAATTGATCGGTAAGTAGATTCCATCTCTGGTTTTGAAGTTCTAAGTTTCTTGGATGCATATTCTGGGTATCATCAAGTACGGATGGCTGAGTCCGACAGGGAGAAAACGGCTTTCAGAGCCGCTGGAGGTTTGTATTATTATGAAATGATGCCATTCGGGCTGAAGAATGCGGGTTCGACTTATCAGCGAATGGTCAACAAGGTCTTCAGTTCGCAAATAGGCAGAAAAATGGAAGCTTACATCGACGATATGGTTGTCAAGTCCGCTGGGGACGGTCACGTCGCTGACCTTCAAGAAACTTTCAACAATGTCCGAAAGCACTCAATGAAACTCAATCCGGCCAAATGTACTTTTGGTGTCCAGGCAGGCAAGTTTCTTGGGTTTATGGTTAGTCGTCGTGGCATCGAGGCTAATCCGGAAAAAATTCAAGCTTTGATCGACATGCAAGAACCCACAACTATCAAGGAAGTTCATAGGCTTAATGGCCGCATCATTGCGCTAGGTCGCTTCATATCAAAATCAGCGGAGAAGTGTCTTCCCTTCTTCAAAATTCTCAAAGGCGACAAGACTTTTTTATGGAACGCAGAGTGTTCACAGGAGTTCCAAGCTCTGAAGGAATATCTAGGGAAGCCACCTCTTTTGGTTAGCCCTGTAGAGGGAGATATTTTGTTTTTGTACCTGGCGGCTTCGGACCGGGCTGTTGCCACCGTTCTTGTCAAGGAGGCCGGAACCCTCCAAAATCTCGTCTATTATGTAAGCAAGGCTCTCAGTCCGGTGGAGAGTCGCTATTTTAATATTGAGAAATTAGCCTACTCGCTTGTCATCGCTGCCCGCAAACTCAGGGCTTACTTTACTTCACACACAATAATTGTTTTAACGGATAGTCCAATGCGCCAAATATTGCATAAACCGGATCTTTCAGGTCGACTCCTCAGGTGGGCTATCGAAATTACTGAGTTCGACATACAATATCAACCTAGAAAGGCTATCAAGGGTCAAGCATTACCAGATTTTATTGTAGAGACAAGTTTCAGCTCGCCACAACCCGATTCGCCCTTATCACAAGAGCCCGTTGCGGCCAGGAGTAAACCCGATCAATGTTGGCAATTATATGTTGACGGGGCATCTAATCGAAATGGTTGTGGGGCCGGAGTAATTTTGATGGAGCCCGGACCAACGGAGGAAATCGAAAAGGCTTTAAGGTTCGAGTTCCCGGCCACGAATAATCAAGCCGAGTACGAAGCAGTTATATCTGGGCTCAAACTAGCCAAAGAGTTAAACGTGGAAAATGTTGAAGTCTATTGTGATTCTCAACTTATCGTCAACCAAATCTCAGGGGACTACGGCACGCACTGTGGTATTCTCGAGAAGTATGGTGAGATTGTTCGACGATTAAAAGCCGGCTTCAACTATTGAGAGTTCATCAGAATTCGGAGAGAGGACAACGAACGAGCAGACTATCTCTCTAAACTATCACTCAAAGAAGAGCTTGCGGACCCCTCAATAATGATAGAATATCTCGCTGTGCCCGCTATTGAGAAAGCACAGATCATGGAAATCGACACACCAGTACCGACTACATGCGGGATCGTCGAGGTTCAGGCTTACATAGAGTCGGGCATCTTACCTGACGGAGCGGATAAGACTCGCGCGCTTAAGAAAAGAGCGGCCAGGTACATTATAAACAACGGAATACTCTACAGGAGGTCCGCGACAAAGCCTCTATTGTGATGTGTTCGGGAGGAGGAAAGAAAGACAATCCTTATCGAGCTTCACCAAGGGGTGTGCGGGGGCCACCCCGCTAGCCGCTCCTTAGCCCAGAAGGTTATAACCGCAGGGTATTACTGGCCGACAATCCTTAAGGACTCAGAAAAGTTAGTTAGAGAATGTCCGGAGTGTCAAAAACATACGGACATCCCCCGAATACCATCTGTCGAACAGAGCATCATAGCCGCACCTTGGCCCTTCGACATGTGGGGACTTGATCTCATCGGACCTTTTCCACCAGGAAGAGGTGGGTGCAAGATTATCATAGTGACTATGGATTACTTTACAAATTGGATCGAAGTAAAACCTATGGTCAAAATAACCGTGAAAGCTGCGGGTTACTTCTTACACGATCAGATTTTTTCACGTTTCGGCGTCCCACGGGCAGTAGTATCAGATCACGGCCCACAATTTAGGAAGGACTTCTCAAATCTTTGTGAGGAATTCAAATTCAAACACTGGCAGTCATCGGTGGCTTATCCTCAAGGAAACGGCCAAGCTGAGGCCGGCAACAAACAAATAATCAAGATGCTCAAGAAAAGCGTGGATGACAAAGCAAAAGCAGGAGGATGGGTTGACGAGTTGCCCGATATACTTTGGGCACTCCGCACCACAATCAAAACACCCACAGGAGAAACACCTTTTGCTTTTACTTATGGATTAGAGGCCATGACTCCCGTCGAAATGGCTCTACCCAACACCAGGGTCGCATTATACGACCCAGCGGATAATTTGTTGAACAGGCATATCGACTTGGATCTAGTGGAAAAGAAAAGGCTAGCGACGTATCATCGACTCGCGAACTACAAGCAACTCGCTAAACAGCAACACGACAAGCGAATCCGCGACCATTCATTTAAGGTCGGGGATTTCGTTCTTCGAAATAAAAAGGCCATTGGTATGGAGCCGAATAAAGGCAAGCTAACAGCAAATTGGGAAGGCCCTTATCAGGTCGCAAGAGAGATCAAAAAAGGAACTTATGTGCTCAGAAATCATCAAGGTGTTAGGAAATCTACGCGGGAACGCAGCGGAATTTAAAATTTTATTTCCTTTTAACCAGGATCGACTTCGTTTAAGCAATAAACAAACGAGTTAGTAGACGGTGGTTACCTTGGTTGATCTAAAAGATCGACGCTTTGACCGTCTAAGGAGAGTAGTTCTGCAAAGAGCCGCCCAAGTGTTCGGCCTCTACCGCTAGTCCACACGAACAGCCCGCCGGAATCCCATCATGGATTGCTATTGGAAAACTCCGGTTGCTAGACCGGCCATTTTCCCCTCTCTCCAACTCTCTATAGGATGCCCTCCAATTTTACACAAGAACAATTAGTTCATGGAATTGTGTTGTACAAAAGAGCTTGACACCCACCTCTTATTTATAGTCATAGGTGGCGCCCCAATAGAGTAGAAAGGAAGAAAACATTTTCCCAATAAAATAAGAAAAATATAATTGATTGATTTATCTCATTTATTACAATATCTCATATTAAATAAATCTAGGATATTGTCAATATCTCATATTGAATATTCTAAAGATATTGTCAATATCTTATATTGACAATATTTACCTTTTATTATATTACCATAAATCAATTTACTGTGTGTGTATATATCACATATATATTACACAAATAAATCCATTTATATATATACTACATACATGCGCATGCATAGTGCCAAACACTTTTGCACACACGCACACAAAGTATTATTTTATATATATATATATATATATATATATATATATATATATATATATATATATATATATATTAATATCTAATATTAATATTTGGTAATACTATTAATTAAATTGCACAATCCAAGTGTATCATATACACACACAAATTGCGCCACCTTAGCCAATAAATTGGCATCCGGAATATTCTTTAATTAATATAATATTATTAATATCTTGTATTTAATTTATTCATAATAAATAAATACCACCATATTAATTTACCACTATAACCTTTATAGTCGTGAGATAAATTCTTTCCTTATTTGGTTATCATCTATAACCACATTTTAATCCGCTAGATGTTCTTATGTGTGTGACCCGATAGGCTTCGAATATGTTGGCCGTAGACACAAAGTGCAAATTACGAAAATGCCCTTCATGCCTAACGATCACGGGATAGCGTCTAGCAACACACCGTGACCCCCAATCATCGGAAGAGTCAAATGCAATGACTACTACCTTTCATGTGAAACAGTTACCGTGTAACTTACAATCCTATCGCTGTAATAATATCCATACGGTCGTTAGTCGAGTGTCAAAACATCAACGACCGTATCTTATAATCTGGATATCAAGCTCTCTCGAAGTAACTCATTTACTCCCACTTTGCAAAGATTCACGAGAGTAAGACATTCCTTATAAGAAGGCCATTTCGGATATTCGATCCCAATCATAGGATACGCGATTCCCGGACGACCAATCATGTATACTCCGCATGCTTCAGTATCATACCCAATCACTACCGCATGATCGCCCCGTGGCTAGGGGAAACCTCAATAGTGTCAAAGCATGACAATCCACACCGTGATGCCATGAAGACTCCGGTCAAAAGGATAATTACACAACCGCCACATAGTGTGACACTTATCTGTGTAAGTGGGTCAGTCTAACGTACGCATTCTCTAATACACGTCCACGTACAGTCCAAGTGTCTCTACACTTCGATAGACGAGATCTATCCCTGCCCTAAAGACAGAAGACATCTAATACGTGCTAGCCTGTTCATACTATCAATGCCCTGTTTAATAGTACATCAGCCTAGAGACATTTAAGTATCAAACTTATTAAAGTGATTAGAGATCTCATCAACCATAATCGCCTATCATGGTTTCTCTATCACAGTTTAATACTAAGGACGTTATCATATAACAATTCATAATTGGTTCTTTAAAAGAACAGATATATGACAACATAAAAGCCATTTAATATATGTATAAACATAAAGAAATAGTAGAAATGATCCGACCCGGTCGGATCCGGTCCAACCCGATTGGGTTTAGGACACTATTTCAACAAAGGCTACGAGCTCAATAGACCGTGGCACGCGGACAACCTCAAAAGGTACTACATGTAATAAATCGGTTAGGGTTATGGCTATCATCTCGTTTACGTCGTGAGTGGTTAAACTTTCTTACTTGCTTGTAATCTTCACTCATCTAGCGGGATGAGTCAAAATTAATAAAGCCCGATTTTACATTTTCTCTTTTAAAAATGCATATTATTATGAGCAATACGCAGGTAGAGAAGGAATTGTGTTCGAAAATTTTTCAACAAAACCCTCGGCCTGACTTCAGACTTTGTTAAAAATGGGGGCAATATGTGGAAAAATTTAAAACAATCACGAGTCTATTTAGCGAGCAAGTTATTTAAGATCGGACTCAAGGGCGGACAGAAAGTTAACATATTTCAGACAAGCAGTTATTTCAGATAAGATTCAAGGGGGGGATATCTCGAAGACGAGTCCGCATAAGATCAACTTGGAATCTTATCCAAAACAAGGGGGCCGGACGCTATTATAATCGAACTCAATTTAGGCAATAAATTCGAGCAAAAGCAAGCATACATTAAGCGAACAGAAAACAAACTTGAGCAATTGTTATTACAAAGATAAAGTGCGGAAAGAAAAGAGTTATACATATGCAAATTCAAAAATAATGTTTACAGAACAAGAAGCACAAACTTAAGAGTTCTCAGGCCTCATTTCCTCACTGTGAACATTCTCTCGCGGAAGGAATGGTGCGAAGATCTCGATCGGCATTTGTCTCGGACTCAAGTGAGGCTCGATAGTCTCTCCACCGGGTTGCTCGACCTCTTCTCCAGCCTGCCCACCTTCTCCATCAGCAGCGGCTTTCGCCTCGGTAGCCAGGCGCACACGCTCCCTTATGTTCGCTTCCACCACAGCGGGCACCTCCCAATCCGGATCATACATTGGGATATATCGTTCAAGCTCAACATCCGAAAAAAGTATTTGCGGGTGGAAGTCCTTTAGGTGATCGGAAAAAGGATGGGTGAGAATCCATTCTTGCAAGGTATCGAGGTCAGAAGCGTCGCCACCACGGGCTAAGATGCACCTTGCGATGTGATAGAACCCTTGGTCATATCCCATCAAAAAGTTTTTCCCAGCAGCAGCCTCGCTTGCGGCCTCAATCTGGCCTTGGACATTTGAGCTCAGATCCTCCAGCTGTTTTCTCAAATCCTCGCTTACAGTCTGCTCGGCTTTCCAATGATTTTGAGCCTCTGTAATTTTCTGCTGCATTTCCTTCATGGTTTGAGCGGCTGACCTATCCTTCTCCGAGAGTTCGGAGTTAACCTTCTCCAAATGTTTAGTTTTCTTATGGGCCTCAACGAGCTGCAATCTTAACTTCTCGTCCTCAGCCTCAGCCGTGCTCAAACTTCCACGAAGCCCAGCCCCCACTTCATTTGCGGCATCAAGAGCTTTTTTGGTATCGGCCAGCTCTTTTCCGACATTGGCGCTCTCAGATATGGTGTTTCTATAGTCATTGACAAACTGCGCCATGCTGGTGCCAACCTAAAAAGAAGAAAAATAATCAGCGAGGTCAATATTGACTTAAGAAAAATATGGCAGTAAAGAGAACAAAAAAGAAAAGGCAAGAAAGATGTTTACCATGCTCACCGTGGTGCCATATAAACCCCACAAAGCGTCGATGTTCCCAAGGAAGGTACGGCGGGGATCAGTTTGGTCCGCCATCACAACTATGTCCGCGATCCCGCGACCTATCTCCAGCTGGATGTCAATAGGGAGACCCCATCTAAAATGCCTCAGTGGGGGCACGTCAGCGATTCCCCTTGAAATTGTCCGCGCCTTGGGCATGTCGAGAGGCTGTTGGCGCATGTCGAGAGGCTGTTGGCGCATGAACTCTTTGTCCAACCATGCGGCGGGACACCCTTTAGGCCCAACAGGGACTCCAGCAAAGGGCACCACTGTTTTTGTGCCCGCCGAAACTGTCTCACCGGCCACAGATTTACCTTTATCAGAGGGTTTGGCTTTATCAGCGGCCTCCTTCCTCTGGGAGTCGTCAGTTCAAAATTTTTTTGGAGGAGGAGCATCCTGCTCGCCGCTACCACCCCCTACCGGGTCAGTTTCCTCAACGGAAGCTCTCTTCTTCTTATCGCCGGCCGGCGGCTTCATCAGTAGAGTCTGCTTTAGGGTTCTGCTCGCCGCGGCTTTATCCCCCACTGGCGGTTGGGTTGATTTCACAACTTGAGATCCTAAGGCTCCAGCCGCCCCCGCCTTTATATCGACCATGGGAAGTGGGATTTTGATCCCCCTCAGCTCAGCGGCTCTTTTCACTTCGCCAGTAGTCTTCCTCCTGGTCAGCTGGCTGCGTTGAGCTAGTGAGTCCATGGTACCTGCGGAGAATAATGTTTATTAGCGACCAGGAAAATGACATAAAAGAAAACAAGTTATAAGAAATAAGAAATATCAAAAAGAATCCTACTCGGTGCTCGCATAGAAGGGTCTCCGCCACAGATTACGCATTGAGAAGGCATGCGCTTGCCGTGATGACACTCCTCATACCAATCTGGGTCAGTCGGCAATGGGCTGACTACCACTAAGGGTTCGCCAACGCCGGCTCCAGAAAGTCCGGCCTGTCTAAGATAGGGCTGGCCGACATCTAGCAGCAACCTCCAGTTAAAGGCGCGGGCTTGTTCTTCACCTTTGCGGGTATAGCCCAGATCATCTTTCAAATCGGATATGAACTCGTCGTCATCAACTTGGGTCTTTATTTGTACCAAGTGGTCAGTCTTAACCGAATTCACCGGTAGCTTCTCAAATGGCCATCCTATCTGGGATTCTACTTTCATACATCTTTTATCCCAGTCCGTGACGTGGGTTTTCCTAGTGCTATTCCAGTCCTTAACCGACAGTGTATCGGGTCAAACTGTAGTGCTAGTGTGGTGAGTCAGGTGTCGAATCCTCGAGGAAACGTGTGGTAATTCAAAGTGTGGCTAAACACCAAGAAAGTCATTATTATCTCAATCTAAGTCGCAATTTTTCTTTTCCTTTCTAGTAACCGTAAAGCATTAAATAAATGCATAAAACTAAAAAAGATATATATATATATATATATATATACATATATATATATATATATATATATATATATATATATATATATATATATATATATATATATATATATAAAAATATACATAGTACCAATATAATATATAGGATATAAATACTAGTAATATTATTAGAAACTAGCCAAGAATATATTCTATGAATCAAGATCTCTTTTTAGTAGAAATAGATGTGCTTGATCTTTCCTTATTTTAAGGTGAATCAATTATATATGAACCGTGTACTCTAAACTAGACAACTCCTCCTCACACGAGCGTATGAAATTGTCATATGTCAAATTGTCATCAGTTCAATCTCCACAACCGCCCCATGCTAATCTCGGTTAGTCTCGAGCAGTACCAGTACAAATCTACCCGGATAAAAGAGGTTATTCCGTTTGTCGACGCGCCGATGTTATTCAAAAGGCTCCGGTTGTCGAGGCGGATCGATTTAACTTTCCGGTGTTAGTTTCAATTAAACCGTTGATTTTAACATTATTACGATCTTGAGCACAAATTTAATAAGATTCATCTTTTCCAAGACAAATCTGCCCCCGGATAGGAAATAGGATTCCGTTGTCACGTTTTCACTAGGCCATTTTTACCCTCCGGTTTTTCTATCCTTTATCTCATATCCTAACTTCTCTGGTCAGTTCATCGTTAGGTTATATGTTGCGATTCATCTTGGTTAATTACGTCAATCCGAATATTATCAATACGTTGCAAAATAGAAAAAGATTCATTATAATCGATTTTTAATTCAATTTTAACATAGTCATCATCTATTTCCCTAAAAAGATAAACTAATTCAATTTCATATCTTGGCTAGATATAGAGTTAGCCTAATATCATTATAACTAATATATAGATACTAATAACAACAAACAAACATAAATACATTAGAATGTTGCAGATTACAATTGTAGCGTCAGAGCCGTATTCTCCGGAAATAGCAACTCTTTTAGCAACAACGAGCCTTGATAATCCTTCTAAGTATTACAACGATACTTATACTACATTATTATTTCGGCAGAGTGCCGTTTACGGTATTTACAGAACTAAAAACTAAATAGAGATAAGATAGATATATATATAAGAGGTATATATATATATATATATATATATATATATATATATATATATATATATATATATATTGGTACACTCCCAAATGCTTGCAATTGAGGAGTATTTATAAATCACGAGTAGTGCACCGGCGCGTGCCGGCCCCTTACAGCGCTGGCGCCGGCCGGTGCTACAAAGATGATTCTCTCTCCTGACAGAGCCCATGTTGGTGGCGTGGAGAGATTCGGCGTGTGCGGTCATCTCCGGTGCGTGACGGACTTTGAAAAATATCGTTCTTCGGTTTTCCCTTTGTTTTGATTTTTATTCTTTGCTTTTCCATCTCACGTACCACTCAAACAAAAAACACGAGCCACGTAATTTTGACCACAAAACTTTAAGTTTTACTAAAATTATAACAATAATATCTATTTATAATGATTTTGATTTTTATGTGTTTTTAGATATTGTGGAAATATTACCTCAAAGAGGTGTGACCTCGTGAGGTGCTCTTATGCCTCTCTTTGAGTAACATGTTCAGCAGATCTCTATTTAAGTGTATTATATTATTTGTACACTTTATGTATTTGTAAAAGACATATTAATTGTGATACATATAAACAATTAATATGTCAAACTCTAGTTTACTTTATGTCATAGACATAGCTTTTACTTTTACTTTTTGCATGCTTGCCGCCCACATCTACATACTCAAGTGGCCGCCCAAGCTAGCTAGCTAGTCTCTCTCTCAATTGTATCTATTTATACACCTCTCATATCAATGAATAAACTAAGTTGAAGTTTACTCTTGTGTTTATCACATTCTCAAACTCTCTTCATGGTATCGGAGCCTACTGAGTTCTAATTTTCCGCTGCAAAACTCAGTATCGTTTTTATCAAGAATGTCTTCATCTGAAGCATCCTACTCATTAAGTAAATCTCAACAGACTGAGGTTACTGACTCCACTCCGTATACAAATCACAGACTTGATTACAACAATAACATTGGGTCGTCAAGATCTATGAAAAAGTATAACTCAGGACAAAGCAAGATGGAAGACTTGTCTGAGTCCAAACACTCTCAGCAGACTGGAATCACTGGTGATAGTGTGGATTCTCAGTTAGCTCTCTTCAAAGAGTTTCTCAAATGGCAGAAGACTGATAACTCTCTCACAGGCATTGCCACTCATACCAAGACAGGTATATCTTATTCCCAACTCAATAATGGCACCTGGATAGTTGATTCTGGGGCCTCATCTCATATGACAGGAAATAAAGACCTGTTATATAACCTCAAACCACATCGCCGCCAGACTCATAAAATTAAAAGCTGGCGATGGATCTCTTTCATGTGCTCAAGGTTTTGGAATTGTTAAACTTACTGATAAAATCTATCTGAATGATGTCCTGTTTGTTCCAAAGCTAGACTGTAATCTTATATCAGTCAGTAAACTCACTAAGGACCTAAATTGGATAGTCACTTTTAAAGACAATCAGTGTATTTTCCAAGATACTTATTCACAAGAAGTAATGGAGAGAGCCAATGCCTCGCCAGATCATTTATTGTCCACCCCATCAAGATGTAAGATCAAGATCGAACCGCCTCGTGCCTCTGCTCCCAAACTTTAGACAACATCATGTTATGGCATTATAGATTAGGACATCCAAGTTTTAGTTATTTAAAGACTTTAACTCCTGAATTATTTAAAGGATGCAATCTTAATGACCTTCAATGTGATATTTGTCAATTTGCCAAACTCACCAAATCTGTGTATGCTAAATTACCTCACTTGCCCTCCTCACCTTTCACCTTAATTCACAAAGTGATGTATGGGACCCTCAAGAGTGAAAAGTATAACAGAAAAAGGTGGTTTGTTACCTTCATAGATGACCACTCCAGAACCACTTGGTTATTTTTAATGAAGGATAAATCAAGTTGGATCCATCTTTCAAGAGTTTTACAACATGGTTTCTACTCAATTTGACACTAAGATTAAAATTTTGAAGACCGACAATGCTCTTGAATATTATGAGTCCAATCTCAGTAATTTCTTGGTGAATAAGTGGAATTGTTCATATCATTAGTTGTGTTGAGACACCTCAAAGAAATGGGGTTCTTGAGAGAAAAACAGCATCTACTAGAAATGGCTAGTCTATCATGTTTACCTCAAATGTTCCCAAATATATGTGGGGTGAAGCTATTTCGACCGCCACATACTTAATCAACAGACTTCCCAGTAGAGTGTTAGGTTTCAAAACTCCTATCCAAACCTGCCGACCACACACTCCCGCCTCATCTTATTGCCCAAGCGCCTCCAAAAATCTTTGGGTGCTTGTGTTTGTTTATATCCATGCCCAACATGAAGCAAACTTGATCCCAAAGCTCACAAGTGCATTTTCCTAGGGTATGCCAAAGGCAGGAAAAGGTACAAGTGTTATTCACTCATCAAAAGAAATTTTACAATTCTATGGATGTAAAATTCTTTGAAAGGACTCCTACTACTACAAAGAAGCCTCTTGAGACAGTCCACAGATGGAAACCTCATTGAAATAGAAGCTTTTCCTTCTTCTCTTGATCCAACTCTTCCTCGGCCAGAATCCTCGAGAACCATCGCCAGCCTACTCCTCGCCAGACTCATAACCTTCAAAGATCCGGATACTCACATTATCGACAATCGCCAGGTTTGTCGACCCGAGTTCATCGATACTCATCACCCCACCGAGCCTCAAAGAACTCATCGAACCAGAGCTCTTGAATCGTAACCTCAAGAACTCATCGAACCGAGTCTCCACCGACCCACCATCGACTCTCGCCAGTCTCTGAAGTGGATGAGCACTATTGCTCTAAGGAAAGGAAAAGATCATGCACCGATCATTCTATTCATACTTATTTATCTTATGATCGCTTGTCTCTGTCTTTGCCATGTTTACACAGGACTGGACTCTCACTCTATCCCTAGAAATATTCAGGAGGCCCTTCAAAATGATAAGTGGAAGGTCAGCTTTGTTAAAACAGAGATTGCGCCTCTGGATAACCATACTTGGGATCTCACAACTCTTCCAAAAGGCAAGAAGACAAATCATTTGCAAATGGTTATTCACTATCAAGTACACACTGCCGATGGCACTATTGACAAGTACAAAGCCGATTGGTAGCCGTGGGATTCACTCAAACTTATGGCATTGACTATAAAGAAACCTTTGCACCAAAGTGGCAAAGCTCAACACCTGTCTGTGGTACTAATTTCTCTATTTGTCCAACTTGACTCGCCTCTTCATCAATTGGACATCAAAAATGCTTTTCTAAATGGGGACCTTCATGAGGAGGTTTATATGACTATATACCCTGGTTTTATCAATCCTCATACTCAAGGCAAGGTGTGCAAACCGAGGAAATCTCTATATGGCTCAAGCAATCACCAAGGGCATGGTTTGGAAAATTAACAAGCTGTGGTCAAAGTGCTGGATATCACCAATGCAATTCTCGATCACACTATGTTCATCAAGACAACCAACCGTAAGAGGTCTATTCTTATTGTCTATGTGGATGATATCATCCTTCTTGGAGATGACCCACTTTGAGATCCAACATTTGAAAGAAGCTGGCGGCAAAGGTATTTGGTGAAAGACTTGGGTTTACTTAAGTATTTTCTTGGCATGGAAGTAGCTAGAAACATCAAAGGAATCTCTCGTCTCCCAAAGGAAATATGTACTGGACTCTTTGAAGAAAGCGGCATCTTTGGGGTGCAAACTCTTTGTATCCCCAGTAGAGACCCGAGTCATACCGCTACATGGTGACATTCTTTGTAAGAAAGGAACAATATCAAAAACTTGTAGGAAACTCATCTACCTATCCCATACAAGACCGGATATTGCATATGGTGTCACAGTTAGCCGTTCATGCACCGCCCTACCGAGCAACATTGGGATCTTTGTGAATAGGATACTTGAGGTATTTAAAGTCCACTCTCTGGCCAAGGGTTACACTTCACCAAGTCTGGCCGATAGATCCATCAAGGTCTACACCGATCTTGATTGGGCTGGATGCCACATAGATAGAAGGTCGACCACAGGCTCATCGTTCCTATGTATGGGGCAATCTTGTTACTTGGAGGAGCAAGAAACAACCCATCGTGTCAGAAGCGATCTTCAAGCCGAACTCAGGGCACTTGTCTTAGGCATTTGTGAAGCTCTTTGGCTCAAAAGAGTACTTACATGAACTTCAAAGACCTCTTCAAAGAACCTATCACACTCTCTTTGTGATAATAACTCAAAGACTATGCATGGCGAGAGGATCCAGTCCATCATGACAAAACAAAACATGTGGACATTGACAGACATTTTCCGAAGGAGAAGATTGATGCCAAGATTATTCAACTCCAAAGATGTTCCTCAAAGCAGATCGTAATCGATATCCTTACCAAGGCTATTCCACCTCTTATGTTCGGTGAGACTAAGTAGCAAACTTGGTTTGCATTAACATATACTACCATTTTAGCTTGGGGTGTGGAAATATTACCTCAAACAGGTGCACCTCATAGAGGTGCTCTTATGCCTCTATTGAAGTAACATGTTCAATGATCTCTATTTCGTGTATTATATTATTTGTACACTTTATGTATTTGTAAAAGACATATTAATTGTGATACATATAAACAATTAATATGTCAAACTCTAGTTTACTTTATGTCATAGACATAGCTTTTACTTTTACTTTTTGCATGCTTGCCGCCCACATCTACATACTCAGTGGCGCCAAGCTAGCTAGCTAGTCTCTCTCTCAATTGTATCTATTTATACACCTCTCATATCAATGAATAAACTAAGTTGAAGTTTACTCTTGTGTTTATCACATTCTCAAACTCTCTTCAGATATGTTTTATAGAATTTATACGATATTATCGTTAATACGATATAAAAAGTCATATAATTTGATTATATTTTTATCATACATCAGTCCGCCACCTTGTCTAGGAGATCAAATAATAGCCGGGGCCTGCCAGTGCTTGATCTACTACGCGGCTGAATTTGACCGGCCCCACCTTTCCGGGAAAAGCCATAAAAATATAAGAGTGCCGTCATCGACGGTTCGCGTCCGCTTAGCCTACTGATTATGATGAAGGACATAACCACGCGAACTACTCCCAGACTGAGGTCGCAAGGCATCACCTGCAGCTCCTCCATGAACCTGACAAAAAATGGGTCGAAGGGAGGTCTGAGTCCGGCCACGAAATGGTCATAGTGCAACCACATATAATCTTGTTGCTCCCGACCACAAGTCCACAACACGTTGGTCGCTCCCATACTAACAATGCGATAGTCTGCTGAGATATCGTACGCACCCAGCGCCAAGGTATAATCTTCCCGATCTCGAAACTCCCTCCATCGAGTAATGATATCGCTATCTGCCCGTTTTTGCTCTACGAGCTCCCTTTCAACAGCAGCGGACCTCTTCTTAGGCGCCCTGTTCTTCTTTGCGGGCTCGTCAGAGGCAGCTTTCCTCTTTAACACGACAACCTTTTGAGACTTTTTCGGTCTCTCCGATGGCTCGACGATTTCCACGGCTTCCTTGACCTTTTTGCTACGTTTAGCGGCTCCAGGGGTAATTACTTTTTCCATCCTCTCAAGAAGGCCGCTCAATACCATCTGGTCATCATCTTCGACCTCGCCCCCGGTAGCGTCCTCACCGACACGAGACCCTCGGGTCGATTCTACATTAATGGGTTCTGGATTTCTCTCAATCTCCTCTTCGACGTCGCTCGAGCTAGCATCCTCCATGCTCGCCTCCTCTGAGCCATAGCCTGCAGCAGCCCTAACCTCTTCGTCTGATTCTGTATGCTCTGATGACATTCTGGAAAAGAAAAAGGGCAAGGTGGATCAGTTCAATCACCCGGATATGGAAATCGGGCCGAGGTGAAAAGTGATCGCACCTCGACACCTCGCCACTCCATCTTCCTTAAACAAAAACTTCCCAGAAAAACCCCCAAAACACAATCCAATTTTACTTCAATTTTCCCAGAAAAACCCCTAATTTCACCCAGAAGAAAAAACCCTAAAACAACAAACATTCAAACGCAAAAACAAATACTCAAGCATTGGCAAACAAACCACAATCAGAGCCTACGCATGCAAGGATATTTCTGGAAAAAGAAGCATGAAATCGCAAGAAAGCAGGAAAGGCTGGGCTCATGGTGTTCATCAGGGAGAAATAAGATAAATTGCAGAAACAAATTCAAGACACTGTGAACTTCGAACAAAGATTGGACGATATCAAGGCACAATCGAATAAAAAGACAAGAAGAATTTGTGAATCCATACCTGATTAGTAAGAGGGGAAGAAAAAGTGTTGATCTTTGCTTAGATTGACGCCTGCCGGAATCTCCTTGCAAATCGCCGGAGTTTCTCTTCTTCTGTTACCGAAATTTTTTCAAGAGATTAGAGAGGGGAAAAGTGGAAGGGTTGGGGGGATACATCTATTTATAGAGGGAAATTTAAAGAGGGAATAACGTTTGGGATTTTCAAAATTTGAATGTAATAATGACTGGAACGGTTACCGATTCCCCTCCGCCAATCAGAGCGAAGGACGGTTCAGTTCAAACCGCTGTGTCAGTACACGTGACTGATGTGACGTTTCGTGGACCGATACATCCGTTATCACCTCCAACCGTTCAAATCCCTTCTAGCGAACATCAAGCTATCCGAACAGACGACCTCAGATTATCAGGCATCCACAAATACTTCTTCAAGCGACCAACATCTATCAACACCCGCTGTGACCTATTCAACAAACCATCTCTGATAGAATGCTATCACTTAATTAAGTCCGACAGAACATTATCGGCGATCAAGCCTGTCCGCTACTTTTACGAGCCGGGTCCTATCCGCCAGCAGTAAGATGGAACCTGTCCGCTAGTCGTAAGCCGGACCTATCCTCTCCGTGTGATTTCTACCCATAAAGGCCAAACTGATTTCAAGACAAGGCAAATATGAGTCCGCTGGTCGCCATACTTATCAATCCAACCAGATTCGCTTCGCCATGCTTATCAATCGGTGGCCACACCCACCGCCCCTCCCGACGGTGGCTAAGACACTTGTATTGCATGCATATTTATCTTTACTTATGTAATCTTAATTGTCTTGTCGATGAACAGTAAACCGACATAGTTTTTTTAGCCTATAAATATGGGATCACAATGTAATAGAAAGGGGGATCCAAGAACTAATATAAGCAGATACACTCTGCCCAATTTGTCGACTAACTCAGTTGTTCTTCACAAACACTTATCCGCCACCCATGTTCTTGTCCACCACCATACTCTCACCGGAGAAATCACTCATACTAAGCCTCTTATCCTCAAGATAAACACTGTTACCGTAAATCTGGTGTTCGGCACAACATCAGAAGAGATCCAGTCTGAATTATTTGGAGTTCACTATTCACATACAGAGGCGAATTCCTATATATATTTACACATACACAATCAAAGAGAGAGCCAGAATTTCCTTCTATCTTGCAGGCAAAAACATAGATGCTCATATAGCCAAATTTAGTAATATCACTTATAACTATTTTTATCACACTTAGAATATGGGCATCAAGTTATGATAGTTGATAAGTATACGCTAAGTTGTTGGATGCAAATCGGTTGGTGAACACGAGAGAGACAAAGCAAGTCGCCTATTAGTAATTCAACGGTTGTACCGGTAACCTCTAGTGTTATTTTGTATTGTTAATCTGATTATTATGAATGCTAATTTTAATATGTTAGTATTTGTAGTAATGAGTGGCTAGATTTGTAACTAGCCAAGGCAATGTAATTGAACTATTTCGGTCTCTTTTAGTAAATGGATGACGATTATGTAATTTATATTTTAAATTTCGATTGTGTTGAAGCTTTTTCTACTTATATTGATTGCTGGCTCGTGTTGGAGTAATTAACCAATATTAGCACGCACACACTCAATGGATACCGAACGGAGATATTAGGTGTGAGAACGAGGTAGAAAAACCGGAAGGTAAAACCGACCGTTTATCGGAATTCGATTTCTTATCCGGGGAAATATTAGTTGTACTCAAGAGTTTATCATGTCAAATCATTAGGTTTAGGCTCTTAAACCAAGGAGGAGACATAGAACAATTTCGTACACTCGTATGAGGGGAAATTGTTAGAATAGGAGTACACCGTTTCACACATTTGGATACCCTAAATAGGTTGATTGGTCCCATCCATGAAACTAAAAGAGACTGTTGTTCAATGAAATTGTCTTGGCTAGTACCTTTAATAGTAATTGCTAATTTTATTAGTGACGTAAAACCATCAAATTTATGTTAAAATTGCGACTTAGATCAAGATAATAATAACTAATTGGTGTTTAACCACACTTTGAATTGTATCGTGTTCCCTGAGGAGACGACCTTGATTCACCAGACTAGACTACAATTTGACCCGGTACACTGTCGGTTAGATTGGACCCCAGTTTTAGGACATCACCTAGTCGATTATGCCATAAACAAGAAGGCTCAAGCAAGTAAGCAGAAGTAGATACAATTTTATTAGCCTCATCGGGCACAACATTTTTAGGCATAATAGCCATTACATTCAACTTAAACATACCCTCGGTGAGATAGCCTCTACCGACAAACACTTCATTCTTAGTTAGAATGACCTTATCAGAACCAAACATCATCTTGAAACCAGCCATGCTTAATATTGCACCAGAAACTAGATTCCTACGAATGTCAGGAACATGGAGAACATTGGTCAATGTCAGCTTCTTTCCTGAAGTCATCTTCAGAATCACATTTCATGTTCCCTAATTGGTTGAGTGGGAAGAGTTACCCATCCACAGTTTCTCACCAGCTCCAGCCTTATAGGTTGAGAACACTCCACGGTCAGGACAAACATGTCTTATGGGTCCAGTGTCCACAAACCATTACCTTGGATTCCCCACAGCATTGCACTCTGTCACAACAGCGCAGAGCATGTCATCATCACCATTAGTTTCATCCATTCCCTTGGCTGAAATGGCTTCTTTCCACGGTACTCACTTGCACGGTGCCCAAATTTGCCATAGTTGCGGTATTCACCATTAAACTTGTATGCAGTTTGTGGTTTCTTGGACGATTCACTAGGTTTTTTTGGAAGATTGTCCGGTTTTCTTCCTCTTCTGATTCTTGACCTCAGCAATATGCGCATTGGCCTGTCCAACCCGCACAGAAAGCTTCTTTTCAGATCCTCTATTGTCCTCCTCTATACGGAGTCAGATAATCAGATCATCCATAGACATCTGCTTTCGCTTGTGTTTGAGATAACTTTTATACTCCTTCCATGATGAAGGTAGTTTCTCAATCACACAAGCAACTTGAAATTTTTCACTTATTATCATACCCTCTTCTAGAATTTCGGATATAATGATTTGTAATTCCTCAACCTGTTTAATTACGGTTTTGGAATCGACCATCTTATAGTCCAGAAATTTACCTACTATAAATTTCTTTGCACCTGCATCCTCAGTTTTATTTTTTTTTATCTAAGGCAAGCCACGGTTCTTTAGCAGACTTAAACATACAATAGACACCATACATAGTATTGTCTATACCGTTCAGAATGTAATTTTTGCACAAAAAATCACTAAGCTTCCAACTCTCAAGAGCAAGCAAAGCTCTGTGTCACAAGAGAAACACGATTCTGATTGATATGCATTGGACTTGCGATTGCCGTAGCATCTGCGAAGTGGGTGTCAATGACGATCAAGAATAAAGAGTCATTTTTTCAAGATAGAAGATAAACAATCAGATTTTGGTTCGTTTTAAACGAGGCCAAGCAGAAGCAAGAAGCTTAATGAATATCAAAAGATGATATTCAGTACGATCAGGAAAAAAAAATTGTTCAGAATACGAACTGAAAATTTATTTTAATTTTGCATACAAATACTTTTCAGAGCAAAGAAAGCTCTGAAAATTTTGTCTGAAGATTGTTATACCCGTAGTATCGTATGCAAAATAAAAAAACAACCAGAAAGAAGAAGAACAATTTCTTTATAATCTGAAAGAAAATTACAAGTACAGTAATGAAAAATGAAATTACAAAACAGAAAGGATATCTCTTAAAAGACTGAGGCGATATGAACTATGTTCTTAAGACGAATTTGCTCCGACATGTACCCACGGATTATGCAATTGTCTTTCAGGATTACTCAGTTTACCTGTTCAAGAGGGAGGTACTTCAACTCCTGAAAACTCCGAACTCTGACATCTTCAACTTCCAAGTTTCAACACTTCAACTTCTTCAACTAACCAACTTGAAACCTTAATTTTTCATTCACCCGATATCCGAATTGAATGATTCAAAGAGCTGTCTTCATCTACGTCACTCGTAGATTTCAAAGTCATCATAAACTCTTAATAAACTATAGAAGAGTCTAATCGAAACCGACTCTCAAAGTAGTTGTAAAAAATGATTAATAAATCATTTTAAAATGATTATAAATCATTTTCTTCATTTTTCTTCATTCAAAAAAAAAAAATCATTTTCTCTTTCCCTCTATTTTTCTCCAACAAAAAGGACTTACTACCAAATCTTATGTTGTTAGCCAAGAACTCCTTGTTTCTCCATGCATGCTGGAAAAGAGAGAGTTGGAAGTTCAAGAGATTGCTAAGTAACATGCTTAATTAAGGTTAAATGAGAGGATTAAGCTTGATTTTTGGTGTTTTAAGTGTGATTCCCGAGGTTTCCAATGTTCAGGAACGTAGGTGTTAAATTTGTAATGGTCATTATTGAATACGGAGGAAGGGTGAAGGAATACATATGAAAGGGATGGATCTGAAAGCCGTACGTATACATTCAAGATGCAAGTTCACGTCGTACGTATTGCAATAACATAATTTCTGAAAAACAGTGATAAGTGTCACAATAAAATATGCATAACAATACACATAACACATGTTTAATTATTATAGAAACTATTAATTAATATAAGACAAATAAAAATCAATGATGCAAAAAGTATATTATGTCATTTTTATAAAAATTGTGTCAGTACATGGTAGTACTACTACCGCTCAATAAATAAATACAGTAAAAAATCTGACGGACAAAGATTTTTCTAACATCGGTGCCCTCTTTATACCCAACATTTTACTACTTTTCGCACATGATTCATCTATTTCCCCATGTCTCCACGTACTCCCTTGCCACCAAGATTTTATTTTTCATTTTATTTATTTTTGTTCCGATTGAATTTCCTTTTCGTCAATGTCGGTGGGATATTTCACATGTTTTGTAGCAAGACTTCACTTATTTATTTATTTAATATTTTGTCCCGTTTTTTATAAGATTATAAAAACATGTTAACTTTAAGATTTTAAGTAATAAAGTATTTATTTACCCTAAAAGTTTTTCCTAACATATATGTTTCCTTTTCTTTTCTTTTCTTTTCTGTTTTGTTGAAGGGCCTAGCTAACATTTATATCTTTAAATAAACATGATTTTACATGATTAATGTTGATTAGTTGGACCAGTATTGAAATTTGAGAAATTGGTTGGATTCAAGTTGAAAATGGGAAAATGTCCAAAACTAGACATGTATTATTGGTCCTTTTAAGTCCTTGTATACCCCCTCAAAAAAAAAAAAAAAAAAAAAAAAAAAAAAAATCCTTGTATATTATTTGTGTGGTTTGAGTTATGAGGTTGGGTTTTTATCTGGATTGGATTCACAATATTGGACCTCATTGAGGTGAAAGGCACGGCCCATTACATTTATCATCCTTTTTGTTTCTTTTTACCAGAGAATATTTGGTCTTTTTTTTCTTTCTTTCTTTTGGCTAAAGTATATATTACAATAATAAAGAAAGATTTTATGATACATTGTAATTTTATGATACAATCATTCATTGTAACAAGCTGTAACAAATACCAAATAGAATCGAACACGCCCTTTCATCTTCATTTCATTTTCACCTTACACACATACTATGTACTTAAAACTCTGAGAAGTAAACTAAGTCAAGCAATGCTCTAAACAAGAGATCACTCCAACAAAAAAAAAAAAAAAAAAAGAAGATATGAGCAATTGTTCTCCTTAGGCTATAGACCTCAATTTTAACTGATTTTCGTCGAGGAGACTTAAGTAATTTAACCTCACAAAACAATCAATCGTGTGTGAGGATGAAAATTCATATAAAACAAGTGCATTTAAAAGCATGTCATTCGAATTCATATTGATTTTTGTCAAAGCAGTACAACAACTAGAACAAATGAGCAAAATGTTGGAACTAAGTCACAAAATTACATTTGCTACTACAATTCAAGACTCCTAACACTTGTAGCAAAGCTAATGAGAGCAGAAAGGACCGCCATAAGAGTGTGGTGGGGCTACAACCACTGGTGAATTCACATAAAAAAATGTTTATTGGGACGGGTTTTAATACCGAATATATCTAACAAAAAAGGCATCACCTGCAGAGGTGGATCTGCCCCGGCCAGGCTACAAGCCCCTATTTAAAAGAGTCTGAACCATCGTCTGTAGATTATTCAATTGTGCTTGTTGTTCTTTAAGCATTAAGCTGTTTACTAGAACCACCATAGTAAAAAATTCCATGTTCGTATGAAGGGAGGAAATATCACCATTAGAGTGGGACGGGACAGGGACAGCATCCACAGCAGCCTCATCAACAATACGACGCTGCTGCTGCTTCGTTTTCTTCTCCTTTTCGGCGGTTTTTTCTTGCTTAGTAATTTATCCTCACAAAACAATCAATCGTGTGTGAGGATGAAAATTCATATAAAACAAGTGCGTTTAAAAGCATGCCATTCGAATTCATATTGATTTTTGCCAAAGTAGTACAACAACTAGAACAAATGAGCAAAATGTTGGAACTAAGTCACAAAATTACATTTGCTACTACTATTCAAGACTCCCAACACTTGTAGCAAAGCTAATGAGAGCAGTAGGGACTACCATAAGAGTGTGGTGGGGCTACAACCACCGGTGAATCCACATAAAAAAAATGTTCATTGGGGACGGGTTTTAATACCGAATATATCTAACAAAAAAGGCATCACCTGCAGAGGTGGATCTACCCCGGCCGGGCTACAAGCCCCTATTTAAAAGAGTCTGAACCATCGTCTGTAGATTATTCAATTGTGCTTGTTGTTCTTTGAACATTAATCTGTTTACTAGAACCACCGTAGTCAAAAATTCCATGTTCGTATGAAGGGAGGAAATATCACCATTAGAGTGGGACGGGACAGGGACAGCATCCACAGTAGCCTTATCAACAATACGACGCTGCTGCTGTTGCTTCGTTTTCTTCTCCTTTTCGGCGGTTTTTTCTTGCTTAGTCTTCGTTTTGGCAGCATTGTCACGCTTTGGTCTACCATGGAAACAAATACGGTGTTATAAAATATTGTTGTATCATCTGACATATGCCAGGCCGTTTTTCATATTTGTTTTGCACAACAGAATTAAAAAAAAAAATTGCCTCAAAATCTAATACGCAAAAAAACAATTAAGATTATTGACCCTGCACCATAAGATTTAAAAATTCAGCTTGTTAGATGAAGAACCCATAATATTATTTTCTATTTACCCTTCAAATTATCTTTCTTTTTACCACGCTTAGGTTGCAAAATTTCCGAAATTTTGCTACCTAATTTTAGTCAAAACGTATGAAATGTGTTTTGGGGCACGTATTTGATCTAAAACAACCAACATCTTATTCAAATTAAAATAGAATAATCTACCAAATTCCGGCTGTGATCAGGTTCTTTTTTAACAAGATACAAACATTATGCACACTAATGTAGCACATCCAAGTTAATCAATAGTATTTAATTAACTGGTATTACAGGGAATATCACGGGTGCGATAACATGTAATATAGGTGGATGTCAGGCTATTTTAGAGTGATTCCCTCAGAGGGAGGTGGTGGTTGGTAAGAAATATATGAAGATTCCGTCTGCGGACACAATGAATAAGATGGCGAGCACATTATTCGACAAATTGGCAGAGTAGTTCTGCTTGTATTGATTTTCGGATGGATTATGATTTACAAGGTGCCCCTATATATAGGCGGATTACTAATGACGATTAGACTAATCGCGACAAGACATAATTAACCATGAAGTGACATAATTAAGTATAATCAAGGAACCAAGCTAGCAGGAACTGAACTCATATGCTCGCTGGTCGTAATCCCATCCTCTTGATCATGTGGTCTTGTCCATGCAAATCGTCATGTATGAATCATGTTCGCCTAATTTGCGGGAACGGGCTGGGGAGGACCGGACTTGGCCCCCAGCTTAGGATGCGTCTGCGGGTAGCCCGGGCAGACGGCTTGTGGCCCAGTCTGGCATTCGTGTATGCGGACAGAGGCATGTATTGATTGGTTGTGTGGGACCCTTGTTCGGATCGTTTTTCAGATCCGTAAGACCGTTTTGCGGGTTTGGTATATATCATTAATGTTCTAAGTTAACTAGATAGCCATGTGGGCTTTTAATGGGTATGCTTAGCTAGATGGGCTTTTAGGCCTATAAATACCCCTAGTATCCTAAATGCTAGGTCATATTATGTAATATTGAATTATATTTTCTCTTTTGCGAATGAAATCATCTAATAGCTTGAATTAGCTCGTGTTTATATTTTACTCTGTAGATCTTCTACGTCATTCGGTAATCGGAGCTAAGGTTTTCTCTTGGGCATTTTGATGACTAAATTGAGTTGGGAAGATAGCCGGATCCACGACGGTATTCGGGATTCGAAGATCCTATAGGATGGTTTGTCAAAGATTGATCGGAAACTTGACACGTTTGCAATGGAGATGAGTCAAAAACTGTTCGATCTAAGACAAGATATGAAGAAGACAAAACGATTGGTTCCCGGTGCTATTGAACGAGACTTCCCTCGGTACATGGCCGGTGAGCAAGAATGTTGGAAGGACGCTGGTGTTACTTCTAGCATTGAAGAAGTTGAACGCTGGTTTCTTTACTACATGGGAAATGAAGCTTCTATTGATGGGTTTTACGACGGATATGGTGAATCTGATTCCTTAATAGCTAGATTTAAGAGAAATCTCCCTGCTTTTGATGGATTTTGGCACATAGAAGATCTCTTGAGTTGGATAGATGCGATCGAAGACTTCTTCGAAGAAATTAATCCACCAGAACATCTAAAGTGCAAAATTGTTTGGTATAAAATGAAGGGTGCTGCTTATTACTGGTGGAAACAACTCCAAAATGATAGAGTTTTGGGTGGTAAGGAAGAAATCATTTCATGGCCTAGGATGAAGAACAACCTGCTTAACAGATTTTCGCCTAGCAAGTGTTTGACAAAATTACCCAACCAGCTGAACAAGCACAAAGAAGAAGAAGAAGAGAAGCATTTGATGGCTGATGATTTCTCACACAGAAAATGTTTGACTGAAGTCCCCTTACAGTCTTCCAGCAGCAAACAAATCCAGTGTGTAGCTGATCTTAATGATCATGAGGGCGCGACACGTATGAAATCTCAAACTTTCGGGGTTGTGGATGATAAGCCACCTATGCTGCTAGCGGGTGCATTTAACAAAGATTTTGAAGCTTTGAAAGAAGTTGGGTTACAAGATAATGAAGATGGTGCAGAGAAGTCCCTAGCTAAACTTAAGAAAAATGTTTGGCGAAGCATGGATTCTTTGAATGCTTATTGGAAAGCACCTATTGTTTCAAAAATTGGGAGACAAGATAAACATCTTGAAGAAGTTGGTGTGTTGTCCGTTGCACATAATGAAATTGTGGTTGGATATGGAATTCAGCCTGGTGTGAGTAATGCGGGTTTGAAGCATGAAATTGGTGAATATGATTACTCCTTAAATGTCATTGTGCAGCCACTGTATTCAAGGGGAAATTCTATTCGGGAATTATTCAAAAGAAAAGGACAGGCACATATGTGCTGAGTTCGTCGAAGTCGGAACGGTATGAAACGGGACTACTCAATTAATGGATGTTACATTCTTGGTAGGAAAATTATATTAAAGTGGTTGTTCTCTTGTTTGATCCGGGTGGAAGCATTTATTTAACAAACACTTGGGGCCCTGAGAATCATCCTTTATTTTGTCCCCACGAATTGGCCGGGAAGTCAAATGGACACATTGATATTCTGTTTACAATTAATTGGTGTTATCGATTCAGCTAAAAAGGAGGCCCTGTTGATAGCTTTGAAGAGATTCACTCATAAAAAGGATAAGGAAAACGGTGGTTGGAAGCCACACAAGAAGATGAAGATCAAGGTTGCAAGGAGAGAGGACATGGGCAGATTGTATGCCACAATGAATGAAGGGGCTTCCCATGAATTATGCTGTGAGTTTTCCCCTTTGATCCTTTTCTGTTTAATGTAATATCAATTATGGTTTGGAATTGGAATGATGGGTCTCAAGCAAGCAATGCCTCATTTGATTTTAAGGATGTGCTGAAATTGGGTGCCTATGATGTTGATTTCCTGATTACGGAGATGTTAATGTGTAATTTTGATCCGGATGGAAAGTGTCCCAACGAACCAAGTGTAGATCATGGGCAAAGTCTCCCACAAGTGGCGATTGTGGGAGAGCAAAGCTCTTGGCCTTTGCTCGGAGAATTTATTTGCATTCATGTCGCATTTGCTACAACTTCGTGTTTGACAACTGATCATATGGCTTTAGAAACACCAGAAAGTCGTACTGGATATTCCCTCGGCAGAAACAAGCTAAACCAATGTTTGAAAGTTGAGAGTCTACCCAGATGTGGAGATGGTTGAGAAAGAGCTTTATTGGCAGCAGGCACAACAATATATCATGAATCTTCCATGATTGGGGAGCAAAGCATAAGTTATTTGTGAAATGGAAATATATCGAAGCCCCAGACTGCAACATCTACATGAATGAAGAAGTTCAAAACCAACATGACCTACTTGCATACTACCAAAGTGCCGCTTTTCAAAGGGCAAGTGGGAGCTTGGTTTAATCCAACTTATCAATGGTATAAGCTTTGAAGTTCATGTGCAGGTTATGAGAAATATCAGAGCAAGTATGATTTGTATGAAAGAGTGCCATTTGGAACATGTATGGTGGCTATTGGCATTGTTCACGCACATGTATTTGGGCCACTTGTGACAACAGTGATATGTTTCACTATTATTATGCACAAGCTTTCAATGGTTGGACATTTCTTGTTGGAAACATGATCATCCAACTTCTACTGGGAGCTAATGCTTATAAAGGACAAAGTTTGGCCTACGTTCTTAATGAAGATGACAATCCGATTCCCCAGCATATGATTGTTGTTAGTTTCGGCCTTTGGAAGTCAATTTGGAGTGCATTTTGTTCACTGGCCTACCCAATTATTTCAACACAACTGAAGGGTCAATGCTTCATCTTGCAATTTTGAAACAGAAACGAGTCTCGATCTAACTCGTGTACGAGTCATTTCATGGGAGGGATGGAGTGATGAGAACAATTCCAATACGTTCCTTGTGGCTATGCCAAGTGTTGTTGCAATCTCTTTATTCTTGAGCATTGAGGGCAATAATTGACAATTTAAGAGAGCTTTGAAATTGTTCCATAAGGTGGTGAACGGGCTTGATCCTCCGAATGATGTATTGGTGAGCTCGAGACTTTCAATGTGCTCGACTTGCCATCTCCAATGGACGAGCATACTGTGTAGGGGTGGAGATGATGCAGCATATCCAAGTTAATCAATAGTATTTAATTAATGTATGAAATTAACTAGATAGTCATATGGGCTTTTAATGGTGCTTAGCTAAATGGGCTTTTAAGCAATACCCTTAGTATCCTAAAATGCTAGGTGATATTATGTAACCTTGAATCGTATTTTCTCTATTGAGAATGAAATAAATCCTCTAAGAGCTTCCATTAGCTCTTGTGTTTATCTTTTACTTTGTAGATCTTGTATATCATACACACTCTTCCAAGTGAAAACTATTATTTTTCCAATTCTTCGTAAAAAAAAGGGGAGGGGGGAGGAGGAGGAGGAGGAAGAATTGCACCTGTTTCGAAGCTGCATTGAAAGGGGTAAATAGTCTGGTGGAAGAAAAGGTGGGTCGCACGCCATAGCCATTGCAGCCTTCATGCGTTTTGGTGCTGGAAAGACTGTCCCGAGGAGCAGCACGATGGCGAGAGGACTCCGGCTGGTCAGCAACATAGGGCTTGACAGCAGATGGTTCGGGCAGTTTTTCTCGGGCCGGGGTGTGTTCGGGATCCAGTGAATCAGGCTCGGATAAATAAGAATTGGATGCCACCACTTCGCATTCAGGCTCATCGGATTAGGAAGGTAGGTCATCTACGGTCAGAGTATTATCCCGAATCCCTACTTTGGCCTGAGCACAAGTGAGGGGCGGAACAATTTTCTATCCCGATCGAAGAGTCAAGGGGCGGGGGCGGGAGTTAGGGGCGGGAGTTAGGGGCGGAACAATTTTCTTTCCGGATCGAAGAGTCAAGGGGCGGGTGCGGTTGAGAGGGGATATGGCTTGGGGTTTATTGGCCCTGTTTCTGGTATCAGGCTTAGATGGAGGGGAAGAGGAGGGCCCGTTCTTATTTGCTTCTGATGGTCGATTAGCGGGAGGATGTGAAGGGCTTCGGTCCGGCTGAGATGGCGAAGATGGTGTAGACCCCGTGGTGGTGGTAGTTGCCTGTGATGTTTCGACGGCGATGGGTTTGGGTACTGATGGTTCACGAGCCATCCTTCCAGCAGATATCTTCGTCCTTCCCATTGTGAGTGGAAGAAGACGAAGACTGACGGATTAAGGCGGAGATGGGTGGTTTTGGCTTCTTCAATGGAGTGGAGGTGGTGGCCGGCGTGAAAAGTAAAGAGCGAAAATGAAATTGCAAGCTTTTAGGAAATATAATTATTAAAATAAAATTAAAAAAATAGTGTAAGAAAAATAAAATAAAATATTTTTTCCTTAAAAAAAAAGGGGTGGCCGGAAAAAAAGGACAATAGTAGATCAAAAATAAGAAATAGGACATTGGGGAAAATAAATGGGCTAGAAGGGCATTAAACCGGTTCATTCTCCAAAATACCTTTACTTATACATTCGGTCAACCTGTTAATAATTTCCTGCATTTAATGTATAGAGTTATTCCAACCTACTTCAAAAAAGATCAATTCCGCAAAATCCGATAATTATCTTTAGAAATCGAGTCCAAATAAAGCACAATTACAGGTTTACCCACTTTGTAAAGGAGCGACAATGACGATTTCATGATCGGTTGAGAGTTCAAAATAATTAGAAGAGGAAGAAGCAGAGAAAAGGGGAATTCGGTTAGCAGAAACAGTTGAATTGGTGGATGGTTTATTTTGGCGAGATTCAATGGTCGATTTGCAGACATCCAGGTAAACCATTTAGGATTTTTTTTTTCCTGTATCAGTGGAATCGATAATTTGTATGGAATCTATATATTTAGTATGAATTGAGTATGGTACTGCTCCATCTTTTGAGTGAATGTATAGTGGATGGGATTTGTTTAAGTGGGATATGAATGTGTGTGTAACATCCAATCTTTTTTACATTCTTCTGATTTGATGGCTTTGTTAATAATTCCACTGTAAGCGTGTGTTCCATTATATGCATATTCCCTTGGTATATAACACGTGTATTCCACTTTTAGTGTATTTCAGATATTTATTCCACTGTATGTTTTATCGATGCTCGATGCTATTGTTCGAATGCCGGTAGAAAAGGAATAGAGTTTTACATACTCCCTCCGTCCTACAATATAAGTCTTTTTTGTCATTTCACACAGTTTAAGAAAACATAATAAATGAGTTACTTTTTAATATTTCAATGTAAAAAATTGTATTGTTTTCTGGTACTGACTAATAATATTGCATTGTTTAGTGTGAACGTGAAAACAATACATTTAATATTGTATTGAAATGTGAGAAAAACTTATATTTTAGGACACCACAAAAAAGTTAAAAAGACTTATATTGCGGGACGGAGGAAGTATAATTTTTCCAATATACGTGTGGAAGTTTACTTTGAAGCCCAATCTTTTTTACATTCTGATGCCATCGGTAATATTTCCCCTTCGTGTATTCCACTGAACATTTGACATCATTACATTTGTGCAGGAAAAAATCAGTGGATCGAACAACTTAAAAAAACAACACAATGCAATAAACAATATCATTGTAATACACAATAAAGGAGCGCGGAAGAGTGAAAACCCATGAATGTGAAACATGCAACAATTTGATTATCAACCGTGGACCGACGAACAAGTGGAAATGACAAAGCATAAACCCTAAACCCATGAAGCTAGGGATGAGATCACAACGGTATTCATTCAAATGAAATTAAAGAAGAATAGAAAATCGACGAATACAAAACTTAGGAAACTAAATGCAAAAATTATTTCCGGAAAATATCATCCATGAAAGAATTGAAAATCGGCGAATTAATAGGAACAAGGACAACTAACTTGAAAAAAAATATGTTGATGAATCAATGTCAATTCAAAAAAAATGAAAAATTAAAAAAAAAAAAATGGATAGATAGAGAAGTAGACGATAAAAATTGGTGAAAAAAGCACCTACAGTATATGCACTTAGAATGAAATCATGGATCATTTAATGAGAGTAAAAACAACATCTTTAGAATCACGTCATCACAATAATCTGTTAGAAATCTGGTATTGAATGAAAGGTTGGACAGGTATTGAATGGAAGGGTAGAAATGTCCAGTACCATATATTTATGTCCTTTATCACCATAAAAAGATTCCATTGGATTAAATACTAATTTCGATTGCTAGAATGTCATTTTTAACATTTAAGCCAAAAAAGAGAAGAAATTTTGTTATGTAAAAATAATTTTGATGTGTGTGTGTGTGTTTTTTTTAAAGGATTGTGATACGTCAAGCCCCGAAAATAGTCCGCGGATTCACAGCGGGTCTGCATGGTGGCCCAATTACGAATAGGGAAATTGGTCCAATCAGTCGGTTACAATCCAACTCACCTCATACATTTGCGATATTTATCATGGGCTACGCACCGAGCATTGATCAAAGAATGTAACGCCCGCTTAGGACAACCGAGTCCTTATCCGGAATCGAACGTTTCGCACGCATAATATTAAATAAATAATATTACACGTGAAGTTCTCTACTACGTCGTATCAAATAAAAGCAAACGGAAGCTAAAAGACTGGGTATTTTTCCAAACAACCAAGAATAGAAATACTAAAGGTAGAATAAAATGTAATACTTATTACATCGGAAAACCAAACGAATCCAAGAGTACGAATCTCAAAGACTTAAAAGGAAACTACAGAATCCAATAATAATCCAAGTCTAAGGCATAAGTGAAATAAATGAAAAATAAACAAGGTCTTCAAGTCCGGCGTCCTCAAACATCATCATCAAAGTCCTCCTCAAAGTCTTGACTAACCTGTTCGTCTTCTCTCCCCAAACACATAAATAAACATGCATTTGAGGTAAGTACAAAGTACACAAAGTAAGAAGTAGAAGCTACAATTCAATTAAGGTTATTATTAAAGATGTTATCTTAGTGAAACCAACTCAATTTAGGGTTCATTCCATGCCCATCGACACGTCGTGACTAAACGTTTAACTTTCGACTTATCTTTGTTACATCATTACTCATGAGGACACAAAGCATGGTGAAAATTCCACCACGAGATATACTTGCCAACTACGGTGATTAGCACCGGTAGTCCCGGATCTCCCGGTATGCATATACGTTCGATGGATTTCCTCCACTACCCTTGACCCCCAGGCGATGGCGTTATCCACCTTTGTATGAGCGTATCACATCGCCGATTTGAATCGATTGCCTAACCATGAATAAGTGACGTTTTATCTTTTATCTACACATATGTAATTATTAGTGTGAATTAACTAACCACCTAAGTGTTTTCAGATTAAAACTCACATTAACAACACTACTCCATCACTTAGACAAACTAGACATCACATCTTAACAATTTACAGACATTGATGAACTCTAGTTCATCAAAGCACAAGCCCTTTCATGTCCTTCCGACGGATCCGAACTTCAACTCCCTTTAAGAGTACATTCGGTGTTTTAACTGAACGAATCAGAAGTCCAATCGAAGCTTGTTCATATTTTAATTAATGTTAACATATCAGGATTAAAGGTTTAAAACAGTGAAAACACTCCCATGAGACCAAAAACCAAACTAGGATGCTAGAGTAGTGAAAACAAAGTAAAACAGGCCAGACGCCCGTTTGGAACCCTATGGACGCCGGTCCGAAATCAGACGCCCGTCCACTAAACCCCAGACGCCCGTCCGTCTAAAACAGCTACATCATGAATCAAAATCTAACCTCAGACGCCCGTCTGCCTAATGCAGACGCCCGTCCGAGTTACTAGGGTCTCAGGCGCCCGTGCGCTGGTCTGAGCGCCCGTCCGGTAGGTTTTCCCAAAACGCTAAAATCTTCACAACTCGATTTCAATCGCGTTTTAACTTTGATTAACCTCGTTTTCAACACAGTGAAACGTAGAAAACATATCTAAACATCTATGATCCTTTGATCAACGAAAAAGCACAACTTTCTTGCATCTACGCTTCACAAATCCTGATCTAAACCTCAATAACCATAATTAGAATTGTAGGAAGAGCTCCTTACCTTTTAAGCAGCAAATTCCTACTCCAAACCTGTAAAAACAAAGCAGAGAAAGCGATCTTTTTCAGGAAAACATGTGTGATAAATCCAAACTTAGGTTAGATTCAATCACACGCTTACAAACGACAAAAACTACGAATTGATGAGTTTGAATCCATCAAACTCGAAGATGAGCTGAATTAGGGCTTAATCATACCTTAACAAAGCTTCAACTTTTTGATGTCACAACGTTGCTCTCTTCACAACGATTCCGGTGCTCGACTCTGATCTGAAAACCGTCAAGAATTGACTTAGCAACTGATGGAAAAATCCATCAGCCCTAAATTGCTCTCTCTCACACGCAGAAGATGAATTTGGAGGTGGAAAAATCTGATTAAAAGATTATGGGGCTGATTAGGTTGACTTTCCTTAAATAGGAAAAATCCCATAATTACCTAATTTCAATGATTTTCCATAATCACCCTTATTAAATCAGATTTTCTTCCTTAAATATATATATATATATATATATATATATATATATATATATATATATATATCTCGAAAATATACACATAAATATCCAAATTATTAAACTCCGAATAAAAGGAACCGAACTCAATATTTCGTTTTTGCAAAATGACATGTCTGCCCTTTCCCGAAAATCGGAATATTACATTCTTCCCCAAGGAGTTTAGTCCTCGAAACTTAGAATATACCTGGTAAGTCCATACAACTGGAACTCTCGATCATATCATCCTCAACTTCCCAAGTAGCTTCATCCGGTGAATGATTGCTCCATTGCACCAGAACCAAAGGAATCAACCGTCTCTTAATCATCTTCTCTTTCCTGTCCAAAATTCTGATCGGTGTCTCATCATACGAAAGATTGTCTTGAAGAATCTCCGGATCAACCGTAGTCTCAACATCCGTCTTGGTCATACACTTCTTCAACATCGAGACATGAAACACATTGTGGACTCTTGACATGGATTCCGGTAACTTAAGCTTGTAAGCCAATGGTCCAACTTTTTCCAGAATCTCGAAAGGTCCAACGTACCTCGGACTTAGCTTTCCCTTTTGTCCAAAACGTTTCACTTTTTTCATTGGTGAAGCTCGTAGGTAAACTCTTTCACCAACTTCGAACTCAAGAGGTCTTCTTCTAACATCTGCCCAACTCTTCTGTCTGTCTTGAGCTGCCTTCAGATTCTTCTTAACCAACTGAACTCTTTCTTTGGCTTACTCAACCAATTCCGGCCCGGTGATTTGTCTTTCCCCGACTTCATCCCAAAACAACGGCGTTCTACATCTCCTTCCATACAATGCTTCAAACGGTGGCATGCCTATACTTGCATGATAATTGTTGTTATTGACAAACTCCGCTACCGGTAGGTAATCATCCCATGATTTGCCTACTTACAAAACACAAGCTCTCAGCATATCTTCAAGTGTTTGGATAGTCCTCTCAGATTGTCCATCTGTCTGAGGATGAAATGCCGTACTCAAATCCAACTTGGTTCCGAAAGCTGCTTGTAAACTTTTCCAAAACCGACTGACGAACCTCGAGTCACGATCCGAAACTATCGAGATAGGTACTCCATGTAACTTCACTTTATTATCCAAGTATAGTGTCGTCATTTTCTTCAAGGGCATATCGACCTTATATGGTAAGAAATGAGCGGATTTGGTCAATCTATCCACAATCACCCAAATCGCATCATGACCGCCTCTTGTCTTAGGTAAACCGGTGATGAAATCCATCGTAATCTTATCCCACTTCCATTCAGGGATATCTAACGGCTTAAGCATTCCTCCCGGTCTTCTATGTTCTGCTTTAACCTTCTGGCAGATATCACACTCCGCCACAAACTTAGCTATTTCCACTTTCATCGAGGGCCACCAAAACCTTTCCTTCAAGTCTCTGTACATTTTAGTGGCTCCCGGATGGACTGCAAAAGCAATCCTATGTGCCTCTTCCATAACTCTCTGTCTTAAATTGCCAACATTAGGCACACACGAACGATCCT
>JAOBSW010001141.1:0-115001 GCA_026214975.1 Gentiana macrophylla
GTTGGCTATATTAATGAGGGAATAATTCTTGATTTTATTCTTGATTCCCCCTTAATTGCATTCTCCTTGATTTCAGTGATCGGACTTTTTCCTTCAACCGTATAGCAGAAAATCTGTCCTTGATTGATCCTCCATTGATTGTGCATTTAATGCATGATCTTCGGAATCTTCAACATATATTAAATCTGATCTGGTAAGTGTTACTTCGCCGTTTTCTGAACGGTCGAGTGATCCTTCTGACTTAGCCGTTTTGAATCTTTCTTCACCGTTTCGTCGTTACTCAGCCGAAAGTCAGTTTACTCAGCCGATTCACTGTTTCCTTCTTTGCTTCAGTTTAAGGAAAATCTTTATACTTCACTGATCCTTGATTGGGGTGAGATCAGTGTACACCATATTTGAATATTAAGTTTCATTACTTAAAACGTAACTTAGACTTATCCAAGGTCATCACAGACTTCCTTGGGTATAAGTCAGACCATAATGTCTTCATTGTATCTCTGCTGGTGCTTGACTGGCTTCACTCTACCGAATGTCTGTTTTTACTTTGCCGTCCTACCAACTAGTACAATACTTGTCTGACTCAACTTATACAACATGTCAGACTCTAAGTAAAGACTTATACAGAGAATTCTAACTAATTTCAAGCTTGCTATAACAGCTAGTATGGCAATCATCAAAACATAATAAAATGTTCCTAACACCAGCAGTATCCCTTCATGTGCAGCTGTCCCATTTTTCCCTGTCCTGTTTTTTTTAAATACATATAATACTAACCTTAGTCTGGGAATTGAAGCAACTCAACCCCAGTATTTATGTAATACTAACAGGAAATAAAAGAAATGAATGTGACGAGAACAGCCAACCACAAACCATGAAATTAGTAACTTGCACATATCCAAATAATACGTTAACGCCGACGTGAATAACATAAGATATAGTACTCATGATCTAAAGTAATATTTCTGGCTAGAATACACAAAATCCGATAAGAACACCCCTTACCTTGCTATTGATAGGAAAAGATACAAATCCAAACACAACAAGAATAGCTGTGAATCCTCGATTTCTACGCAACATATACAAACCACAACGACGACTACGATTAACAACACAACCTATATATCATCCTAAACACAATTAATTGCCTCAAAACGAATAAGATCCTAAAAGAACCTAAAAGATGGATACTTACAAAACACGGAATTGCTGATGTCAACAGAACGCTTGCAACGAGACGATTACTTCTCTCTACTGCGGTCTGCGCCGAAAATCAACCTTTAAGTCCCGAATTTGAAAAACAGCGCCCGAACTATTTTTTCCTTTTTCTTGTATGAACAATGAACAATTGCCGCCGCGTCTCCCCAAATTTCCAGAAAACTAACGTGAAAGAACTACTAGGCATTTAGCGTATTAATTTCCTTTTATTCCCAATTAATTAATTTCTTTAATTATAATACTTAATTCCTTTTAATTAAACCCCCCTTTTTTAATTAATATTTTAGGTTAGGAATGAAATAGGAAAAATAATAAAAATTCTCATTTTACTCGTTTACCCTTCTTAAATTTTCACGGTATTACATCCCTTTCCCCTTAAGAAAAGTTTCGTCCTCGAAACTGAACATACCTGGGAGGTTCTTGAAGTTTGGGAACTCGGAAAACCTTTCCTCTTGTAATTCTCATGTCGCCTCTGCCTATGTGTGCCTGCTTCACTGAACCATGACTAGTTGTACGTCTTCCTCCTTAACTTTCTTCTTCTTCCGTTCTAAAGTACACTTGATTCTTCCGCATAGGTTAAGATGATTTCAACCATTTCAAGGTCAAAGCTTGCCTCCACATCAATGTCGGTTAAGCATTCCCTTATCTTTGACCATGAAGAATGTCATACACCCGTGAAAGGAATTATGGTAACTCCAAATGGATAAGCTACAAGTCCAACTTCAGCCAAAATCACGTAAAGGCCTTCATAACTGGGGCTTAGTTGCATGTCTGCCCAAGATGGCTTACACTTTATCTTCAACTTCAAACTTTAACAGTCTTCTTCTTCCATCTTCCCAACTCTTCTACCTATCTCGAGCCATCTCGAGGTTGCGACGGTCCACTTCAGTAATCTCTAAGGCTTGGTGTATCCACTCCAGTCTTGTAGTCTATTACTGTTCCACTTATCCCGCATGACTGGCGTTCTACACTTTCTTCCATACAGAGCTTTAAAAGGTGGCATCTGGATGCTGGCATTTACTGGTGTTATAGGCAACTATGCTATCTCTATCTTCATAAAAGGTCGCTGGTAGTGCCGTTTCAACTCTCTACACATCCTGGTTGCTCCGGGGTGGACTGCAATTGATATCATGGCCTTCATCCGCCATTGTCTTCTTCAAATCTTCCACATCCGGAACACGAAGCCAACCTTTGACGTTGAAGGTTGCCATCTTCATCTAACTCATTACCACTGGCTGGTTTGATCCTGACAACTCGCTTGTAACTGACAACAACCACATCTTTGTCTTGCTTCTTCGCGATATCATCACTGTCTCGAATCTTGCAATCAACGGAATGACATGCTTAACTTGCTCTTGCTGGCCTAAACTCGGGAAGCTGAAACTTCCCAGCTGATCCACAACTTCTGGCGCACTTGACTTCTTTTGATCCCAGCCGTCATCACTGCGACGGAAGCTTGCTCAATAACTGCAATGATCCCAGCTGAAGGATTCCTAAGACTTTTTGGGAAAGAAAAAAATGTTTAACACAAGGGGAAAAGAATAATGGACTTGAGAACGTTTGGCAAGTGACCTTATTCATTAATGATTTGATAAGCAAGGTGGTTGTTGGTGAACTAAGAGAATTCCTGGCTCGCATGAATATTGTAGAAGAACCATCCCACAACAGAAGAACAAAGCAAAAGTGCAAGGTCGAGCACCTAAAAGAATAAACAACCGAGAAATCAAGAAGAGAGCAAGAATCTCAATGTGGAGATGTTAAAAAGCCAAAATGAGCATACCAAAAAGGTCTCAGAAGGAAATAAACACTTGTCAAGAAGTGTCCAAATTTGCACAAGTCAAAGAGAGGTTATCTCAAGATTGAAATGAGATAGAAACTTTCTCAAGGTAATGTAAAGGAAAATCAAAAGTATTGAAAAGAAGAGTATGCGATAACCAAGTTTTTGTGTTAAGGATGAAGACACTTAAGAAATGTCGGATAAAGTTTGATTTCGTAGAATTAATTCAAACTTCCAAAAAAGGTGTACAGAAAAAAGAAAAAGAAAAAAAGAAAATCATTGACGGTCCAATTCAAGGGTTCAAGGTTGCACTACTAGAGATGTGTAGTACAATGCCAAAGAATAAATGCTTAAGGTTATTCCTTATGAGGGAATGAAAAGTTTAAAACAGAACAGACATTTCAACAGGTTTAACAAAATTGTTATAGAACCACAAAGACATAGAGGGAACGCTAAAAGGTGTGTCCGGTGGTTCATGGCTCTAAATGGATGCAAGAGATTTAAAGTTGAACAGGCGTAAGGTGCATTAATCTGAATAGAAATTAATAAGACTGTGGAGTCCATATGTTGGTTGGCAAGATAGGTTCGGAAGGCATTTTGGCAAAGACTACCTTCTGCTTGAACTGGTTTAGCGTAGATTGCCAAAATATTAAGGGTAAATAATTGAAAATGTATGTCATGGTAGGCTTTAAAGACCTGACTTGAAAAATGGCGAGATGCATACCTTGAAGAAAGGCGAAATTAGGTGAAAAACTTACAATATCAACACTACCCTTAGGAGGGAAGCTGAGAATGAACACAAGTAAGGAGAATGTTTTGACATTAGAATGTTTAATCAAATTGAATTTGAAAGAAAGGATGAGATTGCAACAATACAAAATTAGGGAGCACTTGCTTCATAGATTTTGAAGGTAAAAAGGTAAGAACTTGTTCAAAGGAAGAACATCTGAAGATATGTCTCTGAGATAATTCATGACAGAAGATGGCGAGAAGTTATTGAACTCAAATATCTCAAATGAGGAATCAAATGGGAAGTAATTTACTGGGAAATGCATGATCGAAGAAAGGCATAAAAAGGTTTGAACTTCAACCGTGGTATACTGGAAGGTAGCGTCTTGGTGCTTGTTTATAATTGCAAAAGAAACCACAACGTTAGCCTTACAAACATCCTACTAAGAGACTTACTCCCGAAGAAGATCAAACTTCGAGGAAACTTCTAAAACATCACAATATTAATCATAACTTATTACTCCCTTAGCCTAAACCCTAAGTCAAGGTGGTGAGGATTCCTTTTAGGCTGTTGTCAATGATATTTTATTCCGGATATGATATTATCGACTTGTGCAGCCCAAACCAAAAGGATTTTGTGCACGATCAAAGGAGAAAAGATATAGATACTGGAGTCTCCCAGGTGACAGCAAAAGATTAGAATTTTGAATGAGAAGAAGTCGGTCAAAAACAATTATTTTCTCGTCATACACAAGCTGTCAGAATTTCCAGATTAGTAAACACTGATTTGAATTGAAGATTACGATCAAACGAAAAGGAATTTGAACTTAATCTCAAAAGGAAAGTTATAGATAAAAGTGTTGTCTGCAACATATCAAAAATTCAGGTCATTTTAATGTGGTTAACCTGTTCAAAACAGAAGAAGAAGTGAAAGTGCTGCTGCAGATTTTCTGGACAGAGTGTCCAGCATCAACATAAATTTTCTGAACAATCCATAATGATTATTGAGTTGATGTAAGAAGAGAAGTTGTAGATAAAATAGTGAAATATCTTGCGAAAAATTTTCAGAATTTTTGGAGCAGGGGAAATGGGTTTACATGAAAGGCAAACACCAAAACAAAAGGCATTCACTCGCGTTGGATAAAGCCAACCACGAGGATGATGAAAACTATGTGCACAAGCAAGGAAGCATTTAACACTAATAATAGAAACGACTGAGAAGCACTTGGAAAGGATAGAATTGTATATGGAGTTCGTGTAGAACCCATTTCGATCAAAGCAAGGTCAAAGAAATTTGGTAAACATTCTCTACGGGAATGGAGGGAGTGGAGGATTTGTAGAGTTGTGTCGGACATCATTCTCTACGGGAATAGGTCAAGCCAAAGTGTAGGCTATGACATTGAGGTGTAGAAAGAAGTGGAGAGATCACAATAAGGAGTGTAAAGAATATTCAACCAAGAGGACCTCAACTTAAAGGTAAGGCATAAGACTCCGATCCCAAAGCTTTACTTAGAGGGGTTTCACTTAATCCTAGGTGATGTGGTTTGGTTTAAAGACTTCATCCGTAAGGATTTATTGCTTCGGACTAACTTACTAGTGCTCCTTGCACTATTCTTAGCCATGAGACAAGAAGAAAGGGTCAGCTAAGCTGCTAAAGAGACTTATAAAAATTCATCTTAGACTACGATCTTAGACGTAAGATAGGAACTTTCTCTCTGATACCAACTGTGACGCCCCGTCCCGGATACCGAGTCCTTATCCGGAAAGAACGCCCGGCATGCATATATTAACTTTTTAGATTGTCAAAAGTAATATATACATAAGCCTCGTAACAATCAATCAGAGTAAAAGCGGAACAAATTAATACTAAAGATAACTCGGAAAAGATTGTCAAACGACAAACAACGGATCACCAGTCCCAAAATCTACGTCTAAGAAAACTGAAACGACAAAACAACGAATAAATGTTGTTTAACTTATTACATCCAAATTTGAAAATGAAAAGATACTAAAGCCTATCTCTCAAAAACTGAATAATAAAATCGCATAAAATAAATGTCCATAACATCATAATCTCTTGAGCTCAAACGTCAGCTCCGTCATCATAACCGTACTCATCATCATCCTGACAACAACTTTCTCGGGGTGGGGACAATAAAGAAAGAAGGGGTAAGTACTGACGTACTTAGTAAGGGGTAGAAGAAACGGTTACACAATATATTTATATAATATACATCAAGATAAAGTCTACAATCTCTACCACATAGGTTGCATTAAAATACACTCCCCTCTGCTAGGTCTGCTAGCACCATCACGAGCACTTATCTATGTTACATTGTAATTCAAGGACACAATGCCCGAATGATGGGTATGCACCGGGACATATTCAACACCTCATATGGCACGGATGGTTCCGTGTGGAACATTTCTCAAAACCCGAATATTGTCCGTTACGTATGAGAAATGATTCCATGCTGCGAATCATAAATGTGTCTCACCAAGAATTACAACGTTTTATCTTTTAGACTCATCACATATGTTTATTACGTAGTTAATCTAACCACCTAAGTTCATTTCATTTAAAAGGCTTCCTAAGGACATCTAGTCCTACACAATCTAGACTAACTACCTAGCACGTTGTAAAAGACATCAATTGCAAGGTCTAAACAACCGCCTTCTGGGCTACCACCTTCTCCCCCAGAGGGTCTCAGTTTTGGCGATTGATGCTAAGACACCTGAAGTCGGAAGTTAGACTTTACCACATTCCAATTAATGTCTCAAACGACATACATACCACATTGTGTCGTGTAATATTTTTTTAGGAAAATAAATACCACCGTTACATATTATTATTATTGTTATTACTATTATTATTATTAATATCTTTCTTTCCGTTCGGTCTACTGCGAATTGATATCAACAGTATCCCTTCATGTGCAGTTGTCCCATTTTTCCCTGTCCTGTTTTTTTTAAATACATATAATACTAACCTTAGTCTTGGAATTGAAGCAACTCAACCCCAGTATTTATGTAATACAAACAGGAAATAAAAGAAATGAATGTGACGAGAACAGCCAACCACAAACCATGAAATTAGTAACTTGCACATATCCAAACTAATACGTTGACGCCGACGTGAATAACATAAGATATAGTACTCATGATCTAAAGTAAATTTCCGGCTAGAATACACAAAATCCGATAAGAACACCCTCTTACCTTGCTATTGATAGGAAAAGATACAAATCCAAACACAACAAGAACAGCTGTGAATTCTCGACTTCTACGCAATCTACACAAACCACAACGACGACTACGATTAACAACACTACTTATATATCATCCTAAACACAATAATTGCCTAAAAACGAATAAGATTCTAAAAGAACCTAAAAGATGGATATTTACGAAACACGGAATTGCTGATGTCAAAAGAACGCTTGCAACGAGACGATTACGTCTCTCTACTGCAGTCTGCACCGAAAATCAACCTTTACGTCCCGAATTTGAAAAACAGCGCCCGAACTATTATTTCCTTTTTCTTGTATGAAAAATGAACAATTGCCGCCGCCTCTCCCCAAATTTCCAGAAAACTAACATGAAAGAACTACTAGGCATTTAGGGTATTAATTTCCTTTTATACCCAATTAATTAATTTCTTTAATTATAATATTTAATTCCTTTTAACTAAACCCCCCTTTTTTTAATTAATATTTTAGGTTAGAAATAAAATATGAAAAATAATAAAAATTCTCATTTTACTCGTTTACCCTTCTTAAATTTTCGGGGTATTACAAGAAGAAGAACGAGCGAGTGTTCGCTAATGTTAAGATATTCAAATCCTTGTCTGTGGCTCTGATACCATAACGAAAATTAGAAATGTATCGAAAACGTAAAAGTTAAAATGTTGTTTTATTGAAGTGATGCGGAAACGTAAAAGTTCAACTGTTGTTTTATTGAAGTGAAAAATAATCCAATGATACTCCTTCATATAGGAGATAAATAAGATAAATTCATTTATTCAAATCTAAATGTAAAACTCTCAGCTTAATCTAAAATAATTTACAATAATAATCTCCCAGCTTAATCTAAAATAATTTATAATAATAATCTTCTATTCAAAACAATTATATAAATTTAACAACTTTATCTTTTCTTTTCATTTTTATTTTGTGGCTTGATAAAAAGTAGCAACCTTTACCTTTAAATCCATGTTTCAGCCTGGTGAAATTTATTGTTTCATAAATTCTTGTCGAACATCATCCTGCGTTTGAAGATAGCAGTGTGGGTGAGATATCAATCATTCCTTATGTAATTGTAACATCCCGACTTTTCGTAAAGGGTAAAGTAATAATTGGGTATTTCTATTAAAACCTAATTATTATTCGTCCCATTTAATTAATTAAAAATAATTTAATTAAAAGATTATTGGATTTGGGTTTTTAGGGAAACTAATTATTGTTTACCTTATAAATAATCCTTTAATTCCCTCATATTCATCACACAATTCTGAAAAAAAAAAAAAAAAAAAAAAAAAAGAGAACACGACGGCAAGAAAAGCAGCGACGCAGTGTTTCAAAAAAAAGGGGGAGAACGTAATATTCAACCGTGTGCTCAATCCGTTCATCGTTTCCAGATGCCGCGGTAGCAGAAATCGATCACTGGATGAAGACGGTCATTCCCATACTCTTCGTTTTCCAAACAGTGAGATTTCGTTTTAACCCTAAAATCGTAATCATGATCGTTTTTGGATAAAAGTTCGAGCTTTGATTGTGTGAATGGTTGTTTTGATCCTAGGGTATCGTTTAAATATCGTAGTTTGGTTGTAGGAGTTCTGAATCGACAGATTCAAGCCTTGCTTTCAGTTTTGGGATCGGTTTTGCTCGCAATTAAGGTAAGAGACTTTTCCTAATGTGTGATTATGGTTTTACAATGTTAAGGTTGAGTCTAAGTGTTGAATTGTGGTAAGGGGTGTTCTTAAACGAATTTTTTTTTTGGTGTTTAATCGCACATATTTGTTATATTTCTTTGTTATGATTCTGTTTAATTCTTTTTTTTTTCTTCTATATTTGTATTGCCTGGGAATTTCCGAAAGGGAGGAAAGAATTAGGACTTTGATATATGGTGATTTATGGTACTGACAATAGTAGTTGACGAAAAAAAAAAGAGAAAAAACGGAATAGACATATACTTGTTGCTGTAGTTGCCGTAGGTTGCCAAAGAAGAGAAAGAAAGGAAGGGAAAAAAAAAGGGGTAGTACAGTAGGTTAGTTCGTGCAAGAAGAAAAAAAAAAGAGACTGGGAAATAATAAAAGGGAATATCTAATAATTATATAAGTTGTTTGGTGTTATTGTGTTGTGTTATTTTTATTTTTTTGGAAAATATGATTATACAATTTGGTAGACAATTGATTTTGTGGCTAGTGTTATTTGGATTCTTAGCTTGAATTGTAATGTTGTTTAAGCCTTTTACTAAGATGTTAAATGTTATAATTTGATCTAATAACATTAAATGAAAATGAACAAGCCCCGATTGAGTTTCTGATTCGTTCAGTTAAAACACCGAATGTACTCTTAAAGGGAGTTGAAATTCGGATCAGTCGGAAAGGCATGAAAGGGCTTGTGCTTTGATGAATTAGTATTCATCAATGTCTGTGTAATTGCTAGGCCTCGTTTATGTCTAGTGGTCTAGGAAGAGAGTAGTATGTGTGAGGGAGATTATTTGAAAACACTTAGGCGGCTAGTTAACTATTTAATAAATACGTACTTGCTTAGTAAAAGGTTAAACATCATGAGAGCTTGGATATGCACAGTACAATATCGGCAATGTGAGGTTTGGCCAGATAAAGTGGTGATGATCACTGCCGGATTCTAGACCCACCAGATAAAGTAGTGATCATTCCGCCGGACAAACTCACGAACGAGATAGACATTCACCGGTCAGCTCTCTAGGGTTGGCCACCCAAAGTGGAATGACTGTCTCGGGACCGCTAGAGATTTATATCTATAGGGTTGCGTCTTTTGTCTTAGTGTATATCTCACTAAGTGTAGTGCCCTCGCAAACATATTGTAACAAAGATAAGTTAAGTTAGAAACGTTTAGTCATGACGTGTCGATGAGCATGGATTGAACCCTAGATTGAGTCGGTCTCATAAAGATAATTTAATAATAATAATAATAACCTTTCGTTGTATAACTTAGTTATTCATTAGCTTTTCACTTTTACTAAGTACTTTGTACTTACCTCCTTTGCATTTTCTTTTTTATACATTGTGGGGTGAGAAGACGAACAGGTTGCACAAGTGTATATGACGAATTTTGAAGACTTTGATGTCTTGACGAAGTTTCTAGTTCCTTTTCATTATAAAGGTTGTACTAGACTAGTTGTATTCCTTTTTCTTAGACTTGTTGTACCTTTACGTTTAAGACCTCGTAATGTATAAGTCTTTGGGTTTTTTCGTCGTTGTAATTTAACTATCTATCTTTAGTATGCTTACTTTCTATTCATGGTAGCATTTTGTTTTTACCCGAGTCTTTTTAGCTTTCGTTTGCTTTATTTTGATACGACGACGTAGAGGCTTGCGTATAATATTAGATTTATTTAATGCTATAAGCACGGAACGTTTCTCTTCCGGATAAGGGCTCGGTATCCGGAAGCAGGGCGTTACAGTAATATTCCGATTTTTGAGAAATGACAGACGTGTCATTTTCCGAAAACGAAATATTATATTATTTACTGGATTTAAGTATATATATATATATATATTTTTTTTTTTTTTTGAACAGCCAAAATTTATATTATCAGCAAGATGCTAAAAGAAATTACAAAGTGTTCTAGAAAATCACAAAATATCAAATTACAATAACTTTGTGCAACCAAAAGAGGCCACCAATTTCATTTTATCTACCAAAAGGGCCGGGTCAACTTCCGAAAAATCCGAAAACAACCACTGCTCTCCAACCTTGTAAGAAAGAGAAAAAAGAAGTAGATGCACCTGCAAATCTGCAATTCTTCCAAACAGATGATCAACCTTGTTTTGACATCCTTCAAACTGCATTCATTGGGTTCTCCATCCATTCTTCCCAAGCTAGTTTCTTGAGACCATTAGCATTTGAAAGCCAAGAAAAAGATAGTCTCTGCACATCTCTAAATAAACACTCTGGATTTAAAACAAGAGAACAAAAAATGATTTTGTTTCTTGTATTCCAAATTACCCAAGAAGTGATGCCAACTATTGCCGACCAAAGCCGGGAAGCCAAACTCGATGGTGCTACCCCAACATTCATATTACATAAATCTTTAAACGAGAGGGCATTCAAACCTGAGATCTTGCACCAATTTAAGGTATGAGTCCAAATCAATAAAGACACATCGCAAGCGTATAAAAGATGATTAACCGTTTCCTCAAACTTGTGACAAAACGGACATAAATAGTCTTGAACCACAACACCACGACGCATGAGATTCGGTTTTGTTGGTATCCTTTGAAGATTTGCTTTCCACATAAACAAATTTACTTTTGAAGGTATCAATTTGTTCCATACAACACTTTGAAAATTAGACCGAAGACATTATCAAAAATAGCAACTCTAATTTTTTTTCGCAAAAAAGCCACCGAGAAGATGCCATTCGAGCTAAGATTCCATTTCATTTTATCCAAAGAACTGCAGATTAATGTAAACCGCATGCGAATTAAATCCTCCAACTCACCAACTTCTTCCTCCTCGAAACCCCTCAACCTTCTCCTCCACTCCCAACAAAAGAAAATCTATCTCCTCCCTAACCACAACCTTTGCAACTAAACTTACTTTGTGAGAAGAGATCCTAAAAGCCTAGGAAAAACAGCCTTTAAAGGACCATTATCCGTCCACACGCCCTCCCAAAACCTCACTCTACTACCGTCTCCCACCACCCAACTTTCCGACCCCAACAAACCAACACCGGCCTTTTTCATATTATCAACAACCCCAACAATTCCTTTCCAAACCCCACCTCCCCCGACCGAAAGCTATCTAAACACCAAGCGCCCTCAAACCCATAAATCGACACTACCACTTTCCTCCATAATGCGCCCGGTTCAAAGAAACCTCCACCACCATTTTCCTAGCAACGCCCAATTCTCGTAACCTTAAACTACCCACCCAATACCCCCATAAGATTTTGGAGCTTGAATCTTTTTCCAATCGACCACGCAATTTTTTTTTGTTATTTTTCCCATCCTCCCCAAAAAAAAAAAGATCTCACACTATCAAGAATTTTCAACACACATTCGTGAGGCTTGTAGATGGAGAAAAAGAAGAGCGGAAGAGCGCTAAGAACCGCTTTTAGAAGAACCAATCTACCACCCTCCGACAAGCATGACCATTTCCAAGCACATAATTTCGTCTTGCACTTCTGAATGATTTCTTCCCAAGCCTTTGCTTTTTTCATATTATGACCCACCCAAAGACCCAAATATTTGAAAGGTAACTTATCCTTTTTGCAACGAAGAAGTTGTGCCGCAATGTCAATCATCATCATCCAAGACTTTTATCCCGGCCAATGAACTTTTCCCCATGTTAATTTTCAACCCCAAATCTGCTCAAAACAAGAAAGCATCCTTTAAGGTTCCTCAAGTTATCCATGCTCCATTTGCCCACAAAAACTGTGTCATCGGCGTATTGAAGATGAGTAATCGGAATTTGTTCGTTACCAATATGAACTCCAAAGAATTTTCCTTTGACAATTGCTTCCTTCATTAGAACGTTCAACCCTTCGGCCACGATGAGAAAAAGGAAAGGAGATAAAGGATCTCCCTGCCTTATTCCTCTCTCCAAGTTGAATTCCTTAGTCGGGCTACCCCCCACCAACACCGAGGCTCTAGCAGAAGATACACATCCTTGAATCCACTTCCTCCATTTTAGACCAAAACCCATGTTCTTCAAAGTAGTGTCCAAAAAGGACCAATTAACACAATCGAAAGCTCTTTCAAAATCAACTTTGAAGATAAAACTGGCCATATCTTTCTTTTTTAAAAAATCCACCGTTTCATTTTAAATGAGTACTCCATCCAAAATTTGTCTACCCTTAACAAATCCGGATTGACTCTCTCCAATCACCGACGATAAAACAATCTTCATTCTTTCTGCTAAAATTTTCGCAACAATCTTATAGAAACACCCAAGCAAGCTGATAGGTCTATAATCTTTAATTACAATTGGGTTCTTTGATTTAGGCAACAAAGCAATAAAAGATGACGTGCAACCATTATGAAATTTACCAGATTCTTCAAATTCAAAAATGGCTTCACAAAACTCAGATTTCAATATTTCCCAGAATTTTTTTATAAAATTAAAATTGAAACCATCCGGCCCTGGGGCCTTTGAACCTTCACATACCCATACTGCAGCTTTAATTTCTTCCTCAGAAATTTTTCTTTCAAGGCACACACATTGTTCATGCGATAATTTTGCTAAAAGGTTGCTATTAAAAGCAGTCTAGATCGTGACTTTTCCTTATCTGAGATCTTGAAAGAGACTTGCACAAAGACATTTTTGACAAGAGCGTGGTCTTCCAACCACTTTCCATTTACCTTTATGCCCGGCATACCACATTTCCTTATTCTCCCCTTAACACATGTAATACGAATGTCTATAATAAAAGCATGAGCACATGCCTCACCCCAATCCACTTTCAGTATGACTTCAGATTATGGACGTTATTTAGACAGGGGCGTTGGTGGAGCGTGTAATACGAATGTCTATAATTGACCCAACAATTTATTTATATACTGATCAAAATGCTGACGTCCATCAACCTGTACCATTGAAACATTTTTTGTTTTTATCATATTTCAGCAAGAGAATCAACTCGGGTTCGACGATTAATTGTTAAGCTAAGTGATAATGTTTCATTACCGTTTTCAAACTATTTTGTAGTGACAAAGGAGTAGAGCGGAGAAGAAACTCAGCACCCACACCAGTCAAGCATATTGGAAGACCACCAGTGGGATTTAATATTTCTGCCCGAATGCGATAACTGCAAAATAAAAATCAGAATACAATGAGTACATAAAATATAATTTGCGAACAATAATGACTACATTGAACGTCTATTTACCGCACTGTACAGGGGACGGATGCACGGCATCTGGAACACATCTTACTTCCTTGTTCAACATGCACCTCCGTATTACAGTTATTGCTTGACTCATAAAACATATTATCAGTAGATAACATATCAATAGCAGCAAGAATTCGAAAATGTTTCACCTGTCACATTTCGGCTTTCGTTATAGTTCAGTGCCTAGTCATGTAGTATATGTAGTATTTCTTTGCTTTACATATATATGATGTACCTTTTTATTTATATTTATCTGATATCAAAACAATTTATATACTTTGTATCTAGTCATGTTAATGTAATTGCTTTAATTACTGTGTTATTTTTGTATATTCTATCAATTTAATTATTGCTACATAATTGAAAATGTCCTATACGAGTTTTTTTATATTAATTCATGAACTATACGTTTTTTTATATTAATTGTCCTATACGTTTTTTATATTAATTGAAAATGTCCAATACGTTTTTATATTTTCTAGTTCAGATTTATACCGTTTCTAGTTCAGATTTGTTTTCCAGCGCATCGTTTTTCTCTAGCGTATATTGCGTGATATTTTTTGTTTTTGGTTTCTTTTACTTTGGAGGTGTAAACATATTGAAGTGGGTAGGTTTTTTAGGAGATAAAATGGGGATAATGGAGGGTGGTTGAAGTTCAAATTAGGTGTTCAAATTTTTGGTTTTGGTTTTATTTTTTTTACTTTTTTCCCGTCATAGCGTGTTTTTGGTTTTGGGTTTTTTTTTTTTTTTTTTTGTTTAAAAAAGCTGATACTGCTTGCGTGAAATTTGTCGTTTTTTTTATTTATGTTTTTTTTGGATGAAAAATAGTTATTAGCCAAGACTGAGGAGATAAAATTAGGATAATGGAGGGTGGTTGGAAGTTCAAGTTTGGTGTTCATATTTTTGTGGGATAATGTTGGCTAATTTTTAGATTTTCGGTTTTTTTTGTTTTTTCTATTTTTAAAATTTTTAACAGCTACATACATATTGTGTTTGATACATATTGAACTTGGTAGTTTGTTTTTAGGTTTTTTTTCCCGTAACATCTCCCAGGTGACGATCCAAAAATCGTCAGGGTAATCCTCCAAACTCGCTTCCTTGATTATGACCTAAGAACGCTTCAAGAACACAGAAAATCGATGACGAAGGGAGTGATTTGATTTTTTTTAGACTGCACTTGATGATGATCAAGCTGCCTGCGTATCCAATGGTTCAATTGGAATCAAGTCTTCGTAGTTCCTTAGGGACAGTTTATATAGAGGAGCTTACGCCCTAGGGTTTAAGGTGGCGTGTCTGTGATTGACACTGATTGACGTATTCCCTAAGGAAAAAGATTATGATTGAATGATCTCCATGATTATAGGAGATAATTATGGTATTCAGATATTAGCATTAAGTGATAAAGATTCGAGCCTTTATTATGCAGGATTCTACAATAGTTATCTGGTTATTATGCGAACGAGGTATAAGATTAAAGACGGGCTCTGTTAGAGGTATACTGAGATGGCAGGGTCGGCTCATAGGGATCGGGGATGATGACCGAGCTCCTAATACCATAAGATTGTACGAGGACCTAGTCCGAGCCAGGAGATCGACAGGGAGCGCACTTCTGATTACTGGAAGTTCAGTGCCCAACTCCTCCCCGGCCTGTTAGAGATCGATACGATCCGACCCAACGGCGGTCGGGCACATGAGGATCAGTGGACACAACGGATGGACGAACCCCCTGGGCTCGTCACTAGGAGGTCAAGAATTGTTTATTTCCCTGGGTTATACGTCGAGCCACCAAAGAGATGCCACATGGGTGAGCCCATTTTCTGGCAGCATCATAAGCCCCCAAGATCCAGACGACCCCTGCTTGGTCGGCTCGGATCTATTAAGGTGGTGGATCGGCGTGAGAGTTTTAGCCTACGGATTTTGAAACTAACTTAGGAGTTTCCAGGTGGCAAGGCTAGTTATGACGCAGTTACAGTGGTTCCGGGAAACGAGGCGTCATTGCCCACTAATGCTAACCGATACCGTTTTTCGAGGTAAGGGGGGTTATAAACCCGTCATATCAATCATTTCGTAACCACGTTGAGTATTAAACCAGGAGATTTGTTGCCGATTGCCATTCATCATCTTCTATCATTCAAACTTTACATTGCAAGTAAGCATTCTTTCCTTCTTATTCTGATTTTATAATTCGGTTTCTTTAGATAAAATATGTTCTCTCGAAATCCTTGAATCGATTCTTCGTCATGGCCATTGCTGATAGCAGAGATGTGGGGTCAATTTTGAAACAAAAATACGTAGAGGAAATTTGTGAGAGATATGGAATTGATGAGGCTAGGTTTTCTCCCCAGCTACCGTCGGGAGATCATTTATCTGCTCTGGACCCGCCGGAGGGTTTTTCCTCCGTCCACCGGGAGTACTTCGAGGTGGGGTTAAGATTACCTTTCTGTCCTGCTCTCCTGGCGGTGCTCCGGCACTACGGGCTAGGGATATCTCAGATAGCCCCCAATGGCATTAGGGCCGTCATTGGGTTTGCAATTTGGTGCAAGTTACTAAATATCAGTCTTACTGTAGATAAGTTTAGGTATTCTATCACCGGGTAGGGCTGAGAGATCATCCTTACCGGTACTACTTTGCTAGAAGGCTGGGGAGGTCTTTTAATATCCCCATCCTTCCTCCTGGTCGAGATTCTTTCAAACGGTGGAAGGAGAGATTTTTCTATGTGCGGAACGATGGTCACGGTGAGCTGAGCGTATGGAATACTGTGGATCTGGATGGGGATGAACGTCCAGATCGGCCAGAATCCTAGGTGGAGAAGATTCAAGAATCGGGATACTCTATTGAATGGCAAAATTTGTACGATGACTTGATTACGGCCGCTCGGCTAGGTAATGCAGGTCCTGCCCCTTACATGAAGTTCACCAAAGCCGAGTGGCAGCCGTGTAGGGCCTTATCCTATTCATCCTGTTGTGATATTGCATCTTTTACTGATATGACTATTTCTTATCTGATAAACTTTTGATGGCGTTTACAGTGGCCGATTATTCCGATCTGATGGCGGGGGCATAAAGAGAAGTGGCGGGTCACCAGACTGTGCCGACCCTCGAGGTTCGGGAGATACCTATGAAGGATCCGACTATTGAGGGTGCGGATGCCTCCGCCTCGGTTCCTCCCCCCGAAACGACCAGGACGGAAGCCCCTAGGAGGTTACGGAGAGAGGGTTGGTCACCAGAAAGCCAAGTCGTCAGAGGCCGACCTCTCAAGAAGGTCGGTCTTCAAAGAAGAGCAAGTCGAAGGCCCTTGAGGAAGGTCAGGAGGGGGCCTTCGAGCAGGAGCGGGTCGTCTGTCTGACGAGGAGCTGGCAATCCTTGGCTGCAAAACAGTGGAGCTGGTAAGTGTAGCCTATCTCTTTTTGTTTGGTGGTATGATTACCGATTGTCCTGATGTTCTATATTTGTTCAGGGAGGCAGGATTTGCCAGGAAGTTTTTAGGAGATTGGGCAAGGCCTCAGTTGATTCGGCTGCCCAATCAGACAAGATTGCCGAGCTGCGGAAGACTAGGGATGAACTTAGGGTAGCCGGCCGCCTTAAAGACGCAGAGGTGAAAACCCTGCAAGCCCAGCTCCAGGCTCAGGAGAAAGAATTGAAGGCCGCGGAGAGAGAGAGCTGGCTGAGGAGAGGAAAGGAAGGGAGCAGGAGGTCGGGGACCTCAAGGCGAGAGTGGCCGATCTGGAGACCAATATTACGGCTCGGTGCGCCGAAGCCATCCAAGAATACAAGGCTTCGGCTGATTTCGCCGAGGCCCTCAAGGTGTTGCTGATTCCCATTCTCAATCATGGGTATACCTTGGGGGTGGATGAGGCGAGGGCTCAATTCCCTGCACTGGCTCTGGATGCCCTTCCTAAGAAGGCTTATTATGAGCCAGGGATGGATGTGGCCTACACTAAACGCGCCAAGGACTTCTGAGCAGGGGTGGACATAGTGGATAAGTATGTCCATCAGCCGGCTGCGGCGTCCGGGTCGGCCCCTCCCTCCGAGTCTCAAAAGAGTCCTGATCCTGACTCTTAATCTATTTTTTGCTTTTGGTAGTTTATGTATTATGACTTTGTTTATGATTAATGAAAAATTATTTTGTTTTTGTGAAATTTGAATTATGTGTTGGTTGTGTATGTGTTGGTTTTCATTGTTTGTTATGGGTATGTTGCCCCCAATATGTTATTCATTATTGTATTGTGAATGGCATATATCTTTAGTTAAAATTGTCGGGCTTGGCTTGCGCGTTCGGTTCGCTCGGGTTGTACTTGTTATATTTGTATATGGAACCGAGCTGTATTTTTGAGGTTTGGCATCGTTTTAATGGCGTGCAGGATCGGATCGGGTTGATGGACATACTTATCCACTATGTCCACCAACCGGCTGCAAATTGACATATAGAATGTCGGTCAAAAAGATTTGGGACTTAGATAGCAGAGCTAGCTCATTCCTCGATTACGAGAAATTATTAGAGGATCTAGAGTTCGGAAAGTAGTCAGATCTGATCACCTTTTTGAAGAATGTAAAGTTAATAAAGGCGGGTGTATCTGGTGCTCAGAGAGTAAGATCCGATCACTTAAGTTAAAAGAGATTATAGGGCGAGAGGATCTAGAGCTCGGAGAGCCGATCTAGATCGATCGTCTAAACTAATGAAAAATTACAAGGGCAAGAACATCTAGAGCTCGGAAAGGCGATCTAGATCGATCGCCTTAACTAATGAAAAATTATAAGGGCGAGAGGATCTAGAGCTCGGAGAGCCGATCTAGATCGATCGCCTTAAATAATGAAAAATAACAAGGGCGAGAGGATCTAGAGCTCGGAGAGCCGATATAGATCGATCGCCTAAACTAATGAAAAATTACAAGGGCGAGAGGATCTAGAGCTCGGAGAGCCGATCTAGATCGATCGCCTAAGCTAATGAAAAATTACAAGGGCGAGGGGATCTAGATCTCGGAGAGCCGATCTATATCGATCACCTAAACTAATGAAAAATTACAAGGGCGAGAGGATCTAGAGCTCGGAGAGCCGATCTAGATCGGTCACTTAAACTAATGAAAAATTACAAGGGCGAGACGATCTAGAGCTCGGAGAGCCGATATAGATCGATCGCCTTAACTAATGAAAAATTACAAGGGCGAGAGGATCTAGAGCTCGGAGAGCCGATCTAGATCGATCGCCTAAACTAATGAAAAATTACAAGGGCGAGAGGATCTAGAGCTCGGAGAGCCGATCTAGATCGATCAACTAAACTAATGAAAAATTACAAGGGCGAGAGGATCTAGAGCTCGGAGAGCCGATCTAGATCAATCGCCTTAACTAATGAAAAATTACAAAGGAGAGAAGATCTAGAGCTTGGAGAGCCGATCTAGATCGATCGCCTAAACTAATGAAAAATTACAAGGGCGAGAGGATCTAGAGCTCGGAGAGCCGATCTAGATCGATCGCCTTAACTAATGAAAAATTACAAGGGCAAGAGATCGAGAGCTCGGAGAGCCGATTTAGATCGATCGCCTAAACTAATGAAAAATTACAAGGGCAAGAGGATCTAGAGCTCGGAGAGCCGATCTACATCGATCGCCTAAACTAATGAAAAATTACAAGGGTGAGAGGATCTAGAGCTCGGAGAGCCGATCTAGATCGATCGCCTAAACTAATGAAAAATTACATGGGCGAGAGGATCTAGAGCTCGGAGAGCCGACATAGATCGATCGCCTTAACTAATAAAAATTTACAAGGGCGAGAGGATCTAGAGCTCGGAGAGCCGATCTAGATCGATCGCCTAAATTAATGAAAAATTACAAGGGCGAGAGGATCTAGGGCTTGGAGAGCCGATCTGGATCATTCGCCTTAACTAATGAAAAATTACAAGGGCGAGAGGATCTAGAGCTCGGAGAGCCGATCTAGATCGATCGCCTAAACTAATGAAAAATTACAAGGGCGAGAGGATATAGAGCTCGGAGAGCCGATCTAGATCGATCGCCAAAACTAATGAAAAATTACAAGGGCAAGAGGATCTAGAGCTCGGAGAGCCGAGCTAGATCGATTGCCTTGACTAATGAAAAATTACTAGGGCGAGATGATCTAGAGCTCGGAGAGCCGATCTAGATCGATCGCCTAAACTAATGAAACATTACAAGGGCAAGAGGATCTAGAGCTCGGAGAGCCGATCCAGATCGATAACCTTAAATAATGAAAAATTACAAGGGCGAGAGGATCTAGAGCTCGGAGAGCCGATCTAGATCGATCGCCTAAACTAATGGAAAATTACAAGGGCCAGTGGATCTAGAGCTCGGAGAGCCGATCTAGATCGATCGCCTTGATTTAAAAGAAGTTATAAAGGCAATCCGAAGCATGGGCTTGAAAGACTACAGAGTAGGCATTAAACTTAGCTGATTCAAGGTAAATTTGCCCCCAACCTAAAGTAATCCGAACTACGTTAAATTGAGCTTATGAATTAACTGTTGATATGAAGTTTTTGAGGACGAACGAGTCCAGACTAGTGCTGATTTCTCGTTTGGAAGCGCGGCGATCTGGGTCAGGTTAGACTGACTTTTCACATGTATTTTTTAAGGACGAGCGGGGCCAGGCTAGTGCTGACTTCTCGTTTAAGGGCAAGGTGAGCCGGGCCAGGTCGGACTGACTTCTCGCGTAAAGCTTTACTGCGCAGTATAAGTGTTTGTGCGATTCATAAAGTGTATAATAAGAATCAACAAACAGCCACATTGAGATCAGACAAAGATGTGGGTAATCGAAAAATAAATATCCGATATAAAAGAAAGTAAATAAAACAGGGAAAATCTCAGCGAATGATAAGAAAGTACGAGCAAGAATTAAAATGCAAAAATTAAACATAGTTTGTAAAAAATGATAGCCAACAAAGACTTGCCGAACGTATTAGGCAAAAGTGATCCCTTTGCCCTTGATGGTAGCCACATAGCAACTCCGGGCGATCTCCAAGTCTCCTTTAATTTCGACGACCCTTTACCGGTCGGGAACATCAAGCTGATCTGTGCTGGGGAGATTATGGCTCCCAGATCGATTAGAGCGGGCCTTCCCAAAATGATGTTGTACGCTGATGAAGATTTGACCACGTCATAATTTACCATGAGAGTCCTTCCTGATGAATCCTTTCCGAATGTCGTCGCAATGTCCTCGCGAGTCGAACCATTCCCAGTGGATGAATTGGGGGGCCGGCAAATCCGAACAAGGGTGCTGAGACTGGAGTGAGCTCGGATTCCTTGAGACCCATTGCCTGAAAAGCTGTAAAGTATAGAATGTTAACCGCACTACCAGTGTCTACGCAAACTCTCTTAACCAAATTTTTGTTGACTACGACTTCAACGACTAGTCCTTCATTGTTAGGGATCAGGGGAGAGGATCCTTCGGCCCATAGCCTACTTCTTGAAAGGGGACTTGACTTCCCATGGCTGTCTGCCCATTGCCCACTCGGGTGCTTGAGTTGATGATCTCTAAACTGTTGCCAGGGCCTCCCACGATGGTGTTGATAGTGTTGATCGGGTGATTGTCCACTGGCTGACCTTTGTCGGGAGAAGGCTCTCTTTTTCTGGGGCTCGCCATGTCGGCCGCGATCGCGACCATAGTTTATCTGTTGGTAATCTCACTGTCCTCGGTGTTCGCCATATCGGGGTCGATCCACGACCTCATCTAGCTTTCCCTCTGCAATCGCTGCTTCCACGTCACGCTGGAAGTCCCTGCAGTTATCCAGTTCGTGTCCAGTGTCTTGATGGTAGGTACAAAACTTGCTTTGGTCTCTTCTCTCCAAGGGGCTTCACAGCGGCGTAGGGTTTCTCGCCAAACCCTTTCTTTCCATGATTGCCAATACTTGTTCCCGAGGCCGATTTAACACAGGAAAATCCCTCGGCTGCAAGGCATTTCTCTTTTCAGGTCGGTCCGTGGCCGAACCACTTGCACGATCTCCATACGACTTTCTCTTGTTCCCGGATGGGTCTATTGACTTGTCCTTTTTGGGATCGGACTTCTCCACTTCTCGTTTTACGCGATTAGCTTCTGCCCTTTGACAATGCTTAAATGACACTTCCAGACATTCTTCCATGGAGGTGGGGAGCGTGCTGCTTAGTTTGGCATATAACCTGCCTTCGCATAGCCCTGCCACGAAGGTTGCGATTCGGACTAGATCGTCAGCGTCCCGAACTTGCAGCGATTCCTCACTTAACCGCTTAAGGTATCGCAGCACAGTCTCGTCTTTTTTCTGTTTGATGGCGAACAGGTGGGTAGCATTCTTCTGGAACGGCTTGACGGTAATGAACGTGTTAAGAAACATATTCCCCAGTGTGTCGAAGCTGTAGATCGTCCTTGGTGGTATTTTTTTGAACCATTCCCGAGCCCGACCAGTGAGTAGCGCAAGGAATGCTTTGCATTTCATCTCTTCCGGGGCACAGTCGAGATTCATGTGCGTGAGATATTGGAACAGGTGATCCTGGGGATCCTTGGTTCCGTCGTAGGGCTCCAATTTGGGGATCTTGAATCATGCTGGTCGCGGATACTTATCAATCTGCTCAGAAAAAGGGGACTCGAGTGCTAGGAGCGTCGACTTTCTTCTGGCTATTGCCTCAAGTTCAGCGCGAGCCACCTCCATGGCCTGAGGGACGACCAACTGCCTTTGCAGGTTTGAGGATGACGACATGTTCTCTTTTCTGCTATTCTTACGCTGTGGGGGAGGTGTCGGCTGCCATGACCCGTCGTTGGGATCATCTTCTTCCTCTGGCTCTGGACTCTGGGAATTTTCCCCAGACGAGTCTCCATTTGAGTGATTCGCGACCAGTGAATTTTTGTTCATGGGACCTTCTTCTTCCAGACCTTCCCAATCCTCACCCTCTTAATCCTCTTCTGCCAAGACGGCGTTGAGAACAGTAGCTTTCACGGATTCATCCAAAGTTATAAGTTGATCGACTAGCGCCTGATGGGTTGCGTCGAGAGAGGCATTTTCCTGCTGTGACTGATTTTGATTGTTAGCGTCAGACTCTGATGCATTGTTAGCACCATTACCATTAGCAGCCTGTTGTCGGGTGGTCACCATGTTTTTCCTGAAGCTTTTCCTGGGATTATCAATCAACATAAGGCCCTCATTCTAGCGCCAATTGACGATCCAATAATTGTCAGGGTAATCCTCTAAACTCGCTTCCTTGATTATGACCTAAGAACGCTTCAAGAACACAGAAAAACGATGACGAAGGGGGTGATTTTATTTGTTTTAGACTGCACTTGAAGATGATCAAGCTGCCTACGTATCCAATGGTTCAATTGGAATCAAGTCTTCGTAGTTCCTTAGGGACAGTTTATATAGAGGAGCTTACTCCCTAGGGTTTAAGGTGGCGTGTCTGTGATTGACACTGATTGATGTATTCCCTAAGGAAAAAGATTATGATTGAATGATCTGCATGATTATAGGAGATAACTATGGTATTCAGATATTAGCATTAAGTGATAAAGATTCGAGGCTTTATTATGTTGGATTCTACAATAGTTATCTGTTTATTATGCAAACGAGGTATAAGATTATAGACGGGCTCTGTCAGAGGTATACTGGGATGGCAGGGTCTGCTCATAGGGATCGGGGACGATGACCGAGCTCCTAATACCACAAGATTGTAGGAGGACCTAGTCCGAGCCAGGAGATCGACAAGGACCGCACTACTGATTACTGGAAGTTCAGTGCCCAACTCCTCCCCGTCCTGTTAGAGATCGATACGATCCGACCCAACGGCGGTCAGGCACACGAGGATCAGTGGACACAACGGATGGGCGAGCCCCCTGGGCTCGTCACTAGGAGGTCAAGAATGGTTTATTTCCCTGGGTTATATGTCGAGCCACCAAAGAGATGCGACATGGGTGAGCCCATTTTCTGGCAGTATCACCAGGTTTTTTTTTATTTCGGTAATTTTAATTTGTTTGGCTGAAAAATAGTTATAAGCCAAAGGTGATGAGATAAAATGGTGATAATGGAGGACGGTTGGAACTTCAAATTAGGTGTTCAAATTTGAAATTCATTTAAAAAAATCATTTGAAAAAATCATTTCAAATAAAATGCATAATCAAGTTAGGTATGTCACTCTTTTAATAAACATGCAATTTATTGTTGAGGTACTTCTTTCTTCCTTATTCTTTGACATTCTCGCACGTGTAAACAATTAACCATGCGGCACAACATAATTTTAATTTTTTTTTGGGGTGCACACACCATATTTGTATTAGAAAAAATGGAACGCAAGTTGTGATGAGATTTTTTTTTTTTTTTAAATTAAATTTTGTGTTGTAATCTTCGTGGGATAGTGGGACAATGGCTATTTTTCTTGTTGTGATGACATTTTTCTGTTTTTTTTTTTAGAGATATTTTTCGGATTTTTTTTTTTTTTTTTTTTTTTTTGGGCTGAAAAACAGGAACACAAATATATGGAACGGAAGTTTGTAAATTTCGTGGGATAATGGCGTGACGCTTCATAATAATATACAAATACATGGAACGCAAGTTGTGATATTTTCGGTTGTGAGGAAAAAAAAATTTCTTTTGTTTTTTTTAAATTTTGTGTTGTAATCTTCGTGGGATAGTGGGATAATGGCTTTTCTTTTTTGTGATGAAATTTTTCTGTTTCTAATTCTTAGAGATATTCTTTTTTTCGGTTTTATTGTTCTGTTTATAATTTTTAGATATATTTTGTTTTCGGTTTTTTTAAAGCTTTTTCGGGTTTTAGGTGGTGGCCAGAGAGTGGGGAGGGGAATTTCTTCCTCGTGTAAATGCTGTGATATTTTCATGGAGATAATGGAAATGTTGTGAACGTCATTGTAGAATTTTGGCAAATATACACACACAAAAAAAAACCAAAAAGAGTTTTTTATTTAACATAAGAAATGAAAATACAACATGAAACTGAAATATGTTTAACATTAAAGGATATGGAAAATAACAAAGGAATATTTCGGGAAAAAGAGCGAAATGCAAAGGAAAAAGCAAACGACAACACATAACTGCATAAGAGTAAACAACAACATTTATTCATAAAAGTAGACGTTTTTTCTTAGTTTTATCTCGCTTATCCTTCCATGCTTTTGTGTCCAGAGCATGGCAAAGCCCGCGAACACCAATCCATAGGTTGCAAGGAGCGGGCATATCACAAACAAAACAATAACACTGCAATGGCAACACAAATCTTTCAGTTTCACAGGATAAGATACTTCTACCATACAGTCTCCCTTAAAAGAATATGAAAAGAGAAAGTAAATTGATAGAAAGAATACCAGGTCACAGTGTTCGTGAGGTGACCTGTCAAAAGGGTACGTTAAACACACGTGTCTGGAATAGGGGTAATCTCTGCATGCCACCTACAAAAAAAACAATGGTTAAGATATGAACTACATTATTTAAAACAATATGTGTTTTGGAATACACAAATATTTAGTCAGTGATTGTAATACAAATAGCAAGATACCTTCCCCTTTTCGGCAACCATACAAATATCAGAACCATCGGAGCTATCGACATTAGCAACAGAATAAAACTGAGGGTCAAAATCAAATGAAACACTCTTTGGTCTCCTCAAAAGGGGACATATGCGCATCATTTGGAGTTACAGAAGACCCTGGTGAGAGAGTTACAGGAGACCCCGAGGTCAGACCAGGGTTATTTCTGTTTGTGCAGAATTTGGGGCGATCATATTTAGAAAGAGTTTTTTTTGTGAATGGGTAAAATGGAAACTGGTGGTAGCTTCTGTGAATTTTGAATTCTGTATATAGAGTTGAAGAAAGAGGAGGGATAGTGGGTTATTTTGTATGTGGCAGTTATGTTAGTAGTAGTGGGATAATGGGGCTACAACCGCATAACACACACAAAAAAAAAAAACACTAACCACCGCCTATTTTAATTATAAAAAAAAACTGAAAGAAAAGCAAACAAATTATCCCAACCTCCCTTTATCTGTACAGTTTTTTGTAAGATGTGTTTGTTATTTTATTATTTTCTTTTTTAATAAAGGATGGGCCAGCAGTTTTTTTATTTTATTTTAATATTCGGCTGTTTTTTGGTTTTATCTACCGCATAACACACACAAAAAGAAAAAAAAAAACACTAACCACCACCTATTTTAAGTAAAAAAACTGAAAGAAAAACAAACAAATTATCCCAACATCCCTTTATCTTAATACAGTTTTTTGTAAGATGCGTTTGTTATTTTAAAGTTTTGTTATTTAATAAAGGATGGGGCGGCACTTTTTTTTTAATATTTTTTTTTGTTTTATCTACCGCATAACACAAAAAACAAAAAAAAACACACCAACCACCGCCTATTTTAAGTAAGAAACTGAAAGAAAAACAAACAAATTTTCCCAACCTCCCTTTATCTGTACAGTTTTTGTAAGATGTGTTTGTAAAAGTCATGTTTTATTGCTTTTTTCTGAGTAAAACCGTGTAGAACATGTTTGGAATCAAGTAGAGATCGTAAACTGCAGAAAAATCAGGTGTTAGGGTTTTACAGCGTCGAATGCGTATGCAGTGGCTAGCAATGCGCACACATTCCTGTTACAGGATGTGTGGTTTCAGTTTCTGCAGGTGGAATGCACACGCATTCACAGGAATGCTCACGCATTCGTGATTCAGGATGTTCAATCATTTTCACAGCAGGTGCAATGCGCATGCATTCAATGGAATGCGCACGCATTGCTGTTTCAGGATAGTTCTAGTTGTTCCCAGCATGTGCAATGCGTATGCATTGGCTGGACAGAAACTTTCAGCATTTCTGGTCATGGAATGCGCACGCATTCTAGAGAATGCGCATGCATTGACCCTCAATTTTGAGAAAATGTTGTTTAAGCTATGTATTGAGATTTAAAAGTTGTTTCATGATTTAATAACATTAATTAAACATGAACAATACTTGATTGAGTTTCTGATGCGTTTAATTCCGGCCTCGAAAGTATTCTTCAAGAGAGTTGAAGTTCGGGACCGTCGGAAGGGCGTGATAGGCTCGTTGATGTGGATGCGGATCCAGGAAACGACTCAAGGGATCAATGGCGAGCTACGAAACCTAAACCTAGAGTCTTCGACCTAGGCTAAGGCCAAGAATAGACAACGCGTGCTCAAAACGCTGATTCGTTCTTGAAGGATGTAATATCTACGACAAAGAGACTACTCACTCGCAAGTGATTTTGTTTTAATCAGTCACAGATTAAAACGGCAAGCAGAGAAAGTTCTCAACTCAATAAAATGATTAAACTTCAAAATTATATGATGTCTTATTATGATAGCAGCTTGCCTATATATAGGCTACTAATAAAAGACTAGTTTTCCTCCTTGGCAATGTGGGAGAAATAAACTAGTAGAATAAAAATCTAAATAAAATAAAATAAACCTAGGCGCCACTTGTAGGGCTTCCTAAGCCTTCTTGTGTCATCTAAGCCCACAAGGTAATTATTAACTAAGTCCAATGAAAACGAATAAAACAAGTCCAAAATAACTTAAATAATGGCGCCACAAATCTTGCAATCTAACCAAGCCCATCTTCGTTGTCTTCAAGCCCAATTGCATAAATGATGCATTTTATGGGCTGTTCTTCCTCCGACTTGGGCTGCTCTTGCTCCAAATAAATATCTAGGATTAGATTATTCAAAGCCTCTCGCATCGATTTCTTTTGGAGCCTCGTCATAGGCCCATCTCGAATTACCTGATGATCTATCGGTCGCATCGGGACAAAGGTTCGGGAACCTCGCCGTGATCGATCATTCCCTCCTGCCGCGAAGGATCCGTCCTCGGATCGTAAGGATTGTCAAAGGGCATCAAATCAGCCACATTAATCGAATTCGAGACGCCCCAATCTTCGGGAATAGCAATCTTGTAGACGTTGTTGTTGATCCGCTCCAGCACTTCAAAAGGTCCATCACCACGAGGATGTAACTTGGTTTTCTGCTGCTTGGGAAAACGCTCTTTGCGATAATGCACCAAACTCAATCGCGGGTTCAAAATAACCTCCTTGCGCCCTTATTCGCATGCTTCATGTACCGAGCCGCTGCGTTTTCTAAATTCTTCCGAGCTCTCAAGATGCAACTCTTTCACCAACACGCCTTTGCGCCACCATCCAAACCGACATGCATACCTGCGGGCAAAGGAGCTAATGAGAAAGGGGTATTTGGATTGAACCCATAGACAATTTCAAAAGGTGTAAAATGGGTCGGGAAACCTAAACCTGGAGATCCAGGAAACGACTCAAGGGATCAATGGCGAGCTACGAAACCTAAACCTAGAGTCTACGACCTAGGCTAAGGCCAAGAATAGACAAAGCGTGCTCAAAACGCTGATTCGTTCTTGAAGGATGTAATCTCTACGACAAAGAGACTACTCACTCGCAAGTGATTTTGTTTTAATCAGTCACAGATTAAAACGGCAAGCAGAGAAAGTTCTCAACTCAATAAAATGATTAAACTTCAAAATTATATGATGTCTTATTATGATAGCAGCTTGCCTATATATAGGCTACTAATAAAAGACCAGTTTTCCTCCTTGGCAATGTGGGAGAAATAAACTAGTAGAATAAAAATCTAAATAAAATAAAATAAACCTAGGCGCCACTTGTAGGGCTTCCTAAGCCTTCTTGTGTCATCTAAGCCCACAAGGTAATTATTAACTAAGTCCAATGAAAACGAATAAAACAAGTCCAAAATAACTTAAATAATGGTGCCACAAATCTTGCAATCTAACCAAGCCCATCTTCGTTGTCTTCAAGCCCAATTGCATAAATGATGCATTTTATGGGCTGTTCTTCCTCCGACTTGGGCTGCTCTTGCTCCAAATAAATATCTAGGATTAGATTATTCAAAGCCTCTCGCATCGATTTCTTTTGGAGCCTCGTCATAGGCCCATCTCGAATTACCAGATGATCTATCGGCTGCATCGGGGCCAAAGGGTCGGGAACCTCAGTCGTGATCATATCACTCGTGCTTTGATGAACTAGAGTTCATCAATGTTTGTGTGTTTTTTAGGATGTGGAGTCTAGCTGTGTAAGTGAGGTAGTAGAGTTGTTAAGGTGAGCTTTATCTTTGAAAACACTTAGGTGGCTAGTTAATACCAAATAACTTACATACGTGGTAGTAAAAGATAAAACGTCATATATTCTTCTTCAGACACCGATTCATATTAGCATTGTTGTACGTTCATAAGGGTGAACAATGCTACTTGCTCAAAAGGCTAAAGGGTAGCGGAGGAAATTCATCGAACGTATACGCATACCAGGGAGACCCCGGAGCTATCAGGTGCTATTCACCATTAGTTAGCAAGTATACCTTCAGGCTGATAAACGCCATGTGTAGTGCCCGAATGCTGATGTAACCAAGATAAATTAGGCTAGATATGTATAGTCATGACGTGTTGATGGACATGAAGTGAACCCTAGATTGAGTCGGTCTTATAACGATAGTCTTTTAATTATAAATCTTAATTAATTTGTAGCTTCTACCTCTTATTGAGTAATTGCACTTACCTCAAATGGATGTTTTTCTATGTGTTTGGGGGAGAGAAGATGAATAGGTTGAACAAGAGTTCGAGGAAGACATTGATGACGACGTTTGAGGACGCCGACGTTGAAGCTTTTATTGTATTATTTGTTTGATGATACATTAGGACTTTGTAGTGTCTTTTAGTTTCTTTAGGAGGTTTCGTACGTTATAAGTTTTGCTGGATTTTCCAATGTAATAAATTTACAATTTCTATCTTTAGATATTGAGTTTCCATTCTTGGTTGTTGGGAAAACAAATATACCCTAGTCTTTTGCTTCCGTTTTTCTTAACTCGATACGACGTAGTAGGGACTGACGTATAATGTGTGATTTATATATTATACGTGCCGAATGTTCCTTTCTGGATAAGGACTTGGTGTCCGGGAATGAGGCGTTATAGTTGCTATCAGAGCGAAGCGTCTTTTAGGCTTCCTTCATTTTAAGATAAGACTTATTTAGACCTTTTAATAACGTTCTGGTTCCTTTGATCGTCATTATGGTGACCACAAGAACCGGAGTTCATGGTGAATAGACCACTGGAGCACGAGAGGATAGTCCGACCCTCATTGTAGGAGGCGTCTTTGTGCAAGAAGACCCTTAACCCCACTAGAACAACACACCATGACCCCATCAAAACCACACTCCACGACCTCAACGGAGCCCGACACCCCAACTTCAACCAATGTACAACTACATTCAACGTGAACCTGGGGAAGCACCCATACGTGTCACCATTATGGGTGATATTTGATGGGAGTCAACTTTACTGTACTTTGGTGTGCAGTTTAACCCCCGTTTATCACTTTGTTGACATATTTTAGGTAGATATAGACCTGTTTGAGAGTAATATCGAGATTTATACGCACGGGGAGTTAAACTGCCATATCGATAGTAAACTCTGCCTTTTTGATGATATTTGACTCTTTTCCGAGCACTTTTGTTTTGCGGAATTATTCGTGGTGTTTGTTCGTCTGTTATTGCAGGACCTAGGTGACTCGAGGACCCAGAAGGCAATGTGTTGGAATGAGAGAAATGATCATAGCATGAATTTAGCATAAAAGTGGAAGAAAAGCTATGTTTGGAGTGAAGACAAGGCAAACGGCCGTTTGCCATACCCCAAACGGGCGTCTGCAGGAAGGCCACCTTGAACGGGCGTTTGGCAAAGTCAGACAGGCGTCCACATAATTAACACTTCATTTAGAAAGTTGGGTTTTCAGTTGGACGGGCGCCCAAATGACCACCAGACGGGCGTTTGGGTAGGTTCAGCCCGATTCAAGAAGCTCATTTAAAACAAATGAGCGTCCAGGGGTTCCAGACGGGCGTTTGGCCCTCAAGTCATGGTTCACCAAACGGGCGTTCAGAGGAATGCGAACGCCTGTCCACTTAAGATGAAGCCTTAATATCTTCATATTCTTCAGGAAAACGGGCGTCTGACATGACCTGGACGGGCGTTCGTGACCGACAGTAGCAGAATTTTGACCTACTCTATAAATACGCAGCTCATTCAGCCCCTACTCATGTTTTGCCGACTTTAGACCTCTCTTGAGCGATTTTGGTGTGATTTTAGTGTAGATTAAACACCCTTTGATCCCTTGATTCCCTCGATAACTTCCTTTGATTCTACACATCTTTTATAGCTTAGTTTTGCATTACAAGATCAAAGATTCAACTTTTTGGGTGCAACTATTTCTTCATATTTTTTGGATCTGTCTTTCAGCAGTTATATGGTAATGACGTTTCTTTTATTTATTGTCTTTAGTTCAATTTATGTTCTTTATTCCGTTATTAGCATAATTATGAGTAGCTAAATTCATGTGTAGTCGAATTATGTGAAAGCGAGGGAAAACCCTAAGGAGGATGATAGGGAGTTGTGTAGTGCCAAAATTATTGTTTAAACGATTAATCCACGTCCTAAAACTTATTTTAACGTCTTTGAATTAGATTGATCACCTAGTTCACTATCACACACATCAAACTTATAGATGCATTTTGCCGTGAGATGTGGGATAAGGGTTTTAGGATCGTTGCGTAGATTCAGCCTAGTTGTTAGGTCCGTTTCCAATATAGAGGTTTGTCATCGTTGTTCGAGCGACTCTAGAGCTTAATAATGTTAGGTTAATCGGTTTTCTAAAGGGAGAAATAATTAACTTCACATAAGGTTGTTAGATCGAGTTGTTCAGTCTAATCGCTAGAATTAGGAGTTGGCACCCGTGGATGTCGTTATAATACATTGGATAGGTAGGTCGGTTAAGACATGCTCCCTGTTAAGTCTTTCCTTAGGGGTAAAAGTAGCTCGTGGGATCATAGTTCGACTATACCCTTAAATACCTAGAAGTAAACTCGTTAGTGTAATCTTTACTTTTGCATTAGTATAATACTCTCCACCATTGTTTTGACCTGAACTAAGTTCTAAATCGACTTTGGTACTTAGACATTACTCCCTGTGGATTCGACCTTGAGACCACTATACTACCGTTGACCCGATACTCTGTCGGTTAAGGTTAGCGGTTAGTTATTTTGCTATCAATATTCCACCAATTAATATACCTCCACCAGTGAGCTTTTACCATCCACCCCCACCGATATGTGTGTACCCGCTACCGATGAGCCACCATTCTCCACCCGTGTTCCACCACCAGCAACAACAGACCTTCTACCCTCCACCAGTAGGTCACACCCCTCGACCTACTATACCACATTCACCACGTTTGGATCACCAGCAAGACATTGGTTACCCACCCTATGGTTTCCACCAACCTCACCATACCCCAGCTCATCATCCGAGATACCACCCTTATCAGACTGAACCTCAAGTGATCCCTCCTCAACAACCTCAACCACCACCATACCCTCAACAATAGCCTTACCAGCAACAAGCACCTCCTGGAATCCCTACCGTTCACCAACTAGCACCACCAATTAGACCACCACCGGCTTATGAGCAAGCACCTCCAGTTGACTGGTACACAAAGTTGAAGAGGAACCGAGTTCAAGACTTTCATGGGGGTGTAGAGCTGTCAAAGGCCGATGCTTGGTTGAGAAGTTTTAAGAAAACGTGCAGAAAAATAAACATCCCCGAGATTAAGATGGCCCAATTAGCAGTTGGTTTCCTTCTGGGTACAGCTGAAGCGTGGACCGACGCTATTGAGAGTAGCAACGGGAAAGTGACCGATTGGGAAGGTTTCAAGGTTTTGTTTTATAATGAGTACTTTCCGGCAACAGTGCAGGCAGAAAAAGCGAGCCAGTTTCTAAGCCATAAACAAGTTATTCATATGATGGTATCTCAGTATACCAACAAGTTCAATGAGTTGGGTAGGTTTTACCCTGAGTTGATACGGATTGAAGAGAGGAAGATGGCATTGTACAAGAATGGGTTATCTCATGAGATACAAGTTGGCATGTTGGGCTTTACATCAAGGAATATGACGGAACTGTTGAATAAGGATTTGGAGGTTGAGACCTTCAAGAAGAATCCTACCGTTGTAATCGGAACTAAGAGAAGTTTTGAAACAAGTGAAGTTTATAACCGAGGGGCACCGCAGCAGAATGCAAAGAAGATGACGGCACCTCCGGCAGCTACTCCTACCACTGGTGCACCACAGTGCCCGAAGTGCAAGAGGATCCATACTGGTGAGTGTCGAGCTAACGTGAACGGTTGTTTTCTATGTGGAGAACCAGGGCATTTTGCTACGGCGTTTCAGACAAAGAGGCCTACAAGTAATCAAAAATAGGGAAGCGGGAAAGGTGGCCCGAGTCACCCAATTCGAGCTTTTTCCGTGGATGCCGAGTATAAGGAATAGATGATAATTTTATTTTAGGTACCTTTATTTGTTTATTCTAATTTATTAGTGTACTTTCATAGCACGTTAAATCATGTTGTATTTGAATTTCAAAAAATGAATTCACATCTAAGGTACAATAATATTAGACAACTTAACGGCACGGCCTTGTTTGATACGGGAGCGTCTAACACGTTTATGTAGTCTAAGATAGCTAAGAAGTTGAATCTACCTTCAAAGATCTTAAGAAACACCTTGGAGATAACTACACCACTAGGAAAGGTAACTAAGATAACTAGGACGATACCTCAAGTGTATGTTTGAGTTGGAACTTATCGATGCAAGAGCGACTTTACAGTTTTGGACTTTTCAGATTTCGATGTAATTCTTGGAATAGATTGGCTATCCGAGAATTGTGTGCACTTGGATTGTACATAAAAGTGAGTGACCTTTAAAGTACCTAGAAAATCATCTAAGACTTATCAATGTAATGTTTACAAACCTAGAACGAAGCGTCACCCGATAATTTCTGTTGTTAAGGCTATAAGAGCATGTCAAAAAGGTTGTGAAGGCTACTTGTTCTACGCAGTTGATGTGGAACAAGTGAAGCCTAAGTTAGAAGAAACCCCAGTATCCAGAAGAGTTACCGGGAAACAAGCCGAATAAAGAAATAGAGTTTGAGATCACGTTGGTACCAACAGCGGCACCAGTTTCTAAGGCACCCTATAGGATGGCCCCGGATGAATTGAAAGTGTTGAAAGATCAACATAAAGATATGCTTGAAAGAAACATAGTTCAGCCTAGTACCTCACCCTGGGGAGCCCCTATTTTGTTTGTTAAGAAGAAAGACGGTAGCATGAGAATGTGCATCCACTATAGAGCTTTGAATAATCTCACCATCAAGAATAAGATGCCCTTACCAAGGATTGATGATTTGTTTAATCAGTTGCAAGGCAAGAGAGTGTTCTCAATGATTGATCTCAAGTCAGGTTATCATCAGTTTAAGATTAAGGTAGACATACCTAAGACAACTTTTAGTTTGAGGTATGCACTTTATGAGTTCTTGGTTATGCCTTTTGGACTCACTAATGATCCCTCTGCATTTATGGATTTAATGCAGCGTGTCTTCATGCCATGCTTGGACAAATTTGTGATAGTGTTCATCGATGACATCATTGTATACTCCAAGGATGAGAAAGAACATGAAGAGCACCTAAGGATAGTGTTGAATACTTTGAAGAAGAACCAGTTGTATGCTATTGATCGCGTGTAAGTCACTAACGTCGATATTAATAGCAAGAATACTAGGTACATCGTAGTATAGTAAATGCGAGTCAAGGTCGATCCTACAGAGACAATGCAACTTTAACTTTAAACGATTCTAACCTAATTAAGAAGCAACATAGAGGCGGTCATAGACCAACAATGAACTTAAAAGAAACTTGGTATTTCTCCCCCTCTTGTCACCTATCTACTAACTTGGATTAGTTAATCGTTATGTGTACTTCCCCACATAATTTCCTTGAATTAATCGAGCGAGCTTTTGTTTTAATTATCATAAGCTACGGGTGCAACTCCTAACCCTATCTACTCCGACAATGGTAGTAGACAATCTATATGCAAGCTACCCTCCTTAATTGGTCCGTAATAGTCCATACGCTTAAAGAACTAGAATTGCCGATATCGAGCATTAACTCATACCGCTAACCCGCCGAGACATCTGTCGACACTGATCAACACGTTCCTAGGGTCCATCGGACTATGTCCAAACTAACACTTCACCTTGCAAGTTCTTCATGTTAATTTACCAATACAATAAGCAGATTGGCCAGATCTAACCTAGTGTTAATTAAACATGTCGATCAATGTAGCTGTAGTGAATCCTCTAGATTAAGTTGCCTAAATATTGCCTCGGTAAACCGGTATAGACCGCCGGTTTACCGGGGTCATATTTTCTTAATTCTGGATCTACATTGCTCAATTATGATTAATCTAAGTAAATCATGGGGTTGTTAAACATTCAGATTAACTAAAACACATAATCACGAACATATCTACCATATTGAAGACAAAAAGGAACGTTCAAAGATTCATATGTTCAACAATGGAGAACTAGCTCGACCTACTCAAGCTAGAGATGGGAAAGAAAGGGAGAAAACCAGAAATAACTCCTCAAAATCTTGGAATAACTTTATATTGGTCCCTTGGAAAGGCTAACACAAGTTTAGAGGGGGGCTGAATAAAATTGTCACCAAAAACTTTCCCAAAACTGAAAGTACCCCGGGAACTGAGTTTCTACTAAACTCAGACTGAACTGACAAACTGTTGCTCAATTCAGTTTTGTTCTTATCCTTTAATCTTGCATAGGAGTTAGCTAATTCAGTTTAGCTGATGCTAGAACTGAACTAACTTGCAGCGGATAAGATCAAGCCTTTCGTGCAATAGATGTGTCAATAAAGATCTAATCCTCCTATGTATCAGCTCTGTGCTGACTCAGTGTCTGATGTTTGCTGGGTGAGTGATAACATGACAATTCAATAATTAATGCAACCATAGCACAAATATAAATGCGCAGAGTAAATTACCACAGAGTTTGTTTATGGAAGTTCCGGTTGGTGTAATCCCGTACGTCTCCCCTTCTCCTGTGGTGTAGGAGGTATCACTAGAATCTTGAGATAACTGTTACAAAATCCTAGCCCAATAACAGTCCTTCACGACACTCTAGTTTCACTGTCTACGCATAATGAAGAAAGGTAAGATTGCTCCCTTCACTCTGCACACTGATCCTTCGGAGGTGGAATGACTCTTTCACCAACTCACCACACAAACACAGTCCACAGACTGCACCAACAGCTGTGGCAATTAAGTTGCAACCATATGAGGAAAGGTGGAGTTGATCTCCTCAAACTATGCACAGCCAACCTTTTTTACACAAAGGTTAGGTTTAGAATTAATCAAGAGATTAATTCAGTGAGCTGTCTGCTTCTTCTGGATATGTGTTGTAGCTCCAATATGACTTCTTCCCCCTTAATGGGTTATTGAATATTTCTTCATAATCTTCAAGGCAATTTTGTTGGCTTCCCCTTTTTCTAGATATGAAATCTGATTTTCTAGATCTGGATCTGTAGATATATGCTTTTTAAACTAGTCCGAGATCCTTGTTTTTCAAGCACTTCCTTCTATGTATTTATAGGGATGGTGTAACGGTCAAGTAAATCTTATAGCCGTTACATCTGTCGTTTAGCCAACATTCATGTGTACGACCTTTTGTCATTTTGTTATTTCAAATTCAATAAGGCCTTAACTCAGTTTTCTACTCTTCTTCAAAACTGAGTACCTCGTATTCTTGACATCTGACTTCAATTGACTAAGTCAGAGTACACCATTCAGTTTCTTCTTTTCCTGGTAACTGATAATCTTTGTCCTTAAGATTATTCAGCTTTACATGATTTATAGTTCAGTTTCAGGTCACCGTAGACTTGCCTGAATCCTGACTTATAGTCACGACTTAATCAGCTTCTAACTGAGTTTTCCACCTCAGTTCTTCGGTCTTCAATAACTGAGCCTTTGTCCCTTAGTTCTTCAGTCTTCTAGATAAGGCAACTGAGTCTGTGTCCTTCAGCAAACTTATCTTCTTTAGTTTTCTCATAACAGAGTCTGATCCCTCAGTTCTCCATATTTATACTCAGTTTGCTTGATGTGGCTCAGATGTTCACCTAGTTCCTATCTATTACATTTCTTGTCTGAAACAACCTATACAATGTTCAGACTCTAGATAGAACTTATACATTTTTCTCTAGACTATTTATTGCTTCTTCTTTCATTCTACACTATAACAGTTAGCTATGACTTCATCATCAAGGGTTGTAAGTGATCTCACTAAGTATGTGACAAATCATCATCAAAACACAGATATTATTTCCTACACTTTATTTCATCAAACTATAAGGTAATGAAGATTTAATTATGATATATGAAAAGAGCTTATACAATAATCTGTTAATGCGGCCTTATATAGATACAATAGCTGACTTATGACTCTCCAAAACCCTAACCGACCTAGTAGAGGTGGCATAATCAATTTTATGTCCAACAAGTCCGTCGAACAAGTCCTCGGTTTACCGGCCCTAGCCCTCGGGCCGACTTTTCCTCTTTTTCTTCAGCAGATTCCTTCTTGGACTTCTATCACTTGGCCCAAAATTCTCCGTTTGGTCCAGATCCGTTCACTAATTCTCTAGATTCGGTACATCCTACAAAACACATAAAACGAGACAAAACAGTACCAAATCTTTAGGAAAATAGCATAGATGTAGAATTACGATCCTGAAAACACACACATAGCATTTAACACATATTCCACATAATAACAAGCCTATCTATCCTCTCTTGAGCAGATTCGGGGCAAATATAGGCATAATTAGTGGTACCATTTAGGGCTTTATCAACTACCCCCCACTTAACTGTTACAAAATCCTAGCCTAATGACATTCCTTCACGACACCATAGTTTCACGGTCTACACATAATGAGGAAAGGTAAGATTGCTCCCTTCACTCTGCACACTGATCCTTCGGAGGTGGCATGACTCCTTCACCAGCTTACCACACAAACACAGTCAGCATACTGCACCAACAACTGTGGCAATTGAGTTGCAACCATATGAGGAAAGGTGGAGTTGCTCTCCTCAAACTATGCACAGCCAACCCTTTTTACACAAAGGTTTGGTTTAGAATTAATCAAGAGATTAATTCAGTGAGCTGTCTGCTTCTTCTGGATATGTCGTTGTAGCTCCAATATGCCTTCTTCCCCCTTAATGGGTTACTGAATATTTCTTCATAATCTTCAAGGCAATTTCGTTGGCTTCCCCTTTTTCTAGATATGAAATCTAATTTTCTGGATCTGGATCTTTAGATATATGCTTTTTAAACTAGTCCGAGATCCTTGTTTTTCAAGCACTTCCTTCTATGTATTTATATGGATGATGTAACGATCAAGTAAATCTTATAGCCGTTACATCTGTCGTTTAGCCAACGTTCATGTGTACGACCTTTTTTCGATTTGTTATTTCAAATTCAATAAGGCCTTAACTCAGTTTTCTACTCTTCTTCAAAATTGAGTACCTCGTATTCTTGACATCTGACTTCAATTGACTAAGTCAGAGTACACCATTCAGTTTCTTCTTTTCCTGGTAACTGATAATCTTTGTCCTTAAGATTATTCAGCTTTACCTGATTCATACTTCAGTTTCAGGTCACCACAGACTTGCTTGAATCCTGACTTATAGTCACGACTTAATCAGCTTCTAACTGAGTTTGCCACCTCAGTTCTTCGGTCTTCAATAACTGAACCTGTATCCCTCAGTTCTTCAGTCTTCTAGATAAGGCAACTGAGTCTGTGTCCTCAGCAAACTTATCTTCTTTAGTTTACTCATAACTAAGACTGATCCCTCAGTTCTCCATATGTATACTCAGTTTGCTTGTTGTGACTCAGATGTTCGCCTAGTTCCTATCTATTACATTGCTTGTCTGAAACAACCTATACAAGGTTCAGACTATCGATAGAACTTATACATTTTTCTCTAGACAATTTCTTGCTTCTTCTTTCATTATGCACTATAACAGTTATCTATGACTTCATCATCATCGGTTGTAAGTGATCTCACTAAATACGTGACAAATCATCATCAAAAAACAGATATTATTTCCAACAATTTCCCCCCTTTTTGATGATGTATCATAACCCTCCCTAAAAGAAATAATATGAGAATAATGCAAGAAATCATAACAAACTAAAATAACAACTTAAAAGAGTTGTGTTCATTACAAAACAAACTTAATAACTGGATTGATTACAATTTTTCTTTTTCCAAAAACAACATCTTTTCACCAAGGAAAATACTTCTTTTTGTTTCTAGAAGCCTTCTTGTCTTCCCTTCTTCTCTTGATTCATTAACTCTAGGCTTGATATCCAGGTATTCATTGATCAACCGATTTGCTTCTTCGTTTTCTTGGTTCTTAAGTTTTATCAGAATCTTTTTAATCTCCCCATCCATTATCTTCTCTTCTTCTTTTGATATAAGACCAAGTTCATTTTCTTTAGTCTTCAGGATATTTTCCCCCTCAGTTTTTGTCTTTTTATCTTTATCTGTCTTTAAATTTTCTTTCAATTTAGCACAAATTGCAATCTTCTTTCTGATGTTCAACACAGCTTTAACTGAGGCTTCTTCATCTTCCTCAGTTCTTGTTTCTTTAAAAGTCTCTTCTACAATCAACTCCTCGATCAATTTATCAGTTGCCTCTCCATTTTGTTGAATAGCAAGTAGATCAGCATCTACTTGTCTGTCTTGTTCTTTAATCAACAATTTAGCATAGATTTCTTTAGCTGACTTCGTCTTTGTCAGTTTAGCCTTATCTTCAGCTTTGTCAGCATTTTCTGCTTTATCAGCATCACCTTTAGTTTTATCTTCCCCCTTGTTTAAGATAAGCAAAAGCTTTCTTCAAATAATTTGTGCAAGGTGATGATGTTGGAGTATTTATTCAGACCTGAGTAATGTGTTGGAGCTTCTGTTGTAGAGTCTACATCAGGCTTTCGATGATCACTTTTAATCCTTCCAATTTCTCCTCAGTTTCAGTTACTTGGCGCTGAGACCTTTCAGTTGCATCATGGGGAATGTCCTTCAATATCGATTTTCTTGTAGACGCATTTTGAACTTGATATTAGGAACTGGGTTCATGATAATGAGAGTCATGACTTAATAGTTCTTTCTCACACTCAGTCGCGCAAAATTCAGCATCTTCCAAGACTTCTCTTTGCTCCTTAGTATATCCTTCGTGCATTTCAGTTGGAAGTTCACTTTCTTCAGTTTCAGCTTCAATTAGAATAGTGTCTTCTGTTTAAGTTTTCCTTGCAAGATATTTGTTCCACATCCTCCTTCGTCACATTAATGTTCTTTCATCCAGATTTATAGTTCCACTTGAGCTAGAGTTTGAAGTTTCTCGAATGTCTTCCTCATCGACTTTCCTTTTCTTCGCTCCACTAGACACTGATTTCTGTTTTACTTCTGTTTCTGTGGATTTTGAGATGGAGAAATAGTCTGGTATACTTTGAACCAGATATGTAAATCCCTTTTTTAACAAGAACTTTTCTCGAACAGCCTTTCTTCCTTGAGCTTTCACTTTTTCATCCAAAATTTGCTTGATCAATTGCTTGAGAACAAACTTGTTCCAATCCAGATTTTTCTCAAACCAAACAGCATAGATTAGTTTCATCTTTTCTGTTGAAAGAGTGTAGAGATTCCAAGTGTGACCAATAATGTTTTTGGTCAGAAGAATCGTCAAAAATGCGAACTCTTGTTTTTGTTGATAAATGGATCCAATGAAAATTTTCTCATCTTTGTTGAGTGCTGTGACATTCCAAAGTCTGCCTTTTTCTCCATTTCCAAAAGTGAGAGATGAAGATCCTCGAAATATGTCCAAACCAAAGATTAGGGAAAGCAGATGTTCATTAACAGTAATGCTTTTATCTTGAACTGCTGTCCTGAAACTCTTTCCATCATCAGCGATTATGGCGTTTCTGGAAAAATATTTGATGTCTTCTGGGTACAGAGTATTGACCTTCGTATCAATCAGATTTTCAAGTCCTCAAATCTTTTTGATTTTGTCAGCAATTTGAGTTGATAGGATGGAGTTTGAAATTTTTTGACTGAAGTCGTCCAGACTTATGGTGATTCCTTCATCAATGTTATATCGCTCCATGGATTTTTAAATTGAGAGTTCTTGAGGGGAACTTTGAATGTTTTGAAATTGATTGAGCAAGATTTAGTCAAGTATGCGTTTCTGAGTCTTTCAATTACTCAATCGTTTTAAAAGAGAGTCGTGTCACAATCAATAAGATTTGTAGGGATGGACATCTACTTCTTCTCCTTTATTGACACGTGGCTTCAAGTGATTTTTCTTGTCAGCCCAAGTGACAGATAGTAGCTGGAAAGTTTTCTGCTTTTGACCAATTTTCCCTTCATCAGCTTTTGTGTGGAAGTCAGTTTTTCTATGGATTTTGCAATAAAAACTGACCTTACCTGCAAAACAGATTTAATTTTTCTTCGGTACCCATATCTTCTTGGGTCTGGATGGATTAGTTACTGAAGTACAGACTTCAGTTTCTTTGATGAGAGAATTAATCTTTCTCATCTCTTTTCTAGATAGGCCATTACGCTCAACCTTAGTTGATTTCACAAGGATTCTTTTAGATTTATCATCTTTTTTTCTCTATGCAATCCACTAGGTCTTCCAGTATCTTGATGTCTAGATCTTATACTCTTTGAAATCTCAAGACTGAGTAGGGGTGAGGAATTATCATTGCTTTTGTCAAATTTACTAGATATTAAACCTTTCAGCTAGATTTGACATTTCAGTTTCAAGAAACTCATTCCACTCTATTGCTTTGCCAAGTTCTATATCTTTTAGTTTCAATTCAAGAGGGAGTTTTTCCACCAAATTGACAAGCTCAGAGTTTCATTGACTAAGTTCAGCGGATGATAACTGAGTTGAAGAATGTACCTTTCCACCAACAACTTTCTTTCCTCTTCTTATGAGAAATTACTTAGTGATGGAACTTCTCTGGATTTGTCATCATATACATTGACATTGCTATCCACATCATCACTGAGTTGAAGTTCTGGATTTGTATGTGAATTTGTAGCACTAAACCTCTCAAAAACTTGATCCGGAAAATTAGATACATTTTGCAAACAGTTAGCCAGGGGGTGAGTAAGCCAACTTCTAATTCTAGATGTATCCATAAAAATCTAACTAAGTGCTTTTACAACTGATACAATGAGGGTTATTCAACAACTGGTTTGTAAGATCTTTGGATAAATTCCAAATGGAAGAACTGCTCTGCTTCCAATTGTTGGTCCCTTGGAAAGGCTAACACAAGTTTAGAGGGGGGGTGAATAAACTTGTCACCAAAAACTTTCCCAAAACTGAAAGTACCCCGGGAACTGAGTTTCTACTAAACTCAAACTGAACTGACAAACTGATGCTCAATTCAGTTTTGTTCCTATCCTTTAATCTTGCATAGGAGTTAGCTAATTAAGTTTAGCTAATGCTAGAACTAAACTAACTTGCAGCGGATAAGATCAAGCCTTGCGTGCAATAGACATGTCAATAAAGATCTAATCCACCTATGTATCAGTTCTGTGCTGACTCGGTGTCTGATGTTTGCTGAGTGAGTGATAACATGACAATTCAATAATTAATGCAACTACAGCACAAATATAAATGCGTAAAGTAAATTAACACAGAGTTTGTTTATGGAAGTTCCGGGTGGTGTAATCCCGTATGTCTCCCCTTCTCCTGTGGTGTAGGAGGTATCACTAGAATCTTGAGATAACTGTTACAAAATCCTAGCCCAATAACAGTCCTTCACGACACTCTAGTTTCACTGTCAACACATAATAAAGAAAGGTAAGATTGCTCCCTTCACTCTGCACACTGATCCTTCGGAGGTGGAATGACTCTTTCACCAACTCACCACAAAAATACAGTCCACAGACTGCACCAACAGCTGTGGCAATTAAGTTGCAACCATATGAGGAAAGGTGGAGTTGCTATCCTCAAACTATGCACAGCCAACCCTTTTTACACAAAGGTTAGGTTTAGAATTAATCAAGAGATTAATTCAGTGAGCTGTCTACTTCTTCTGGATATGTGTTGTAGCTCCAATATGCCTTCTTCCCCCTTAATGGGTTATTGAATATTTCTTCATAATCTTCAAGGCAATTTTGTTGGCTTCCCCTTTTTCTAGATATGAAATCTGATTTTCTAGATCTGGATCTTTAGATATATGCTTTTTAAACTAGTCCGAGATCCTTGTTTTTCAAGCACTTCCTTCTATGTATTTATAGGGATGATGTAACGGTCAAGTAAATCTTATAGCCGTTACATCTGTCGTTTAGCCAACGTTCATGTGTGTACGACCTTTTGTCATTTTGTTATTTCAAATTCAATAAGGCCTTAACTCGCTTTTTACTCTTCTTTGGCTCGAGTACCTCGTATTCTTGACATCGACTTCAATTGACTAAGTCGAGTACACCATTCGATTTCTTCTTTTCACAGTAGCGATAATCTTTGTCCTTAAGATTATTGACTTTACATGATTTATAGTTCGGGCCAGTCACCGTAGACTTGTTGAATCTTGACTTATAGTCACGACTTAATCGACTTCTAATCGAGTTTTCCACCTCGATTCTTCGGTCTTCAATAATCGAGCCTTTGTCCCTTAGTTCTTGATCTTCTAGATAAGGCAATCGAGTCGTGTCCTTCAAAGAAACTTATCTTCTTTAGTTTTCTCATAACAGAGTCTGATCCCTCAGTTCTCCATATTTATACTCAGTTTGCTTGATGTGGCTCAGATGTTCACCTAGTTCCTATCTATTACATTTCTTGTCTGAAACAACCTATACAATGTTCAGACTCTAGATAGAACTTATACATTTTTCTCTAGACTATTTATTGCTTCTTCTTTCATTCTGCACTATAACAGTTAGCTATGACTTCGTCATCAAGGGTTGTAAGTGATCTCACTAAGTATGTGACAAATCATCATCAAAACACAGATATTATTTCCTACACTTTATTTCATCAAACTATAAGGTAATGAAGATTTAATTATGATATATGAAAAGAGCTTATACAATAATCTGTTAATGCGGCCTTATATAGATACAATAGCTGACTTATGACTCTCCAAAACCCTAACCGACCTAGTAGAGGTGGCATAATCAATTTTGTGTCCAACAAGTCCGTCGAACAAGTCCTCGGTTTACCGGCCCTAGCCCTCGGGCCGACTTTTCCTCTTTTTCTTCAGCAGATTCCTTCTTGGACTTCTATCACTTGGCCCAAAATTCTCCGTTTGGTCCAGATCCGTTCACTAATTCTCTAGATTCGGTACATCCTACAAAACACATAAAACGAGACAAAACAGTACCAAATCTTTAGGAAAATAGCATAGATGTAGAATTACGATCCTGAAAACACACACATAGCATTTAACACATATTCCACATAATAACAAGCCTATCTATCCTCTCTTGAGCAGATTCGGGGCAAATATAGGCATAATTAGTGGTACCATTTAGGGCGTTATCAACTACCCCCCACTTAGCTTTTGATCATCCCGAGCAAAGAAAGCGAAAAGGATAGTGCCTTACATGGCTAGGGTGAAAGATCATGCCGCTCATATCCATAAGTTACACATTAGATAATATTCATGCTATGAACCAATGTGTGTGTGCAATGACTCTCAATCATCAGTTATGCATACAGAATCACATTATATCAACCAATATTTTGGTCAAAACACATATCATACATCACTTCATAAGCTCACCATTAATCCTTACCTACCAATGCATCAAAGTGTCGTGTGATAAATCTTTTGTGATAGTGTACTTAAGAAAAGAATGAATTAATGGAGACCCCACAATCATTACTTACCATTGTGCATACTCACTCCTCTTGCTTTCAGACTTAGGAAAGGAACCTGGAACCTTACTTGGGCCGGACAGACTCGGGGACCGAGTATCACTCTTAGGTCCTCGTTTGTTTCTTTTTATGCGAGGGTCGTACCTTTTTTACACGAGCTCGCTTCCCTCACTGCCTTTATTGAATAGATTTTTTTGCAGAATTTTTTTCTTTTTTGTTCTTTTTGCATTGCAGATTTCTCACTTTTTTCGCTCCCACTCACAAGTCTGTTTGTCCCGGTGTACCTTGCTTGGCAAACAAGTTGCTACCCTCCTCTTACAACAAGAGGTTAAAGTATATCCATCGACCAATATCGATTCCCGGTCTAGGATAACTCTTCATCTAAGCTAAATACTTCTCACTCAGACTGCGTGCTCAAAAATTGAATGCAAATGAAAAAATAACAATTAAAAAGTCACTACTTCATTCAGTCATAACACATGCTCATTCGTCCATACTAAATTGAATATCGCGTCATCTACACACTGAAGAATCGATTCATACATGCTTAAAAAGTGTGGTTCATAACAGAATCTATGAATAATGTGTCACTACTTCAAAAGTGGACATGATTCTCACCTAACTTTGGGAAACAAAGATAGTATTAATTAGCTCAAGTTTCCTGCTTAGAATAATTCAAAATTCTATGGGGTGAAAAGTGTATCAAGAGAATCAAGATAATCTCGTAATTCACGGAATATAATGCTAAGAAGATAAGTGACGTCCCGTACCCCCACTTAATCAAAACAATCTCCCCAATGTGTAAGATGAAAAATATAAAACGAAAGGAACATAGCTTCATTAAGGGTGAAACCAAAGAAGAAATGTATCGTCGTATAAATCAACAGGCTCATGTAAGTAATCCATGAAGAATCTGTTCTATGTAGATCAAACAAACCAAGAAGAATAGTGGTGACAAGAAACCGTATATTAAAATTGCGGCAGTAAAAGAGAAATAAATAACTCCAAATAATTTAAGCCGACAACATCATTATATTAATAAAAATTCTGCTACATCAACTAGATAGGAAATAATAATAAGAAAATGGAAAAGAACAACAATGAAAACAAAGAAAAAACTAAGCTTCATCATAATAATCCTCCAGTCATCTCTAGGCTCAAAACCGGGAGGTGGTGAAGAACTTGAGGCAGCAGCGGTAGAAGATGATGCTCTATGACGAGGGGCAGTCCTAGGTAGTGGGGTTGCAGGAGGAACTCCTAGAAAGTCTATGATCATGTCCATCTTGCGATGTAGACTCGCAATTTCTTGCGAGTGCTCCTCTAGCAAGGCTCTCTGAGTCCGAGGTGCTCCGAGGACCGGAGTACGCTCTCTCTGCTCCCCACCCAACCTGTCCTTACCGTATTGAAATGGACTATGAACTAATCATTAGCTCAGGGTCTTCCCACTCATCACTAACCATAACTTTGACCTCGTTCTCCAAAGCGAACCTGTCAATCATCGGTCCATACGGAAACTGCTCGTGCTCAGATATGGTGGCAAGCTCGTGAATACGGCTATGCATCAGGAGACCGATGTTGACTGGAGGTCCCTGCTCTAGGTAGAAAATCAACTCCGCCCTCTTCGGTGGGACAGACACCGTGTGCTTGGTCGGTAGAAGTCGAGCACAAACAAATATATTAACCACCTTCCTATCCCAGGATAGCTCATTTTCTAGGAAGATGGTGGGGGTTCCCATAGGATTGCGCTTCCATTGCACCCCAAAGTAATCAGCAATCATATCAATCCTCTCGATATCTTCAATATTGCTCGAGGATGGGTACTCTTCTGGGCTCACCGGTGGATTGCGAACCCCATATACTCATTGATCCGCTCGATCGAAAAGTCAACGTTAACACCACGGACCATTGCAAAAGTAGCTCCTGGGTTATGCAAAACATAAGCATAAAAACCCCTTACCACCGTGGCTTTGAACTATGTCGGTGCCTCAGCCATATCCAGAATGTCTTGTACTTGTAAGGGTCATGGCAAGATTTCACCGCAATCATCCAGTTCTACGCCCCGTTCTCGAGCAACTGGTCTTCTGTTCCAATGCCTTCGGAATGACTCGTAGATTTCCAAAGAATGAAATTGCTCAACCCCGTCTATCAGGGGGTTAGCATCTCCATAGATACTATGATAACCAAAAACGAAGGACAGATCGGCTACGCTTAGGACACATCCTATATGATAACAGGAACTGATAATGATGCTGATTCTAAGAAAGGTACCCTTGGTAAACCGGAGGTTGGCCTCGATTTACCGGCCTGATTTTTCTGGGTTTCTTTTTCGGATAGTGCTTTCCTGAATAACGAAGAAGAACTACAACACTTCACCTTGCAAAAATATTACAAATCAGCAACAGTGATAGAGGAAAAGGTATGCTTGGTGTTAGTGGTGGTGATGGGGGTCGAATTGTTGGAAGAAGGAGAAATGGAATAATGTTTGTGATTTGAGGAGATGATGGTAGATGAGAGTGATGATAATGGTGTTGAAAGAGTGGTTTAAATAGGAAAAATGATGGAAGGTGGAAGGATTTGGTGAGATAGTGGGTATAGGAGTAATTAGGGTGAGGGATTTGAGGGGGTGATTGATGGGATTGAGGTGGAGTTATGGTGGAGTGTGGGAAAGGATGAAATGATTGAAAAGAAGGGGAAATGGGACGCTTTCTGCTGACTGGTGGTGTCTGATGCAACGTGTGTCCTCCACGTGTCTCTGAAAATTCAGCTTTTTAATCTAACGTTCAAAAAACTGAAAATCTTGGCTCGGTAAACCAGTGTTAACCCTCGGTTTACCGGGGCTTCTTTTCCCCAGATTTCTCTGTACTCCTTTTTGGCACACTTTACTCAACCTCTCTGCTCAATTTTGACCTCAAATTGACTAGTCTCTTACTTCTTTTGTTGCTATTTCTGACTCAATCCTAACCTACTTCACTAGAATCCACAATAAGTAAAAAAAAACCTTCCCAACAACCTTCGGTTTCAAGCCTAAGGGTGCGGTAGGATGAAAAAAAAGCTCATCCCTTCATCCAGCTACTTTTATTCATTCCCAATCTATATAAGGGTTCAAGGGAATAGTTTTGAGTTTATAGTCGCCAGCTCGACTTTCTTCATATATTTGATCATTTAGGGGTTGGAGCTTTAACTCGCCAAGCTTTTGCTCTAGAGGTTTGTATCTCTATAGAGCTCTCTTCCTAGCACGCCTCTCTCTCTTAGCTTGCATACTAGGTCTGACTCTACGTCGAGATTTAGACTTTATACCCAAGGACTCCACACTTCCTACTTTAAGCTCAAAACCATCACTACGCTACATGGAAGGACTAGCTTCCGTGAGCGTCTTGTTGTGGTTCTTCTCTTCTCTCTCTCTCTCTAAGCATTAATCTCATGAACTCCTACTCAATGGTTTCTACTACAACCTCTCGATGCTTATGCCCTTCCTTCTTTATCTCCACAAAACTGGGGCACTTGGGTCCTCTGGTACGTCTATAACCGTGAAATCAATTGGAAAAGTTAACCCTCCTACCTTTATCATGCACTTCCTAAGCAGACCGGCAGGGATATCTCTAGTTCTATCAACAAAAGTCATGGTTCTGGTTTGATTCATAATGACAGGAAGCTTAATCATTTTGCAGAGGGAAAAAGGTAGAATGTTGCAACTCGAGTCGGAGTCACAGAGACTTAATCCTACTGATATACTATTGACAGAAATTGGGAGTCGGAACATGCCAGGGTCTCCTAACTTCACCAAGGTGTCTGTGTCTGGGTAATCCTCAAGCTCAGAGATCATCATGTCGGGATCCTCTCCAGGATCATCAGAATCATAATCCGTTGATCATATGTCGATTAGCTCGATAGGGAACTCATCTGGACGATACGTGTTGTACTCTTTTAAGTTCTTTTCAGGCTCTTGCTTGATTGCTTCTTTCTCTTTTTCCACCCGCTTCTTATCCGCTTCGTATTTCTCTCTGACCGTGTATCCAGGATACATGGAAATTGGTGTGATGTTCAATATTGTCCGAGGCATATTGCTCGACTTGTTCGCTCTTCTTCCACTCCGGTTTGATCGAATGTTTGAAGTGTCCAGATCTTCCTGCGAAAGAGAAAAAATAAAACAAAGAAAAGGTTAGCAAATTGCGCTTCAGTTGGGTATGATCCCAACTGTTGCGGACCTACTAACTAAAATCAACAGGGAATTACACAGAATAACAATGGCTGTCAGAATTCAATTTTCTGGTCTCGGTAAATCGGGGGTAACCCTCAGTAAACCAGGCCAAGAATTTCTCCTTCTGGCAGATTAACAGTGCAGGTTTGATCCAGAACGACTCAAGACTCAAAAGAAAATAAAATAAAATCAAAACCACTTCTTAATCATAATTAAATCGTTTGTCTTTAAAATTGGCCATTGTCCGTGGCAACGGCGCCAAAAATCTTGATCGCGTGTAAGTCACTAACGTCGATATTACTAGCAAGAATACTAGGTACATCGTAGTATAGTAAATGCGAGTCAAGGTCGATCCCACAGAGACAATGCAACTTTAACTATAAACGATTCTAACCTAATTAAGAAGCAACATAGAGGCGGTCATGGACCAACAATGAACATAAAAGAAACATGGTATTTCTCCCCCTCTTATCACTGGTCTACTAACTTGGATTAGTTAATCATTACGTTTACTTAGACACATAATTTCCTTAAATTAATTGAGCGAGCTTTTGTTTTAATTATCATAAGCTATGGGTGCAACTCCTAACCCTATCTACTCCGACAATGTTAATAGACAATCTACATGAAAGCTACCCTCCTTAATTGGTCCGTAATAGCCTATACGCATAAAGAACTAGAATTTCCGATATCGAGCGCTAACTCATACCACTAACCCCCCTAGACAGCTGTCGACACTGATCAGCGCGTTCCTAGGGTCCATCGGACTATGTCCAGCCTAACACTTCACCTTGCAAGTTCTTCATGATAATTTACAAATACAATATGCAGATTGTCCAGATCTAACCTACTGTTAATTAAACCTGTCGATCAATGTAGCTGTAGTGAATCCTCTGCATTAAGTTGCCTAAATATTGCCTCGTAAAACTGGTATAGACAGCCAGTTTACCGGGGTCCTCTTTTCTTAATTCTAGATCTACATTGCTCAATTATGATTAATCTAAGTAAATCATGGGGTTGTTAAACATGCAGATTAACTAAAACACATAAATATGAATAGATCTACCATATTTAAGACAAAAAGGAATGTTTAAAGCTTCATACCTTCAACAATGGAGATCTAGCTCGATCTACTCAAACTAGAGATGGGAGAGAAAGGGATAAAATCAGAAATAACTCATCAAAAGCTTGGAATAACTTTATTTCATCAAACTATACTGTAATGAAGATTTAATTATGATATATGAAAAGAGCATATTCAATAATCTGTTAATGCGGCCTTATATAGATACAATAGCCGACTTATGACTCTCTAAAACCCAAACCGACCTAGTAGAGGCGGCAGAATCAATTTTGTTTCCAACAAGTCCTTGGTTTACCGGCCCTAGCCCTCGGTAAACTGGGCAGACTTTTCTTCTTTTGCTTCAGTAGATTCCTTCTTGGACTTCTATCACTTGGCCCAACATGCTCCGTTTCATCCAGATCTATTTTCCAATGCTCTAGATTCGGTACATCCTATAAAACACATAAAACGAGAAAAAAACAGTACCAAATCTTCGGGAAAATAGCATAGATACAGAATTACGATCTTGGAAACATACACGTAGCATTTAACACATATTCCACATAATAACAAGCCTACCTATCCTCTCTTGAGCAGAATTCGGGGTAAATATAGGCATAATTAATGGTACTATTTTGGGCGTTATGAGCTATGTTCTCAATGTGTGACTTTTGGTTGAATCAAGTCAGTTTCCTGGGTCATGTCATTTCTGAAGATGGCATTCAAGTTGTTCTGGTGAAGATTGAAGCAGTTGAGAAATGGTCCAGACCAACTACAGTTTCAGAATTGAGAAGTTTTCTCGGTTTGGCTGGCTATTATAGGAAGTTTGTGCAAGACTTCTCAAAGATAGCTACACCACTTACCCGGCTCACTCAAAAGAATGTGAAGTTTGAGTGGACTAGTGAGTGTGAAGAAGCTTTCCAGATGTTGAAAAAGAAGTTGACTATGGCCCGAGTGTTGGCAGTCCCGAAGATCTTTGATAACTACGACGTCTACACTGGTGCTTCGGGACAGGGTTTAGGTTGTGTGTTAACGTAAGGAGGAAACGTAATTAAAAGTTAGAAGTGGTTGAAGAGTTACCCCACACATGACTTAGAGTTGGCAGTAGTAGTGTTTGCCTTAACGATTTGGAGGCACTATTTGTATGGAGTTAATTCTAGGATCTTTACAGACCATAAGAGCTTAAAGTACTTCTTCACTCAGGAGAATCTGAATATGAGGCAGAGAAGATGGATAGAGTTCGTAAAGGATTTTGACTTGGATATTCAATACCATCCGGGTAAAGCTAATGTGGTGGCAGATGCCTTAAGTAGAAAACCCCATTGTGACTGACTGCCTAAGCCTTGCAAAAGCCTTTGCCACTACATTTAACAAAAGAAAAAGAGCATGCAACACTTTGAAAGGTCATTCACACTTTGATTCGTGAGAAACTTCACGAACATTATGAAAAGGGGAACAAAGACTTTTATCTTCATTGGTACCAGCACAAGCAATCGACCGTGGTACATCATAAGATGTGTCGAGTACGTATAAGCTCACGACCTCTACCAATAATCAGCTTCGTCCTAAGATCCATAAAACATAGAAAGCCTGATTGGTTGGTCATACGCTCTGTAAGAGTCGAACCATGTGAGAATATCCCATGCTATAAGGCTCTGACCCGTAACGGGAAATGGCTTATAAGAAGGACTACTCTTATTGTTATTAGGGACATTCCAAGAAGACTCTGTTTAGCTCACTGGTTGGTAAAGAACGCATGATGAAAACGAAGTTGCTAGAATACTGTTTCGGAAGTGCGGGGAGGATACTATAATGCTCATCAAGAGGAGAGGTGTGTACGCCACTCGACTTACAGGAGAGGGTACTGCACGATAGGCTCGTTCCCTATAAAGAAAGATGCTCCGGAACGATTCGACCACTGCTAGCGGTAGTACGGTAAGAGACTATGACCCAACTACCCGATATAATGATCTTTTAGATCGTGTGCTTAGACATCATGATGCAATCATATCACATCTCAATTGAGGATGTATAATTCTGAGTTTTCATAATTTTTGTTTGTATATTCATAGTGATACCATGAGCGCTTTAGCGCGTTCTCAACATATGTTTTCAGACACCGGTATCCAATTACAACCCATTTTTGCCCAGTGTTTGCAGTTTCAAGCGTTGAAGATGTGGCAGAATGTTTAGATGGGCTGAAAATATGGGGTTTTGATCAGATTTAAGATCTAAGTTTGTGGCCCCGTTGTTAGCAAGGTCAAAGTTGATGGATGATATTCCGGAAAAGCAAGATGATGATCCAGTGTTGGTTGATGTGAAGTGTGTTGCATGGGAAAAGCCTACAGTGGGTTATGTGTTAGATAAAAATAGGAACCTAGGGTACCTGGATCGGTTGTGTGTGCCTAATGTTGACGATTTAAGACAAAGAGTTATGGAGGAGGCACAAAGGATTGCATTTGCAGTGCATCCAGGAGCTACATAGATGTACAGAGATTTGAAGGAAAAGTTTTGGTGGGTTTCTACGAAAGTGGAAATAGATCAATAAGTAGTTGAATGTGATACTTGCCAAAAAGTTAAAGCGGAGCAACGTAGACCAGGAGGAATGCTTAAGCCATTGGATATCCCTGAGTGAAAATAGGATAAAATCACGATGGATTTCAGCACTGGTTTACCAAAGACAAGAAGTGGACATGATGCAATTTGGATGATTGTGGATAAATTGACCAAATCAGCCCATTTCTTGCCAACTAAGGTAGAAATTTCTTTGAAGAAGATGACAACACTATACTTGGATAGTGTAATGAAGTTGCACAGAGTACCTATCTCGATAGTTTCAGATCATGACAGTCGGTTTGTCACGTTTCTGGAAGAGTTTACAAAAGGCTTTAGGTACAAAGTTAGATCTGAGTATGTCCTTTCATCCTCAAACAGATGGACAATATGAAAGAACAATCCAAACACTTGAAGATATGCTAAGAGCTTGTTTTTTGGAAGTAGGCGGATTATAGGATGATTACCTACCTGTAGCAAATTTTTCCTACAACAACAGTTACCACACAAGCATAGGCATGCCACCGTTTGAAGCGTTGTATGGGAGAAGATGTCGACCGCCGCTGTTTTGGAATGAAGTCAGGGAAGGACAAGTCAACGGGCCGGAGTTGGTTGAACAAGCTAAAGAAAGGGTTCAGTTGGTTAAGAAGAATGTGAAGACAGCTCAAGATAGACAGAAGAGTTGGGCTGATGTTAGAAGAAGGCCTCTTGAGTTTGATGATGGTGAAATGGTTTATCAACGATCTTCACCAATGAAAGGAGTTAAACGTCTTGGACAAAAGGGAAAGCTAAGTCAAAGGTATGTTGGACCTTTTGAATTTTTGGAAAGAGTTGGACCTTTGGCTTATAAGCTCAAGTTACTGGAATCAATGTCGAGAGTCCATAATGTTTTCCACGTATCAATGTTGAAGAAGTGTTTGACAAAGACTAATGTTGAAGCTGCAGTTGATCCGGAAGTTCTTTAAGATAATCTTGCTTATGCTGAGAAGCCGATCAAGATTATAGACCGGAAGGAAAGGATGATTAAGTGACGGACGATTCCCTTAGTTTTGGTGCGATAGAGCAATCATTCACCGAATGAAGCAACCTGGGAAGTTGAAGACGACATGATCAGTGGGTTTCCAGAGTTTGTTGATTTACCAGGTATGTTCTAGTTTCGAGGACAAAAATCCTCTTAAGGGGGTAGGAATGTAATATTCAGATTTTCGGGATAGGGCAGACGTTTCATTTTGCGAAAACGAAATATTATATTATTTACTTCTTTTGTGGATTTAAATATTTTGTGTATATGTATATATATTAGTCGAATATATATATTCATATATATATATATATATATATATATATATATATATATATATATATATATATATATATATATATATATGGGAAAATCTAATTTTAAAGTAATAAGGAAAATAATAAGAAATTATTATTTTTGGGATTTTCTATTTAAGCAAATAAATCCCATTAGTTCCCATAACCTAAAAGAAATCAGAAATTTTCCTACGTTCTCTGAGGCGTTGTGTGAGAGCAATAGAGAAGGGCTGAGAGTTTTTTTCCCAGTTTCTAAGGCGATACTTAACGGTTTTCAGATCCGAGTAAGAATAACGGAATCGTCGTGAAGAGGGCGTAGTTTCAATGCAAGAAAGATGAAACTTTGTCAAGGTTGTCCACAGAAAGGTGCAAGTTTTTCTGTAGTGTTTCTGAGAGTTAGGTTTGGAATAGCTTGCTAGAAGGTAAGAGGCTTTTCCTATGAATTAGTTATGGTTTATAAGAGTTAGATTGTGTTTTGATGTATTTTTGTGTCAAAGATTATGCCTATATGTTGTTTAAGGATTAAGGGTTGATATGTATGGTAAAAGTCACGTTTTACTGTTTTTTTCTGAGTAAAATCATGTAGAACATGTTTGGAATCGAGTGGAGATCATAAAGTGAAGAAAAATCATGTTTTATGGTTTTACTGCGTCGAATGCATACGCATTGACTAGCATTGCGCACGCATTCCTGTTACAGGATATGTGGCTTTAGTTTCTGCATGTGGAATGCACACGCATTCGTGATTCAGGATGTTCCATCCTTTTCACAGCAGGTGCAATGCACACGCATTGTTGTTTAAGGATAGTTCAAGTAGCTCCCAGCATGAGCAATGCGCATGCATTGGCTGGACAGAAACTTTCAGCAAGTTTCTGGTCAGGGAATGCACAAGCATTCCAGAGACGGCGCACGTATTGACCCCCACTTTTCAGAAAAATGTTGTTTAAGCTATGTTTCGAGATTTAGACGTTGTTTCATGATCTGTAACATTAATTAAACATGAACAAGCCTTGATAAGGTTTATGATGCGTTTAGTTCCGGCACCAAATGTACTCTTCAAGGTAGTTGATGTTTGGGACCGTTGGAAGGGCATGATAGGCTTGTGCTTTGATGAACTAGAGTTCATCAATGTCTGTGTATTTGTTAAGATGTGGTGTCTAGCTGTCTAAGTGAGGGAGTAGAGTTGTTAAGGTGAGCTTTATCTTTGAAAACACTTAGGTGGCTATTTAATACCTAATAACTTACATACGTGGTAGTAAAAAATAAAATGCCATCTATTCTTGGTCTGGCACTGATTCATATCGGTGATGTGGTACGTTCATAAAGGTGAACAACGCTACTGGCTCAAAAGTCTGAAGGGTAGCGGAGGACATTAATCAAACGTATATGCATACCGGGGAGACCCCGGAGCTATCATGTGCTATTCACCGTTAGTTAGCAAGTATATCTTCAGGCCGATAAACGCCATGTGTAGTGCCCTTGAATGCTGATGTAACCAAGATAAGTTAAGCTATATACATATAGTCATGACGTGCTGATGGACATGAAGTGAACCCTAGATTGAATCGGTCTTATAAAAATAATCTTTTAATTATAAATCTTAATTAATTTGTAGCTTCTACCTATTATTGAGTACATTGTACATACCTTAAATCCATGTGTTTCTATGTGTTTGGGGGGAGAAGAAGAACAGGTTGAACAAGAGTTTGAGGAAGACCTTGATGACGACGTTTGAGGACCCCGACATTGAAGCTTTTATTTTATTATTTGTTTGATGATACATTAGGACATTGTAATGTCTTTTAGTTTCTTTTGGAGGTTTCATACGTTATATGTTTTGCTTGGTTTTTCCAATGTAATAAATTTACATTTTCTATCTTTAAATATTGAGTTTCTATTCTTGGTTGTTTGGAAAAAAAATATACCCGAGTTTTTTGCTTCCGTTGTGCTTAACTTGATATGGCGTAGTAGAGGCTGACGAATAATATGTGATTTATTATATATTATACATACCGAACGTTCCTTTCCGGATAAGGACTTGGTGTCCGGGAACGGGGCGTTACACCTTAGCTTGATCATTCAAAGAAATGGAAACAATGCTAACTAAGTTAATTCTTGACAAGCTTTATCTTGTACTCCCATTATTACAATTGATAAAGTGTAAAGTGTATATTTCATTGATTTGGTATAATGGTACAATGGTATTTATAGAGAGTACAACTTGGGCAACAAGCCGGTAATAAATACAAATATTACTACAATAAATAATTATTAATGGGTTGATTCTACAATATCTTCGACACGCCTTTGTAATCCCGTAGGAATTGAGTGTACACGAAGATTGGTCTTGAGTGTTTGAAACCATGGATTGCTCAATGGCTTGGTCAAGAGATCAGAAACTTCGTCTTTCAAAGTGAGGAAGGAGACAGTGAACTTATTGGAGCCAATTAATTCACGAACATGGTGAAAGTCAATCTCAATATGCGTTGTACGGGCATGGAAAACTGTGTTATGTGCAAGGTACGTCGCGCCAATATTATCACATCATAGGGTCGGAGGCCGAGGAAGAAAAATGTGCATGTGTGTGAGGAGGCTGCAAAGCCACTAAACTTTGGTGGCAATGTTCGACAAAGTCTTGTATTTAGCTTTAGTACAATTTTTAGAGACGGTGAGATGTTGTTTGGAACGCCAGCTGATGAGATTTGAGGCGGGAAAATGCAATAAGCACCCATGGAGCGTCGATCATCGGGATCAGCAGCCCAGTCAGAATCAGAATAAGCCAACAGAGACACTTCAGAATTGCGAGATAAAATCAAACCATCCGAGATAGAGTGCTTCAGTGGAAGAGTATACATTTGATAGCTAACCAATGGGACTCAGTAGGAGAGTGCATAAATTTGTTGACACGATGGACAACAAAGGTGGTATCTGGACGGGTAAAACTCAGGTATTCAAGCCCACCAATAATCATGCGATATAGGGAGCAGTCAGAGAAGGAAGGATGCAAGTCAAGAGTGAGCCGCGTAGAGGAAGACATAGGGGTGTGACGGGGCTTGGATTTAACTATGCCAGCATGCTGCAACAATTGGAGAATATACTTGTGTTGCATGAGATAGGGCCCTTACCATATATTCTGCTATCATTTTAGGATCAAGCTCTTACCGTTGTACTAAAACCAATTAGTTTTACTAAATGTGCTACTATATTTCCTTATATCACGCCCCCTCAAGTGTGGGCCTAAAAGAAAGGAAAGAGGCCCAAGCTTGACTTGTTTTTTTGTGTTTTGGAACTGTGGGCGTATAAGAAGAGAGTGAGGCCCAACACTTAGTTTTTTTTTTTTTTTTTTTTTTTAAATTGTGCTAGAAACGGGGCTTGAAATCGGGATCTCCTGCTTTGATACCATATTAATATTGATAAAGTGTAAAGTGTATATTTCGTTTATTTGGTATAATGGTACATTGGTATTGATAGAGAGTACAACTTGGGCAACAAGCCGGTAATTAATACAAATATTAATACAATAAATAAATATTAATGGATTGATTCTACAATATCTTCGACACCCGTGTTGAATATTTTCGCAAAATTGTAAAGTTAAAGAGTAGGATCTTCATAAGGTTTCCCAAAGTATTGAGCTCTTTCGTCCACCAATCCAAACAAACGAGGTTTAACTGCCACATATCTAGCATCACCGTGGGGGTAATTGTATATGATTATAATCACGCTATCTCTTATGCACAATGATGAAACAAAATTCATCGGGTGTAAAATCTAGGCCGTTTAATATAGTGGTAATTGGATTAAGGATGATAATAGAAGTGATATGAAAGAGGGAATGATATTTTGTGGCGGTTTAGACTAAGACTGAGATTTTCTCTAGGGTGTCTACGTATCCAAAGCGTATGTTGGAATCAAGCCTTCCGTAGTTCTTATGAACGTTTATATAGGGAGCATTTATGCCCTAGGCCTTCATGGACCGTGTCCATTATGGACTCTCTGTCGTCTCTTGCAAGAATGATTAACCGGTATTTATCCCTTGATTCTAGGAGATAATCTCGGTATTCAAATATAGGATTTAAAGATAAAAATTATAGTCTTAATGGTGTAGGATTCTATCCATACTTATTTTGATAAACATATATTTATCACTTATATGGATTAGCCGGCCTACGGTGAGCTACAAGGGTCAGGACGACCGAGCACAGCAAATCCATCTTTATTATGTCCTGACCGACCTGCAGTGGACCGAAGAACGATCTGATCAGCTTCCCCCCTAAGGGTGGGGATCGACCTTTAGACTTATACTAGGGCTTGTGGCCCTTAAAATTAGGACCATAGGTCTACTTGTATTAGTATTTAGGTGTTGTGCGCGTGACATGTCACGTGGTGAAATCCGACCTCGTCATAATCCCCCAGATCTAGCTGTGCTCTTTGAGGTCAGGTGGGATCTATTATGGGTGTTTCACCCTTTCTAAGCTTTGTTCAGCTCCATATTGGGGGAGTTCGGGCATATATATATTTAAGATAGTCAACCGTGCTAGGTGGCACAACCTTGTTATAAATTCTGTTATAATGGTTTTTAAAAACGAGGCGTTTCCCACTCACTTCAAGGGACGGTTCTCAAGAACATGTTTGGGGAAATAAAGCCCCCATCATATCAACCGTCCATCCCTACTATTCCAAACGTCTTTTATGCGATTTGAAGGCCAGAAGGCTACCAGCATTTTGCGAGTTCTCCTTTCTATTTTTCACAAGTAAGTTCTATCCCATACATGTCCACTACTAGAATTTTCTGTTTTTCCAACGAGAATTTCCGACGAAGTAATGTCGTAGGAATTTTGCGTCGCATTTCCGACGGTATTGCGACGGTTTAAATAATCATGAAATCATAAAAATATTTGCGACGTATTTCCGACGGAATTCCATTGTCGCAAAGTATTTCGTAGGAAATTTGTCGGAAATCTTACGCGCGAAAGGCTCCCGCCTATGTTTAAGGGCGCGAATTTCTCCCGCTCGGGTCTTTCTTACCAATTTCCGATGAACACTGTTGATCGTAGCAAGTTGGTCGAAAATAGGATAAACATAAAAATAAGATTTTCATAATTGTTTCCTTCGAATTTCCGACGATCATAAGTGTTTCCTTCGAATTTCCGACGAACAACATCCTCTCAGCTGTAAGTAGACATGTTACCGATGAACTTTCCGACTTATAACTCAAGTTCGTCGGTATTTCGTAGGAATATAATAATTGTGTGATATTTTACTTTTCAAATTGCATTAAAAATTTCAAAAAAAAATTTGAATTAAATTTTTCCTTAAAATATATCGGTAGATGTACATACATTATTTATTTTCTAACTTCACAAATTTTATGGTGTCATATATTGTAAAACAAATTAAAAAAATGATGGATTATTGATCACTCATAATGATCGTAGGAAGTCGGTAAGAAAATATGCTAAATATCCCACAAAATTCTGACAATGTACCGATTCCTTAGTAAATCCGTAGGTAAAGAGAAATTTACTCAATAAAGAATTTCGAGTTTGAAATGACTTACTCAATAACAAACCTCGGGTTCTAATCACTTACTCAAGAATGAACCTCGGGTTTGAAATCACTTACTCAATAACGAACCTCGGGCTCTAATCACTTACTCAATAACAAACCTCGGGTTTTAATCACTTACTCAATAACGAACCTTGGGATTGAACTCACAAACTCCATAACAAACCTCGGTTTGTAATCATTTAATCAATAACAAATCTCGAGATTGAACTCATCAACTCAATAACGAACCTCAATACTAAAATCACAATTCAATAATGAGCCTCAGGTTTTAATCAGTTACTCAATAACGAACCTCGGGTTTTAATCACTTACTCAATAACCAACCATATTGTGATTGAACTCACCAACTCAATAACAAACCTCGGTTTGTAATCACCACCGAATAACAAATATAGGGTTAAAAATCGCTTACTCAATAACGAACCTCGGGTTGAGCTCACCAACTCAAGAATGAACCTCGATTGTAATCACTTACTCAATAACGAATCTCGAGATTGAACTCATCGACTACACAATGAACCTAGCTCGACATCGAAATCGCTAAGCCGACGCCTCTAGTGCGCCGACACCAGAAAGGTAAGGACGTTGTTGAAGTGGAATGCTCGAGCAGAAGGTTCTAGTGACCTTGGAAGAGAGAAAGCTTTTAAATCCGCTTTTATCTTGACTCGATTTGATTTTTTTTTGAGTTTGAGCTTGAAATGAAATTCTTTCGAATGATTAACTGTTGAAATATCGTAGAAACACCCCCTCCTCTCACATATCCTACTCTCATCAATCTGTCACAACCCTAACGCCCAAATTATTTTCACGCCCAAATTTTTTTCTCCTTCCTCTGTTGCGGTGCGGCTGATTGAAACACCTAAATCCGATGATACCTCCATTCATTCCTCTGAATCCTATGATACCTCTGTTCATTCCTCTGAATCCGATGATACCCCTGTCGTTGCTCTCCCCGGTGTGCTTGGTGCTCCTACAACTGGGAATGAAGTTCCGTTGGCCCAAATTTTGACTCCCTCATCTCTGGCTACATCACCCGATATTTTGATGACTGATTCACCCGATATTTTGAATTGAAGACTCGGTCAACTGAAAAGCCTTCTGCTTAGCCGGTTGATTCCAGTGCTCCCCTAGCATCTAATTTAATGAAGTTGAAGTCGGGTAAGCTCCTATATGCATTTCAACCTTCAAAGAAATGTTGCCCTGCGGTGGTTGATATTGAAAATACATCTGTTGTTGTTGCTCTACCTCCTGCTGCTAAGGTATCTAAGATGGCCTCTTCTTGAGTTATGTTGCTATGTATGCTACTGTTATTGAGTCTGGGATTCCTTGCTTCTTTGAATTTTGTACATGTTGAGGTTCATTCTTATAAGGGATTAAACACCTGCTTTGAATTCTGTACATGTTCAGGTCCTTTTTTATGCTTTTGGTAGGCCACTTATGATAAGCAAGATGCCTCTTTTTTCAAATTGAGCAAGGAAGCTTTCACAACTGTTCCTGTTAGGCTTCAATTGCCAAATCTTCCAAATGTGTTTTGGATGAGAAGTATCTTGGTAAAATATGCACTTTCTTGGGTGCACTGTTGTATACTGATATGGTTATTGTTACAAGGGTTTGGATTAGTTTTGTAGGTGCTTGGTGGAGATTAACAACAGCCTTAAGCTACCAAACAGAATTCCTTTTTTATTGCCTGTTGGTACCTTTTCGCAACAGCTTATCATTTATGAAGACCTCCCTAAAATGTGTACAACCTGCAAGATTTTAGGGCATTTAGCTATTGATTGTGGTGGTTCTAAGGCTTATGAACCAAAGATTTATATGAAAAGATCTTTTAAAAAGATTAGGAAGTCTCAGGTCTTACTTATTGATAGGCCTCTGATTCTTCATCTATTGCCACCTAATCTTTTCTCGATGATTAGGCATCATCTATCAAAGTGTGTGCAATCATTTAGGAGGACACTGATTAATGTGGTCTATTTAATAGTCATTGTTTTTTAGATTACTTGACTGCATTTTTGAAAACATAAAAATGCATATAGTCTTTCCAGTGGGAAAAATGATTTTTATTCTACCTGAATCCTGCTATTACTGCCCCTGTTGCTGCTTCTAATGTTATCAGACTTGTTCTTAGTTCAGATGTTTGTGCTGTTATTGGGAATGCTAGAGCTGATGTTCATGTGCAAGTTGGTTGAGCGGAGAAGGGTGCTTTCTCTTTGGAAGTGGTGTTTAATAGGCACAGTAAGTTTTGTGCTCTTGTTTTCGGATACTTTGTTGTATCTTTTGGCTATGCATGTAGTTTTCTTGTATCAGCAGAGTTGCGCTGTCACTTTGCCGATGTTGTGACTGTACTTTGGCTGATGTACTTCAGTGGTTGGCGATTGTTCTCCCCTGCTATTACTCTTGAATAAGGATGTTATGTTTCAGTCTTTGTTCAGGTCATGTCCAATTTTCAAATCATGTTAGTTTCCTATCTGTGAATGTAAATCCAATTGCTATTTGGTTTCTTCTCACTTCTTGGACACTTTTATTTCAGACATGGTTTGAATTCTTAGTTATATTTCTTGGCGTCTGTTGTATTCCGATTTGGCCTTTCTCTTGGATATCAAATAATGATGCATATGTGTCTGAGAACTGTGTTGATTGTTGTATAATCATTTTCTCTGAGAACTGTGTTGTTTGTTGTAAAATATTGCTTATCTATGCTTATTAAACTCTTTTTTCTTTAAATTTCTTCATTCCTGGAAGAAACACTGAAAGATGATTCATCTTCTGCTACAGAAAAGGTAGGGAAATCCACCTCGAAGCTGCTACGTTATCCGCTTAGATCTGCATCAAAACCTAAGGATGAGAAGGTACTACTCACAGATGCATATAATTCCTCTGCACCTAGATGCAGATCCCAAGTGACATCTAGCGTATAAGAAAGAGTGTGTGAGTGTTGTTGATCTTTCTGGCAAGGAAAAATCTGCCAAACCACCATGAAGGAAATCTATTCTCTTAAAGTCAAGTGTTGCTAGTCCTTGTTCGAATTCAAAACTTGCCGGAAACGTACGAGTGTCAGTCTCGGTATATTCACTGTTTCTCCTTCAAATACATTATAAGTCTTAGCTATTATAAGTACAAACAGAGGGCATGTATTTGCTTTGCGAAGATTAGGTGGGAGCAAAGATAATGAATATTATTCATAACTTGAGCTTTTGGTTAATGTTTTTTTAGTACGGTTAACTCCATCGGGAGTTTGTTCAGGAACAATATCTTGAAACTTGCGGTTTCACTATGACCATTGTGTTGAGTTGTCTCTCTAATCTCAAGAACTTTATCGTCCACTCTCTCTGTTGATTTATTAGCTCTCTTGTGAAATCCGTTGGAAGAAGATTCCGAGACTTAATATTGTGGAATATCTTTCATTGAACTGCCCTTCCTGAATGCCAATGCTTCTGTTTTACATCAAACAATGTGATATCGTTATTGAGATTAGGTCCAAGTTCCTTATTTTCTTTTGCTTATATGTGGATAAATTCACCATGAAATTTCAACTCTGTTATCTTCTTCATGACAATATCCTTTGCTTTCACGCTTTGCGGCACAACAGGCATTTTAGATCAGAAAAAACTCCCAGGATTATTATTGATGAGCTGTTTCAATGTAGAAGTGACCTTTCAATGTAAAATTCCCATGTTTGTCATATATTTGTTCATTCATTTGTGATGCTGATCGTGGTCAATCAGTTTATAATATACTTGACCACCATAAACCAATACTAGCAAGAGAGGACTGGCCATCGTAGTATAAATATAGTGAATCAAGCGTCGATCCATGGGAACCAATTGTGGATCATCTTATATACAAACAATTAATTAAACATGTCAAGGACATAGAGGCGGTCTACGACAAGAAAGGTAAAGACACGACTCGACACAACGTAATTAACCTCCCCAATTATAGTCTTTATCGTTTGGACCTAGATAGTTTATATAATAAACTGAACTTATTAACTGTCAATCCGTTTGTATCTATCTTAGATTGGCTACGGGAGTCATCCCCTTTAACTTGACTTAACACCGGTTAGGTTACTAGATCACTGTGCTACATTACGTGACTTCACCTTTTGGGTATCCATCTCATATAACTTGCACGCTTACGACACTAAGGATGCCGATATTAATCGTACACCTCGTCTAGGCAACATTCCTATGGTTAGGCATACTTCCTAAGCGATTACTCAAGCTCTCGTCCAACTAGCAATTACCAAGTCATAGTCTCATGCTAATCTACGATGTATGTATAATCAGGTGCTAGCAATCCCCAAATATAAACCTACCTCGATAACGCTGAACGTCCGTGAAGAGCAATTCATAAGCCTACCTAAAAGTTTTATATTGGTATTTCCTTTTTACACGTTTTAATTAAATTAAGTGAGTAACGTAGCCATAGCCATACCTACTAAGATAATAAATTCAACTAGGTTAACCTAACCATAAAGACGTGGCGTAATTAACAGATGACAGGGGCTCGGTCGACCGAGTGAATAGGCTCGGTCGACCGAATGAACTTATTCGGTCACCCGAACGATTTCAACCCAGAATACATCTCTGAACATATCTCTCAGCGTTTCATCATACATAACAGATTAAACAGTAATTCATAAAGCATTCATATAAACTAACATAGATACGCATTAATTAAATCAAGTAGATTCATGAATAAATACTAAGTGTATGACGTAGGTTATTGGATCCTCATAGACAAGGTATCGCCACCTTCCTAACATCTTAGCCTAGATCTACATCATCTAGCTATGATTAACTAATTCAAACGATAAAGCATAATTGGAGAATTAATTACTTCAAATAAAAGAAACAGAAAATAAGGGCTTACATATTTGCAGCCTCCAAATTCTGAAAAACCTTCAAATTATTATGCTACATTGTATCAAAGTTGTATTATGAATTATATGATAAATGATTCAAGGTATGAAGGGATCATTTACAATTTCTCGTAGCTGCTGCTTATATAGGAGTTTTTGCCGACCTAGGAAGGATCTATAAGATATACACCCGATTTCTGCCGGATAAACTTTAAGTGACCGAGCCGACTTTCTCGGTCGACCGAATGGATAGGCTCGGTCGACCGAGCCCTTTCTTACACGTGTTAAACGCGTCTCTTTGTCTGACTTGTTCCCCACTGCATTTTTTTGAACTGATCTGATTTATCCTTTGATTAATGCTCCGATTTTCCTCTTCATTATCTTGAGATTTCTCGATTGCGCGATATATATCCTCCCGAATTATCACGATCTACAAAATCAGCAATTATCGCACAATAAATCGGTCTTTAATAATAAAAATAGCTAAATACCAAAAATCATATTAATAATCACTTAACATTAAATAATAAATACAAACAAGTGATTTAATACGAAATATATATTATTTGGCTCGATTTAAGGATAATGTTGATGACATTTACGGGTTTAATTTGACCGTCATCAACTACCCCCCACTTAGACTTTGATCGTCCCGAACAAAGCATCAATAAGTCATTCCCCAAGACAAAATTTTCTATGGTCAAATCATACTTACACAAGAAACTCAAGTCAACTCATACTAGTCATGCTCATAAGATATCCATTATTCACTACTTACTATGAATCGAAGTGATGTGTGCATGTGCATTTAGTTTTATATATTCGTGGCAAGATTAGAGTTTATGCTAACTTCGCAATCTCAATCTACCAACCTCAGCATTCATACTTCTTATGCCTCGCAATGGTTAGAGCAATAAGCAAGAGCGTATCTATAGGGATTTTAGACTTGGAGACCGAGTGCTACTCAAAGCCTCTTAAAAGTTGAATTTCTTCAATTCTTCATATTTTTCAAATACTATCAATCTCGAGGAAGAAAACATTTTAGAGTATCCCCCTATCTTAGATCATGTATAGCATCGAATATTACCACAAGCGCGGGCTACTTTGGTAATGTCACTACAAGCCCAAAGGTTCAACATTTTGCTAAAACACAGTACGTCTCAAGCTTATTACTCTGCTTTAATGGCTAAATGATAAGAGTGCATCGAGATATATATTGATACTAAGTTCAAATAACCAATCATCTATGCAATGTACACATAATTTCTTGATTATTATGATTTGCGCGGTATACTCGATTCACAGATTGAGTAATTGAATAATAAATAACTACTTGCAAAAACGGGCATGAATATCCTTAAATTTTCCTAACATAAGTATAAAATGATCACGTACTCATGAAATTTGGTTTATTTCCTATCAATTCTTAGCTAGGAACTCACAATTCTACGGGTACGAGATAAATAATATGGTATGTATTCAAATTTTCAATTTTTCAATTTTTCTACCGTTTCATTCAAATTTCAATCATAACATAACATAGCTAAGTCTCCTACCCCCCACTTAAACATGGCATTGTCCTCAATGACAAAAAATAAATGAGAATTTAAGAAAAAAGACTTAGCTCTGGAAACATCTCTCAAGTAACGGAACAATATCGGAGTAAATGTCAGCACGTTGTGAAGAAGCAAGTGAAAACCTGTATAAGCAGACAAACTCCACGAAACCGTTAATAACACCATGTCTACGGAAGTTATAGAATAATGTGGCAGTAATGAGGTATAAATACCTAAAAACAGTTTAAGCCACTTTATTTTATACAACCAATGACAAGGGAAACCAAAAAGAAAAATACTAAATAGAAAGAAAAATAAACAAGCAACTAAAGATGGTGGTCTTCATCTACAACCTCCACCACCTAAATATTCTTAAAACCGGGTGGAGAAGACAAAGATCAAAAAGCATTACCCGACGTGGGAAAACACGAGGGTATTCAATCCAGAGAAACTTGGTAAGGTATAACAGATTGAATGCGACCTATTGGCTAAAGATAAAATCAAATACTTAACGCAGAAACTTCGCGCTTGCATTGGATATTAACAACTTAGGGAGATGTAGCTACTCCTCGAAATTACTAATAACCCAATGTATCACGTAAAAGTCATAACCGTCATCAACAAGGTCGGATCGGTGTGATAGTTCATAACAAAACTTATCATCTAGAAATGCCGGAATAGACGGAAAAAATGTGAAATTTAAAACTTCCGGTAGAAAGATAGGTTGTATTTTGATCGAACCAAAAACCTTTAAAATCTAGCTAGGGTCAGAGCTACACTTCCCCTAACTAGGATCATGAAAATCAAAATGATAAAAAATAATCAATAAAACATAGCAATATTTCAAATTCCGCAACACAAGGGTATTGTGTAAACAAAATGGAGGTTGAGAGTATGATGGGTTTAGAAAAAGATACACATAAGGATGGGAAGAAAAGATAAAGGGTGGGTAAGAAATTTTGTTTATGGGATTGAGAATTGTTTAAAGGAATGGGATTGGGTAGGAGAGTGAAACGGATGGAAAGAAAGAGAGGCGATGAAAGAATGGTTATAAATGTGAACTGTTGGGGCAGATTGGTGAGAGGATCAAAAAGTTTGAAGGTGAAAAAGTGTAAAGGGAAAGATAAGTATAATTGCAGAATGAATTGCACACTACTTTGGATTTTCACTTGGATCACCTTTCTAAAAAGTTTTGGAAGTTGACCAAAATTGTTCTTGTTCACACCAATCATTCTCTGTTACATTTTCAGTAATTCTCAAGCTCTCTTAATGCTTCCATCTTAAGATTGATTGCTAAATTTCCTTTTCTTTAGCAATTTCTTGACTCTCCTACGGAACTCTATTTCACGTGGCCTATATTGAGTAAAAAAGTTTTGCACATCCTTAGCCCAATGGCCATCGGAACACGGCAAAATAAAAAACCTCAACATATTTCACGTTACTCTTATTTGACTCAAACAGAACCTAAAAAAAATCCTAAGGGTTTCAAAGAAGTAGTTCTGAGTTTAAAGTCCTCAACTCGACGTTCCAAAAAATTATCCTTGTCAGTCATTATTCTTGGATCGCCAGACTTTGACCCTTCGCGCACTATAAGAGGTGGGCTTGTTGCTTTTCCGGATTAATACCCTTCTCTTGGTTGTGAGACCTAGGAAACGACATTTATCCATACCATTTATCCAAAGCTCTTACCTCGGCTCTCGTTTTAGGAATTAGTGAATTCTAAGAAACTCGGTTAAAATTACGGTTTTGGCCTTCACAATAAGAAACAATGAATCAAAGTACTCCGAATAAGGTCGGTTATGTAGGCAAGCCTACGCCGTCTTATTCGTTGGAACATATGTGACAGTTCAGGCCAATCCGTCAAGATTAAGCCCCGTTAGCCCAAGGCTTATCGGCTATGCTAACTCTTGTTGAACTGCTGTAACGTACATCACACGTGGAGGGGAGTCGATTGAGCCGAAGCTCGGTTGAACTCTTGACCAAGGTTAGACCATTTCGAACCCATGTACTAAGAGTCTCCGATTTCTAAATTGTCACCCAAAGCGTAATCTCATTTCATTTAAGGTGGGTTCACCGAGAAGCCATCACCATAAAACTCAACTAAAGCGTAAGATTGTGTTCTCTCAAAACTCAACGTCTTCTTTAGATTGTGAATGCTTAAACTACAAAATTTGTTGCTCCCCACAGCGGTAGAAGCAATCTCATGCATAGGACAAAGAGATTTTAATGGAACTACGAGGAACTCTTTATTCACTTGCTTTCTTTCAACGACTACATGTTTCCTTACACCCTGTAGATGAGACATGATTTGGGGCGTAACCTTCCACACTAATAGAATTAATCTTACAAACCACTCCGGGCCAAGATTCATACTAAGGTTCATGTATAGGCTAACTTATTCTCAATAAAAAAACAAAAGGTAGTAAAACATAAGCAAAAAGGTAATACCTTGCCTTCAACATTGTACCACGAAGAATTTAAGCCTTTAAAATTTTTTCGGAGCCATCTTTGTGCTTTAAAGGTATTGCTTCCATCGCTTTTCCCATCTTAGATTCGTAGCTCCACATGTTTCTTTGGGTTATTTTCACAAATACCGCGAAATATTCTCGACTCAGATTATTGCTTCCTGGTTTCGCAAAGCGGAAGAAAAACAAAAGCAGACCGTGGGCGATTTTAACATGGTTTCCCATGTCGCTATCAGACCTCACGGATTAAACATACTGAGGATAAATGCAGACACGCGAAGTCCCGAGAAAATAGAACCAGGCTCGGCGGCAGCGAGAGGCGCCTCGTTGGGAGCGAAACCGGTATTCCAGATTCGGAATTTTTACACATAGCGAGACAACGAGAGGACTCAAAAATAGACTCTAAAACAGAAAACTTGACATGAATAAGAAAATTATTTATATATAAAATTGACAGTTGGTTCCCCGGCAACGGCGCCAAAAACTTGATCGTGGTCAATCGTTCATAATATACTTGACCACCATAAACCAATACTAGCAAGAGGACTAGACCCATCGTAGTATAGCTATAGTGAATCAAGGTCGATCCCACAGGGAACCAATTGTGGATCATCTTATATACAAACAATTAATTAAACATGTCAAGGACATAGAGGCGGTCTACGACCAACATAAGACAAGAAAGGTAAAGACACGACTCGACACAACGTAATTAACCTCCCCAATTATAGTCTATATCGTTTGGACCTAGATAATTTATATAATAAACTGAACTTATTAACTGTCAATCCGTTTGTATCTATCTTAGATTGGCTACGGGAGTCATCCCCGTTAACTTGACTTAGCACCGGTTAGGTTGCTAGATCAATGTGCTACGTTACGTGACTTCACCTTTTGGGTATCCATCTCATATAACTTGCATGCTTACGACACTAAGGATGCCGATATTAATTGTACACCTCGTCTAGGCAACATTCCTATGGTTAGGCGTACTTCCTAAGCGATTACTCAAGCTCTCGTCCAACTAGCAATTACCAAGTCATAGTCTCATGCTAATCTACGACGTATGTATAATCAGGTGCTAGCAATCCCCAAATATAAACCTACCTAGATAACGCTGAATGTCAGTGAAGAGCAATTCATAAGCCTACCTAAGAGTTTTATATTGGTATTTTCTTTTTACACGATTTAATTAAACTAAGCGAGTAACGTAGCCATAGCCATACCTACTGAGATAATAAATTCAACTAGGTTAACCTAACCATAAAGACGTGGCGTAATTAACAGATGACAGGGGCTCGGTCGACCGAGTGAATAGGCTCGGTCGACCGAATGAACTTATTCGGTCACCCGAACGATTTCAACCCAGAATACATCTCTCGAACATATCTCTCCGCGTTTCATCATCATACTGAGCATTAAGCAAGAATTGTAAAGCATTCATATAAACTAACGTAGATACGCATTAATTAAATCAAGTAGATTCATGAATAAATACTAAGTGTATGACGTAGGTTATTGGATCCTCATAGACAAGGTATCGCCACCTTCCTAACATTTTAGCCTAGATCTACATCATCTAGCTATGATTAACTAATTCAAACGATAAAGCATAATTGGAGAATTAATTACTTCAAATAAAAGAAACAGAAAATAAGGGCTTACATATTTGCAGCCTCCAAATTCTGAAAAACCTTCAAATTATTATGCTACATTGTATCAAAGTTGTATTATGAATTATATGATGAATGATTCAAGGTATGAAGGGCTCATTTACAATTTCTTGTAGCTGCTGCTTATATAGGGGTTTTTGCCGACCTAGGAAGGATCTAGAAGATATACACGCGATTTCTGCCGGATAAACTTTAAGTGACCGAGCCGACTTTCTCGGTCGACCGAATGGATAGGCTCGGTCGACAGAGCACTTTTTTACACGTGTTAAACGCGTCTCTTTGTCCGACTTGTTCCCCATTTGCATTCTTTTGAGGCGATCGATTTATCCTTTGATTAATGCTCCGATTTTCCTCTTCATTATCTTGAGATTTCTCGATTGTGCGATATTTATCTTCCCGATTTATCACGATCTACAAAATCAGCAATTATCGCACAATAAATCGGTCTTTAATAATAAAAATAGCTAAATACCAAAAATCATATTAATAATCACTTAACATTAAATAATAAATACAAACAAGTGATTTAATACGAAATATATATTATTTGGCTCGATTTAAGGATAATGTTGATGACATTTACGGGTATATTTTGACCGTCATCAGATGCCATGTTTATCATATATTTGTTTATTTAGATAGATGATGTATTTTACTTGTGATTCTTTTGGGACCGGATGTATAATATATTGTGAAACACCTTTTCTAAATCCTCACAGGAGCTTTTCAGAGAGAGAATGCCGAACGTATTTTAATATTTTGGCAAGAAAGATCCAATTCCAGATGAGTTGTTACGTGAAGCCGATGAGGTGTTTCTGGAATGCGCCGGCGGTGTAAAGAATGGACGTATTAAAGGCTTGGGTAATTTATCTTCAGAATACAAGAGTGGATCGGTTACTCATATGATGCCAAATGAGGTTTTGACGCAGCAGGTATCACAGCTTTCAGAAGAAAATTCTAGGTTGCGTGAAGACCTTTCTGTTGTACGTAAAAGTTTGGCCGAGGAGAGAGAGAGAACAACGGCCGCATAATCTGCAATGCAGGCGGAGATAGCAAGGATTGCGCAGCTAGTCCAAGGATTCCTCCATACTCCAGGTGGTGCTTGATAGTGAGGATTATGGATTGTTCATATTTTGCTATGTATTGTGTTGTCACTTTATTTTGTTTTGGGAATCCTAAGTGGAACAACATAAGCTTTTGTAACTTACTAATTAGCTATATGGAGCCTTTATTGACTTGGTTTGGTTGATGCATTAGTTAAATATTGTGTTAGTTTTTCATGAATTGTGAAATTGTTGACGGGTCATCGCCGTCCATGGGTTGGCGTGCCTGTTTCTTCTTTTCTCGAAATGGGGGACGGGATGAGCTGAGCCGCTGGAACTCGGGTAATCTACGTCGTGACGTAACCCTGGATATCTTAGATTTTTTCGAGCTCAAAACCCTATTGGATTAAGGCCATTTCATCCTCACTAAGCAGCAGTCTTCTCAACTAATCGATGCGGCTCGTCTGGACGAGGCTGGACCCTTATGCGCCTTTAAACGAGGAGGACCGAACTACTTGTAGAGTTTAATTCATATCAATTTTTTCATTTTGCTTTGGATTTATGCACCTTCTAACTAAATTTCTTTTTTTTCTTATAGTGGAAACTTTAGCTGGTCTTCTTGACGTGGCCGGGGATGAGAAAGCTGGTGGTAGCGTGTCCACGGAGAGATCGCTTTCCGGAGAGCATCCCAGTCCCCAAACTACGGGAATGATTATAAATGTTGTGCCCATCAATGTGGCCATCGCTACGGGGCATCAGCAGGAGGGTACTTTCCACTCCTATACCCTAAGGGTTGATGTTGCAGCCTTTACCATCGACATGCCGGATGACGACGATGAGGATGAGATCCCCCTTATCCGGTGGAGCAACCAACCAAGAAAGAGAGGTAGAATCGAGGCTTCTTTAGGTTAGTCTCCCGATTCAGCTGACCAAGACGAGAAGGAGGTTGAGGAAGAGCTAGATCCCGACCCTTTGTTAGAGATGACAGATGAGCAGTTCTCAGACAAAGGGATTAGCACCATCGAATACGTAAGTGCCTTTAACTCATTCTCTTGTTTTTACCCCTGTGGTATCATTCCATCTAAGGTTTACCTTATTCCTTTTATAGAGGTCTCGTGTTGGCCAGGAGACCTTTAAGAGATTAGCCGCTACCTCTTCTTGCATAGAATGTTTAAGAAAGAGGGACTCCGACCTGGAGAGGAATTCAGTTGAATGTGAACTGATCAAAAAGAGTTTACAGTCTGCTGTTCAAAAGAATGAATCTCTTAAACAACAGATTCATGCTCTGGAAGCTGAGCTGCAGAATATGGGGTCTGTATACAGGGAGTCCCTTGAGTCCATGAAGAGGGAACATTTCTCAGAGATGTCCGAGCTAGAGGAGGTTATCACCAGGCTTAGGAAGGAGAAAGATGCCTTGGCCACTGATCTTGCATCAACCCCTGCCCGTATAATACAGGAGTACAAGGCCTCTCATAGATTTTCTCAGACCTTTAACTTAATTTTTGGTCCTGCGGCCTGTCGAACTTATACGATGGGAGTAGATGATGCCTTGACTCAGTTCCCCGATCTGGACATTGCCAGTTGATCGGGGTCAATTAGGTTATAATATACTTGACCACCATAAACCAATACTAGCAAGAGGACTAGGCCCATCGCAGTATAACTATAGTGAATCAAGGTCGATCACACAGGGAACCAATTGTGGGTCATTTCATATATAAACAATTAATTATACCTGTCAAGGACATAAAGGCGGTCTACGACCAACATAGGACAAGAAAAGTAAAGACACGACTCGACACAACGTAATTAACCTCCCCAATTATAGTCTTTATCGTTTGGACCTAGATAATTTATATGATAAATCGAACTTATTAAGCGTCAATCCGCGTTTGTATCTATCTTAGATTGGCTACGGGAGTCATCCTCTTTAACTTGACTTAGCACCGGTAGGTCACTAGATCATCGTGATATTGTTATGTGACTTCGCCTTTTAAGTGCCTCCATCTCATATAACTCACACGCTTACGACTCTAAGGATGCCGATATTGACCGTACACCTGCTTCAGGCAACATTCCTATGGTTAGGCGTACTTCCTAAACGATTACTCAAGCTCTCGTCCAACTAGAAATTACCAAGTTATAGTCTCATGCTAATCTACGACGTACGTATAAGCAGGTGCATGCAATTCCCGAATATAAACCTACCTAGATAACGCTGAACGTCCGTGAAGAGCAATTCATAAGCCTACCTAAGAGTTTTATATTGGTATTTCCTTTTTACACGTTTTAATTAAACTAAGCGAGTAACGTAGCCATAGCCATACCTACTGAGATAATAAATTCTATTAAGTTAACCTAACCATAAAGACATGGCTATCTAACAGATGAACAGGTTGGCTCGGTCGACCGAATACAGACACTAGGTCGACCGAATGGTCCTTTCCCCCAGATTGCATCCCTGAATATATCTCTCAGCGTTTCATCATACAGAACAGATTAAACAGTAATTCGCACAGTATTCATATAAACTAACATAGATACGCATTAATTAAACTAAGCAGATTCATGAATAAATACTAAGTGTATGACGTAGGTTATGGGATCCTCATAGACAAGGTATCGCCACCTTCCCAACGTCATAGCCTAGATCTACATCATCTAGCTATGATTAATTAACTCAAACGATAAAGCATAATTGGGGAATTAATTATTTCAAATAAAAGAAACAGAAAATAAGAGCTTACATATTTGCAAAATTTTAAATTGCTTTGGAAACCCTCAAATTATTCTACATTGTATCAAAGTTATATTATGAATTGTAAGATTGAAGAAAGAATGAAGAGATCAAGGGATGATTTACAATTTCTCGAGTCTTTGCTTATATAGGGGTTTCGCCGACTTATGAAGGATCTAGAAGGTAAATACGAAAAAATCCGATAAGTGACCGAACCGACATACTCGGTCGACCGAATGATAGGGCTCGGTCGACCGAGCCTTTTTCTGCACGTGTTAAACGTTTCTCTCGTCTATCTTGTTCCCCACTGCACGCTTTCGTGTTGATCTGATTTCTCTAATTTATCTCTTGATTACCATTGATTGAATGACATTAATCCTCTCGATTTGTCGTGATCTACAAAATCAGCATTTATCGCACAATAAATCGGCTTTTAAAAATGAAAACGGCTAAATACCAAAAATCATATTAATAATCGCATAACATTAAATAATAAATATAAACATGAGATTTAATATGAAATATATATTATTAATCTCGATTTAAGGTCAATGTTGATGACTTTTACGGGTATAATTTGACCGTCATCACCAGTCTCCCCCACACTAACATGTATAGGTCGGGCATGGACATAGTATACCACGACCGTGTGGAGGACTTCCGGAAGTGGGTGGATATTGTTGGTTGGAATGAAGTCCAACTTGCCTTCATTCAGACGCATACTAGCCAGCCCAGGTCTGGTGCTGCTACAATGCCGGGGCAGAGTTCAGCTCATGGACTTTAAATTCTTGCCTTGTACTCTGTTTTCTATTTGAAACTATGTAAATAACTCTTGACATAAAATATATTCGAATTTTTCCAATTTTTTTGTATTTTGCAAGATGAAATTACTTTGAGTGCAATTTAGCATGTCCACTCCGATCTTCTAATTTTTTGATCTCTAGACTAGACTCTTCTGATCTAGCACCCCCGGTGTGTCCTTCAATAACTTGTGAACTTTGAATGGCACACATAGCATATGTTTGAGTCTTGGCTTCTCCTTTGGGCCTTTTCTGAAGGCTTCTTTAAAAATTTTAGTTCATTTCCCATTTTGTCTGTCCCGTGGACATAATAATATAATCACACTGAGTCTGACCTGCGGCTTGTCTGACCCGCGGCTTGTCCGTCCCGCGGCTTAATAATATAATTACACTGGGTCTGACCCGCGGATCTCAGTTTTCCCTCCATGCATACATAATAATATAATTACACTGAGTCAAGCCTGTGGATCTCAGCTTGTCCATCATGCAGTCTTAATAACATAATTACACTGAGTCCATCCTGCAGATCTTAGCTTGTCCGTCCTGTGGACTTAATAATTTAATTACACTGAGTCCGACCTGCGGATCTCAGCTTGTCCGTCCTGCGGACATAATAATATAAGTACACTGAGTCCATCCTGTAGGTCTCAGCTTGTCCATCTTGCTGACTTAATAATATAACTACACTGAGTTCGTCCTGTGGATCTCAGCTTGTCCGTCCTGCGGACCTAATATAATTACACTGAGTCCGACCTGCAGATCTCAGCTTGTCCGTCCCACGGACAAAATAACATAATTACACTGAGTCCATCATGCGGATCTCAGCTTGTCCGTCCTGCGGACATAATAATATAGTTACACTGAGTCTGACTGACGGATCTCAGCATGTGCGTCATGCGGACTTAATAACTTAATTACACTGAGTCCGTCCTGTGGATCTCAGCTTGTCCGTCTTACGGACTTAACAATATTATTACACTGAGTCCGACCTGCGGATCTCAGCTTGTCCGTCATGCAGACTTAATAATATAATTACATGGAGTCTGACATGCGGATCTAAGATTGTCCGTCCGGCGGACTTAGTAATATAATTACACTAAGTCCATCTTGTGGATCTCAGCTTGCCCATCCTGTGGACCTAATAATAAAATTACATTGAGTCCGGCCTAGGGATCTCAGCTTCTCCGTCCTGCGGACTTAGTAGTATATTTGTCCTTTGCCATCAAGATTTCTGTGATTTCACACAAGCTTTATTGCATATAATGAAGCGGATCTTATAACTTACTTAAAAAAGTACCCACCAAGTGCAAAATCAAACCATCCAAAAAATGGAAGTAACAAAGTACTGAATACAAATGATAAATGTATCAAAATAAAAGCAGAAGTACAGAATGAATCAATAATGCATGTGGCTCGTCTCTGCTTGCGCCAACTAGACTCATTTCCTATTGATCATCGCTGTATAACGGCATCCTGCCATTTCTACATCTCCTTTGACTTCCACAGAGCCCTTCAAAGTTGGAAACTTCAGGCTAATGTGGGCAGGAGAAATGATAGCTCAGAGTTCGATCAGTGCTGGTCTTCCCAAAATGATGTTATAGGCAGATGGGGCCTTTACCACCACATAAGTCACCATCAAGGTCTTGCTCTGCGGCTCTTTTCCAAATTTTGTTGCTAGCTTGATCATCCCTAGAGCTTGAACTAGAGGCCCTGCAAAACCAAAAAACGGTGTCGAGACAGGTGTTAATTCTGATTCCTCCAGCTTCATTTATTGAAATGCAGAATGATATAAAACATTAACAGCGCTCCGAGTATCGATGCATATACGCTTCACCAAATTCTTGTGAACTACGTCTTAAATGACTAAATCCTCATTGTTGGTTATTATAGGGAGTGGATCCTAAGGACCATTGATCACAGACTTTCAATTCTGCCCATTCAAGCCCTCCATATTGACGCTGGGACCGCCCACAATAGTATTAATCGGACGATTGTCTATTTGCAGATCAACATATGCAGTTATGCCTCTTCTTCTTTCGGGGCTCTACATGTCTGTTCCGATCTCGCCTATACGATATGCGTCCGAAACCTCTTCGACCTCGAGGCTCAGGATCTTGAGATTGGTCTACGACCTCATCCAATCTTCCCTCCATTATGGCAGCATCAATGCTCTTATCAGATCCTTGCACTCTTCTGAATCATGTCCCACATCATTGTGGTAAGCACATAACTTACTTTGATCCCTCCTTTCTGAAAGACCTCTCATCGAGGGTGGTATCCGAGCCAACCCTTTCCTCTCTATAATCGCCAAAACCTGCACTTGGGGTCGGTTTAGGGGGATGAAATCCCTTTATTGTAGACACATTTTTCCCAACCGATCTGTGATAGGGGCAGTCATTCGGTCCCAGACCGCTTTCCTAATCCTATCAGGATTTTCCTCCATCTTGTCTTTTCTAGATTCTACTTTTTCATTTTCCCGCTTCAATTTTGCCTCTTTGCCTTGGCAGTGCTTGTACGCATCGTCCATGCACTCTTCCATAGTCCTAGGAAGTTTTCTACTCAATTTCGCATACAATTTACCCTCTCGAAGTCCAGCCACGAACGACAAGATCAACAACGGGTCATCGATGTCCTTGACCTTCATAGACTCCTTGTTGAATCTCTTTAAGTATTAGAGGATAGATTCCTCTCTCTTTTGCATGATCATAAGGAGACGCATCATGTTTCTCTAGAACGGTTTGTCATAACGAAAGCATTAAGAAACATCCTTCCTAATTCTTCGAACTTAGAAACTGACCTTGGTGCTAGATTTTGAAACAACTCACGAGCTTTGCCCATTAGTAGAGTAGGAAAAGCCCTACTCTTCATCTCATCTGAAGTGTTGAAAAAACTTATCTGGCGTAATGTACTGAGAAAGATGGTCTGACGGGTCCTTGGAACCGTCGTAGAGGTCCAACTTGGGTACCTTAAAACCTACATGCCGATCATATTCATCTATTTCCGTGTAAAAGGTGAGGCAAAGGAAAAGTCATCAGCTTTCCTACCTATCATGTCATTGATCTCTTCCCGGGCCGCCTCCCTGGCCCGGGCGTCTAGGGGTCTTTTTCAGTACATTATGAACGTTCTGGGTGTTTTCAACAACCTTTTAATTCCGTGTTATGTCCATTGATACAACAAAAATAGATCCTCAACCAATTATCAGTAGAGACCTTCCTTCTAGCGCCAATTGACGAAAGAAAATTCATCAGGTGTAAAATATGGGCCGTTTAATCTAGTGTTAATTGGATTAAGGATGATGATAGAAGAGATATGAATGGGGGAAGGATATTTTGGGGTGGTTTAGACTGAGCCTGGGATTTTCTCCAGGGTGCCTACTTATCAAAAGTGTATGTTGGAATCAAGTCTGCCGTAGTTCTTATGAACGTTTATATAGTGCGCATTTATGCTGTAGGCCTTCATGGGCTGTGTCCATTATGGACTCTCTGGTGTCTCTTGCAAGAATGATTAACTGGTATTTATCCCTTGATTCTAGGAGATAATCTCGGTATTCCAATGTAGGATTTAAATGATAACGATCATAGTCTTAATGGTTGAGGATTCTTTCCATACTTATCTTGATAAACATATATTTATTCTTTATATGCTCTGCCGACTGACCGGTGAGCTCATCAAGTTAGGGACGACCGAAGCGAGAGCGAGATCCATCTCTATTCTGTCCTGACCGACCTGCGGCGAAGAACGATCTGACCAGCTTCCCCTTGGGGGTGGGGATCGGACTTTAGACTTATACTAGGGCTTGTAGCCCTTAAAATTAGGACCTTACGTCTACTTGTATTAGTATTTAGGTGTTGTGCGCGTGACATGTGATGTGGTGAAATCTGACCTCGTCGCACAACTTGGTCAACAAGAAGTCTGTCCTTTGAAGTAGGTTCCAATTCTTCATTGTTATCCATTTGATTATGGGCACCAAAATATTCTTGCGCTGCGTATGCTCGATCCACTACTATTTCCATCCTTAAGTGAATATCACTACAAGATAGAAACAACAAGACACGATCGAGGTAACTTGCTAACTTACCTAGGATAGGTAAGTACCAATAAAAGAAACAATGAAAAAAGACTGGTTCAGTCCTATTAAAATATTTAAAACACTCAAGTATCAACCGTTACACGATTCCCGACAACGGCGTCAAAAACTCGATCTGACTTTCTAGGTGTTCGACATAATTGGAAGTGTACCTGGTCAATCCCAGTATAGTATGTGACTCAAGGTTGTATCTCACTGGGATTGTGAGGTTAAGTACTAAGTGCTTGCATACTTCCGGTCCAAATCAACAATAACAAAAAGTTGAACTGTGAATATGAAAAACCAACCAAGATAATGAGAGCTCAAGTATTAGTTAAAATTGTTCATGGAATTGAATTTAACCTACCAACCTTCCATTGGTGTTATGTGTAAGCTAATGGTGCAAACCTCTAATGTAGCAGTCAATTCCTTAAACCGGATGCTTAACTACTACTATGCCTAACCACATGTTTAATAACAGGCCGACACTGCGTCACCATTTCGATTTTAACTATAAACAAATGGATAAACATGGTGATGATTTGTGGTTGCGTAGACTATATACAAACCCCACTTATCAGTCTGTCATTGTTGTTAATGTTTCAAATTTATCTATTTGTTCCCTTGACCCTTTTCCTCTCATGTACGTGTGTGTGTGTGTGCGCGTGTTTTGAGTATTAGGTCATGACTCTTACAGAAATAAGCAAGGAAAATTAACTTCACACAAACTAGAAAACACAACAATCAATCCCATTCACTAAAGAGCTAAATATTTAACTACAACATTATCTTGCATTGGCTAGCACAAACTAGTCACTCATAGCTATGAAATTCAAGTCGTCAATCAAGAAATTAATGGATATGAACATTTCAAATCAAATAAAGAAAAGTTAATGCCCAACCTAAGGAATTAACTCAAGAAAAGAACTTCGACTCCGAATAGTACATCATTGCGTTGTCACTCCAAAATCCAAGATATAAGAGTAAATCTTTAGTTTACAAGATAATCTATGTTATGTGGTTGTTTTCGGCTCATAAGACTAAAACAATGGTGTTGTCCTCAAGTCTATCCCTATATTCTTGTGTTTTTCCAAATTATGTTTCAAAGTTCATCAAACAAGCTAAAAATAAATTAAACGACTCTTGGAGGTCGCCTGCAGAGATGGGGCGCGCAGACGCCGGTGTACTTAACTTCGTAAACACGTCTCACTAAATGCTTGTCTGCAAGACAATTGGAAAAACTGGGGTTCACCGGAAAAAGGTTGTGGCGTCAGTTAACTCCTGACAATCAATGCATGGCAGAGTGGCAGCTCCCGCGTGCAGAGGCGGATGTATATGTATTATAAGAGGGTCCATGGACCCCTTAAAAAAATAAAAATTCAACATTTTACCTATAGAAAAATGTATTGGACACGGTAAAAAATCTATTCTACTTGGAAAAAAAATTATGGACACCTTAGAAAATATTTCTAGACCCGCCACTGTCCGCGTGCGCCAAGAATGTAATTGAGGGCTCTTACAAGAAACTTAAATCTGTTTACCACCAAATAAAATTGAGTAATGCGTTGAAACATGATGAGCGGGGACATTAAAACCATGTCAATTCCTGAAAAATTTACAACAAGGCAACAAGGCACCACGTGTAAATCCAAATAACAAATTATACCGCAAAACGCTGCGAAAAGTATCTATGAAAAATAATAATGGCTAACCGACACTTAACTCGTGTTTCTGATAAATTAGTAGGAAAACTCATGTAATGCACAGGTGCATAAATATTTCTTTTCCACAAACGAAAGTTTATTAAAGAACCGGACTAATTAACACCGAAAGTACAACTGAAAAGAGCGGGGTGAATTGAAATGTAACATGAAATAATATTGTATTATATTTTACGGTTATGATAGTTTGTAATGTGAGAGTAATGAATATTGTATTGTAGTAAAAAAAAAAACAGGGTTTTCAAAAAAAAAAAAAATAGTAGTTCACCCAAATGGAAAATAAAATTATAAATTACTACTTCAAGTAAAAAGATAGAAAAAGTAATTCATGCATCCATAACCCAAACGGAACGAATCTCATGACAACTAATAGTCCTCTTAACCAACACTATCTCGTGCATTCCAATCCCTTAGATTATTTGACTGTGCTAGGATATACCACCAAATCGTGGAAACGACATGATAAAATAAGGAGGTAGTACCTTTAAATACAACACGATACGATGATTATAGTTTTCCGATCCGATGCCTCTATAAAGACAAAAAGTAAAACAACACCGATCAAATCACACCCAAAATTAAAAGTTCAAATAAGAAACCTTAGCTTTTATGGGGCAACTCGAAATATAAGCAACTTTTTTTTAAGGAATTCAACAGCCCTAGTAATTACCGTAAGAAACTTAAACAACGCACGGGGTATTATCAACGGAATCTGTTTGAATATGAATACGAATAGTATTATATATCAATTTGAGAATAATGAAGTATGTATTTCAACCATAAGATTCAAAGCAATATGCTAAAGATATGAGGAGCGTTCTTGTTCTCCTGCTTCTTCAAGAGTACCCTATTTATGATGGAAAGCATAACCGGCTGAACATCAAAGAAACTGGCCCTGTAAATACGTGGTGGAAAACCATTGGCCCTTCAATTGTAATGGCAACGACATTGACTAAGAATACGGACTAATCTGCAATCTTCTTCAACAATTAATGAACTGCATAATGTAAGCTAACATAACTAAGTTTACTTTCCTTACAGTGGCAAAGGTTTAGATTAAAGTTCGTGTTAATATTTGTACCCGACCATCACTATTTTCTCTTAAAATGAATTATAATTCATGGTGAAAATGAATATGTGAAACATTATTCAACATTTCAAACATTTTTTTATAAAAAGCCATGTGTTTAGATAGCGTTCTCCTCTGGTGTACGTTTCTTCCTCGGCTGATCAATTCACGTCCTGCATCGATATCACAATGAAACATTTTGAGAGATATGAAACTGTAATATTTCGATTTTCGGAAAAGGACAGACGTGTCATTTTACAAAAACTAAATATTAGGTTCAGTTCCTTTAATTCAGAGTTTAAGTATTTACTTAAATATCTGTATGTATGGCCGAAATATATATGTATATTTTAAGAGGAATTCAGATTTCTTTTCCTTAATTAAAAATGGTAATTAGGGAAAAGGGTAATTAGGTTATAAATTGGGAATTTTCTGTTTAAGAAAATTAAATCCCCTTAACCTAATTACAATTCAGAAATTTGCTTTTACGTAAAAGAAGAAATGCTCTGAAACATTAAAAACTGGCCTAAAGACTTTCTTCAATTTCTCTGTCATTCGTTATCGGATTTCAGTTTCGAGAGAAGCATCGGAATCGTCGTAAGGAGAGCATCGTTTCAACCCAAGAAAGTTGAAGCATTGGCTAAGGTATGAATTTCGCCCTAAGGGCTGTTTTCATCGTTTATGGTGATCTTTTGTTCGTACAATCGTAGTTTGATCGTTTTGGGAGCCCTTGATCGATTCTAATTCGTTTTGGGATTGGTCATCTAGGTGGTTGTGTAAAAGGCTCTGTATTGCTGCAGAATTTCGGAGTTGAAGATTTGAAATTTTACTTGCTAAGGTAAGAGGACCTTCCTACAAGTTAATTTATGGTTTATTAGGTTCTATGTTAAGGTTTGGAAATCATACCTTCGTTTTGCCTAAGGATTTAGGGTTGTTATGGTAGACAAAAGTCATCTTTTTCAGCTATTTTTCTGAGTATTTTGATGTTGAACATGTTTAGATTTGATTAGAGATCGAAAAAGTGCATAAAACCGTGTTTAGAGAGTTTTGTGCGCTTAGTGTACGCACATTGACTAGCTGTGTGCGCACATTGCCAAGACTGAACGTGGACAGATTCTGAAGTGTGCCCATTCCCCTGGATTGTGCGCACACTGGCCGGGCTGAATGTAATTTTTGCCCAATGTGCGCACATTGCACCTGTTTTGATAAATAAGTTATTTTAAGCTATGTTTGGGATTTTAAACGGTGTTTCATTATCTAATAACATTAAATAAATGTAAACAAGCCTCGATTGAGTTTCTGATACGTTTGATTCCGGCACCGGACGTACTCTTAAAGGGAGTTAAAGTTCGAGACCGTCGGAAAGGCATGAAAGGGCTTGTGCTTTGATGAACTAGAGTTCATCAATGTCTGTGTACTTGATAGGTTGTAATTTTCTAGCTGTGTAAGTGAGGGAGTAGAGTTGATAAGGTGAGTTTTATTTTGAAAACACTTAGGTGGTTAGATAACAACAGATAATAATTACATATGTGTAGTAAAAGATAAAACGTCACTTATTCTCGGTTAGTCACTATTTCATATCAGCGATGTGATACGTTCATAAAAGGTGAACAACGTACTGGCTCAAAAGGCTGAAGGGTAGTGAAGGAAATTCATCGGACATATACGCATACCAGGGAGACCTCGGAGCTAATCGGTGCTAATCACCGTTAGTTAGCAAGTATATCTTAAGGCTGATGACGCCATGCGTAGTGTCCTTGAGTGATGACGTAACCAAGATAAGCTAAGCTAGAAACGTATAGTCATGACATGTCGATGGGAATGGAGTGAACCTTAGATCGAGTCGGTCTCATAAAGATAATTATTAAAATAAAAACTATTAAAGAGCCTAATTAAAGTGTAGCTTTCACTTCTTACTATGTATAATGTACTTCCTCAAATACATGTTTATTTATGTGTTTTGGGGAGAGAAGAAGAACAGGTGAATCTGGAGTTCGACAAGGACTTTGATGACGACGTTTAAGGACGCCGAAGTTGAAGAGTTCATTCATTCATGTTTTTACTTATTTTGTTAGACTTGGAGTTTTGTTGAAAACTTTGTAATTCCTTTTAGTATATGTTTGGAGGTTTTTCGTACGTTTGGTTTTCATTTGATTTTTTTTTCCAATGTAATAAATGTTATATTTGTATTTTTAGATACTGAGTTTCTGTTCTTGTTTATTTGAAAAAAAAATTATTACCCGAGTCTTTTGCTACCGTTTTGCTAAACTTGATACGACGCAGTAGAGGCTTACGTATAAAGTGAATTTTTTTTTTATTTTATACGTACCAAACGTTCTTTTTCCGGATAAGGACTCGGTGTCCGGGAATGGGGAGTTACAGTTGGTATCAGAGAGAAGCGTCCTTTAGGCTTCATTCCTTAAGATAAGATCTCTTTAGACCATATAGTAACATTTTGATCCTTCCTGATCTTTCAGAATGTTAGGTAACCTCAGAGATACTCATGTTCATAAGTTTGGAATCAGAAGTTCTAGGGCCCCGCATGAAGCGAGTAATATGGTTCAAGATAGGGTTTAGTAGTAGTGGTTCATCTAGAAGATGTTGATGATCGTGTTGGAGTTTACCATTGAAAAAAAAGAAGAAGAAAAGGACCCTATAGGTTTGAATTCTACGAATCATGGTGTAATTATTGGTATTGGTCGGCTATCCAAGAATTTTGTATACTTGGGTTGTAGAAATGAGAAAGTACCTTCCGGTGAGGAATGCACCGAGTATAAGTTGAATAGTACAGTTTTACTTGTTCAAGAATGATTTGTCCCGTGAGATCTAAGCAGGAAGGTTGGGAAGTACATCAAAGAACATGGCTGGATATTGAACAAGGACGTGGAAGCTGAGACCTTCAAGGACAAGCCTTCAGTCATTATTGGTGCTAAGAGGAACTCAAAATCAAGGAAGCGGGAAGGCGGCCCAAGTCGCCCAGTTCGAGTTTTCACCGTGGATGCAGTATGCAAAACCGGATGATAATGTTATCTCAGTTACGATAATATTAGACAACTTAGCAGTTACAGCTTTGTTCGATACGGGAGCGTCTAACACATTTGTGTCGTCTAAGATAGCTAAAAGTTGAATCTACCGTCAGAGACCTTAAGAAACACCTTGGAAATAACAACACCATTAGGAAAAGTGTCTAAGGTAGCCAAGTTGATGCCTCAAAATGATGTGCAAGTAGGATCATACCGATGTAAAAATGACTTTACGGTTTTGGATTTTTGATTTTGATGTAATTCTTGGAATAGATTGGCTATCCGAGAATATTGTTCACTTGGATTGTAGGGAAAAGAGAGTTTCCTTTAAAGTACCCGGGAAATCAGATAAGTCTTATCAAGGAAATGTATACAAGCCTATTAAGAAGCGTCATCCGATAATTTCAGCAGTTAAGGCGATAAGAGCTTGTCAAAAGGGTTGTGAAGGCTACTTGTTATACGCAGTGGATGTGGAACAAGTGAAGCCTAAGTTAGAGGAAACCCCTATGGTAAAGGAATACCTTGAAGTGCTTCCAGAAGAGTTACCGGGAAACATGCCGGATAGAGAGATAGAGTTTGAGATCAAGTTGATACCTAGGGCAGCACTAGTTGCTAAAGCACCATATAGAATGGCACCGCCTGGATTGAAAGAGTTGAAGGCTCAACTTAAAGATATGCTTGAGAGAAATATAATTCAGCCTAGTACTCCACCTTGGGGAGCCCCAGTTATGTTTCTTAAGAAGAAAGATGGTAGTATGAGGATGTGTATAGAATACAGAGCCCTGAACAATCTTACCATCAAGAATAACTATCCCTTACCAAAGGATTGATGATCTGTTTAATCAGCTACAAGGCAAGAGAGTGTTTTCTAAGATTGATCTCAGATCCGGTTATCACCAGTTGAAGATCAAGGTAGCAGATATACCGAAGATGGCTTTCAGTATGAGCAATGGACATTATAAGTTCTTAGTCATGCCATTTGGACTCACTAATGCTCCATCTGCATTTATGGATTTAATGCAGCTTGTCTTCATGCCATACTTGGACAAGTTTGTGATAGTGTTCATAGATGATATCCTAGTATACTCAAAGGATGAGAAATAACATGAAGGACACCTGAGGATAGTGTTAAATACCTTGAAGAGGAACCAGTTGTATGCTAAGTTCTCAAAGTGTGACTTTTGGCTGAATCAAGTTAGTTTCTTGGGTCATGTCATTTCTGGAGATGGCATTAAGGTTGATCCGGCGAAGATTGAAGCAATTTAGAAATGGTCCAGACCGACTACGGTTGCAGAAATTAGGAGTTTTCTCGGTTTGACTGGCTATTATAGGAGGTTTGTACAATATTTCTCAAGGCTAGGTAAACCCCTTACCCGGCTCACTCAAAAGAATGTGAAGATTGAGTGGACCAGTGAGTGCGAAGATGCTTTCCAGACATTGAAGGAGAAGTTGACTACAGCCCCAGTTTTGGAAGTTCTGGAGATCTTTGATAACTACGACGTTTACACTGATGCTTCGGGGCAAGGTCTAGGTTGTGTGTTGATGCAAGGAGGAAAAGTGTTCACTTATGCATCTAGACAGTTAAAGGTGCAAGAAAAGAATTATCCAACACATGATCTAGAGTTGGAAGCGGTATTGTTTGCCTTAAAAATTTGGTGGCATTACTTGTATGGAGTTAATCCTAGGATCTTCACCGATCACAGGAGCTTGAAGTATTTCTTCACTCAAGAAATCTAAATATGAGGCTAAGGAGATGGTTAGAGTTCATAAAGGATTACGACTTGGATATTCAGTACCATACGGGTAGAGCAAATGTGGTTGCAGATGCGTTGAGCAGAAAACCAGTGTTTGCAGTTTCGAGCATTGAAGATGTTGCAGAGAAGCTAGATGGGCTGAAAATATGGGGTTTCGATCAGATTGAAGATCGGAAGTTTATGGCACCGTTGTTAGCAAGATCCGAGCTGATGGATGATATCCGGGAAAAGGAAGATGAAGATCCAGTGTTGGTTGATTTGAAGCGAGTTTCAAGAGAAAAGCCTACAGTGGTTATGTTTTAGACAAGAATGGAAATCTTTGGTACCACGATCGTTTGTGTGTGCCTAATGTTGGTGATCTAAGGCAAAGAGTCAGGGAAGAGGCACATAGGATTGCTTTTCCAGTTCATCCAGGAGCTACTAAAATGTAGACAGACTTGAAGGAAAAGTTTTGGTGGCCTTCGATGAAAGTGGAAATAGCTAAGTTTGTGGCAGAGTGTGATATCTGTCCGAAAGTTAAAGCAGAACATAGAAGACCAGGAGGAATTCTTAAGCCATTGGATATCTGATTGAGGTCAAGTTAAATTATTAACTCGATGCCTACTAACACACTAGCAAGAGAACTAGGTTCAATTGTAGTATAGTCAGATAGAGTCGAGGTCGATCCCACAGAGACTCGGCACAAATAAAACACAACTTTATCCTATTAGAACTAAATTGAAAGGACGGTCTACGACCAACTAAATGCAGTAAATAAAATAGTGACAACCACAAGACACAAAAGACCACGAAGACAAACTAAAAACTACTAAAACACGGATAATACGGTTGATATTATCTAAACAAATAGTACTGATTATGCTAGTAGATTATAACTCCCCCATGTGAATTAGGATGATAAAGAGATAAAACAAACGTTAAGGATTAATTATTATGACTACGGGAGTCATCCCCTAAGGTAGATTTAGCTCCGGTTAGGCCATCTAAATCATCGTGCCTCCATTACGTGACTTTCGCTTTTAATGCCTCCATCTCATATAAACCGACACAATTACGAAACTAGGGATGCCGGTATAAACCGTAACCTCATCTAAGCAACATTCCTAGGGTAAGGCGTGCTTCTTAGATGCCGATTCAATCTATATCCTAAGTAACAATCACTTTTTGTGTTTCATGTTAAATTATGATGACAAATAATTAAGTTGATCAGTTTAATTACTCGTTTTAATTCCAAATCGGAGAATCGACGTAGTCGGGCCGATCATAATATTGCCCTACACATCACCACGCTCGGTCGATCGAACAGCAAAGACTCGGGCGACCGAGTGACATGTCTTGGTCGACCGAACACAGTTCTGTGTTGGTACAAATCATGATTACTTCTTAACGTTTCTAACCTAAACACATGGGTTCGTAAATTAATCTACATCACGCAATCAATACAAATAAAACTACTCCATAATAAAATACATCAGATCTACGAATAAAGATTGCATAATTGAATAGTCATACCCTCGAAGACGAGAGTGACTCCCACTCTTTAATGCGCTCCCCAACCGGAGAATCCAATGAATCCACAATGAACGAACATAAAGAAAAGAAAAGAAAACTAAAACTTAAAAACTCAAATTGTATAAATTGTTTTGTGTTGTAGTGGTGTGTCTTCTCAATTCTGTAGCTGCTGTTTATATAGGAGTTGTAGCCGACATAGGGAGAATCCAGAAGATATGCACGCATTAATCAGATTAGGGTCGGGTGACCGAACAGTTACGCTCGGTCGACCGAATGGCATGCTCGGTCGACCGAGCCTCCCTCTTTACGCGTTTTCAATTACGCTTCGTCTGACTTGTTCCCCACTTCACTCTTCTATGCTGATCTGATTTGTCTCTTCATTAATGCTCCGATTTCCTTCTCTTTTATTTTGAGATTTCTCGATTGCGTGATAATTATCTTCCCGATTCGGTATGATCCGCAAAATCGTGATTTATCACACAATTAATTGCTCTTTATAATAAAACAGCTAAATACCAATTATCACATTAATAATCACTTATCATTAAATAATACATATAAACAAGTGATTTAATACGAAATATATATAATTAATTCCGATTTAAGGTTATAATTGATGACATAAATAGGTATATTTTAACTGTCATCAAAATGACCCCCACTTAAACTTTGCTTCATCCCGAACAAAGCATCAACAAGTTATTCCCTAAGACAACATTTTCTGTGGTCAACTCATACTTACACAAGAAACCCGAGTCAACTCATACCAGTCATGCTCATAAGATAAGCATTATTCACTACTCGCTATGAATCGAAGTGATTGTGTGCATGTGCATTGGTTTTATATAAATGTATCAAGATTAGAGCTTATGCAGACTTCATATCTAAATTCACCAACATCAGCATTCATACTTCTTATGCCTCTCAATGGTTAAAGCACTAGAACAATAAGCAAGAGAGTATCTATAGGGTTTTTGGACTTGGAGACCGAGTACTACTCAAAGCCTCTCTAAAAATTTAAATTTTTTTTTTCAATTTTGCATATTTTTCGAATACTACTAATCTCAAGGAAGAAAACTTTTCATAGAGTATCCCCCTATCTTAGATTAAGCATAGCATCGAATATTACCACAAGCGCGGGGCTACTTTGGTAATGTTACTACAAGCCCAGTGTTTTAATGCATTGTCAAAACACAGGTACGTCCCAAGCTTATTACTCCGCTTTTGTTGGCTAGAAGATCAGAATACATCAGTCGACAAATATCGACACTAGGTCCTCATAACCAATTATCTACGCAATGTACACATACTTCTTTCAATTATTATAACTCATGCAGTACTACGCGATTCACATGTTGAGTAATTGAACAATACCTAACTACTTGCAATTGTTGGCATGAATATCCTTAAGTTTACTAACAATTTATCGCAAAAGTATCATATGACCATGTACTCACGCAACTTGGTTCTTTCCTATCAATTCTAAGTATAAGAACTTCACAAGTTTAAGGGTACGAGTTAAACAACTTGGCATTTATCCATAAAAATTTTAAATTTGGCTCAATATTGTCTCAGTATTCCGTTCCCCTTGACTTTTTCAACATATATTTTTAACATATAGCTAAGTCCCTTGCCCCCCACTTAAACATGGCATTGTCCTCAATGACAAAAATAAATGAGAGTTCAAGATGAAAGACTTAGCTCTAGAAACGACACCCAAGTAAAGGAACAATATCGGAGTAATCATCGGCACATTGTGGAGAGACAGACACATCCTGTATAAACAAACAAGCTCCACGAAATCGTCAAATACCATGTCTATGGAAGTTATAAAATAATGTGGCAGTAATTAGATATAGATATCTAAAAACAGTTTAAGCCACTTTACTTTATATTGCCATGGACAAGACCAAAAGGGATTTAAACCTAAATAAAAACTCACATGACGGCTATCAAGGAAAAAACCTCGTTTATTCCGAACTTAGACTCGGAACATGGCGAGATGAAAAAAACCGTGATAGGCGCATGCTACTTTATTAAAAAGAAAAACGAAAAAGATAGTTATAGGTAGTAGTTCTAAATTTATAGTCGCTAGCTCGACTCAGTTCAAGATGTCTTATTCATAGACAGGGTCATCGAGGTACAAAACTTCCTCTTCAGCATCAGGCGGAAGCCCGTGATAATGCTTAACACTATGTCCATTGACCACAAATCTGGACCCGTCTTTGAAATTGAATAGCTCCACCGCTCCAGAAGGAAAGACTTGTTGTACTTGAAATGGGCCACACCATCTTGATTTCAACTTACCCGGGAAGAGTCTTAAGCGCGAATTGTACAAAAGAACCAGATCACCCTCTTGAAAGGTCCTATCCAGAATCTTCTTGTCATGGAGCTTCTTCGTGCGCTCCTTGAAAATCTTGGCATTCTCGTATGCCTCTAAACGAAACTCCTCCGGGCGAGTTAATTCTAACATCCTCTTCTCACCAGCCAACGTCTCATCAAAATTTAGCATCCTTGTTGCCCACATGGCCCGGTGTTCCAGTTCCACAGGTAGATGACATGCCTTTCCAAAAACAATCCTATACGGTGACATTCCAATCGAGGTTTTATATGCAGTCCTATAAGCCCATAAAACGTCGTCTAAACGTAACGACCAATCCTTCCTAGTCGTATTGACAGTTTTTTCCAGGATACGCTTTATCTCTCGATTGGTAACTTCTACCTGTCCACTAGTCTGGGGGTGATATGCGGTGGCTAGCTTATGTCGAACCTCATATTTAATCATCAGCCTTTCAAAAGGTTTATTACAAAAATGACTACCATTGTCGCTATAATCGCCTCAGGCGCCCCAAACCTTGTAAAAATATTCTTTTCAAGAATCTAACCACAACCCTAGCATCGTTAGTAGGGAAGCAATGGCCTCAACCCATTTGGAAACATAATCAACCGCAACTAAGATGTAGCGGTTAGATAATGATGAAGTGAAGGGTCCAACGAAATCTATTCCCCAAATGTCAAAGAGTTCTACTTCTAAGATGCTCTTAAGTGGCATCTCATTCCTCCGTGAAATATTTCTGTCATTTGACAAGCATGACATGCTTTTGCATATTGGTGTGCATCCTTGTTGGTCCCTTGAAAAGGCTTTAGTTAAGTTTAGAGGGGGGTGAATAAACTTAACACTTAAAACTTTGGAGTTAACAAATTACGCAGAACTTCAAGGCTGCGGCCGATACTTCAAGAGTCTGTTGAGACCTCGAGAGCCTCTTTGATAAATGTGAGTCTCATTGACAGCCTCATTTGCTGAATTTGTGCAAATGGAATAATATCAAAATTAAGCCTTGTTACTTGTTGTTAAATGTGTTACTAAGTATTAGATACTCAGTAGTGTATGTGTGTGATTTCAGTTGCTAGATTTAGCAGGTTGATATGAATAATGACTAATTGCGTAAAGTAAATGCAGTAGTAAGTAAGAGAGATTTTTATAGTGGTTCCAGGTGATGTAATCCTGACGCCCACTCTTCTCCCTGTGATGTTGGAGGAAATTCACTAGTAATCTTTGAGTTATCTGTTACAAAGAATCCTAGGTTGCTTGTCCTTCACCAATAACTATGGCTTCACAAAGCTAAAATCGGGAGCAGTAGGATTGCTGCTCCCGAGTCTTCCACTTGGTCCTTGAAGGGTAGAATTGCCTCTTCACCGGCTCCACCACAAACCAACAGTCTTTCACACCCAAATGATGCTTCACTGCCTTCAAGAGTTCTTTATAAAATAAAGAATGAATCAAATAAATGATTCATTGGCAAAGCAGCTTGATTAGGATGATATAATCGCACTTGCGTCTTCAAGTGTATATGCTTGATGCAAATTTTGAACACGTAATTCACTTGAAGAAAATAACTAGATCAGCAAACCTTAAGCTCAAGTAAGTTCAAACAGGTGTTTTTCATTTCGGTGTTATCACTTGAAGTTTATTCCAAAATTCATCATCATATTCTTGAGTTGAAAGTCCTCTATTTATAGGTAGGAATGCATGTGACTTGAATTTGAAATTCAAATGTGACCGTTCCTTGTATTTGTCCCATCCTCAATGCATTCTGTCACTATTCATAGGGATCGACATCGTCGGGATTACTTTTGACAGTGATGCGATCTGCCACCCCTTTGACTTGTATCCAATGGATAAAAATATGGATCATCCCAACGTCTATTTAATCTCAGCCTTTGATTTGCTTGATAAGTCAGAGGTAGTTGGCTGTTCTTATCCATGTGACTTTCAATAATCTTGAATTAATCGAGGTATATATCAGCAGGTTCATTAGTCTGCTGTAAAACCAATCAGTCTGCTGAACATCATATTTTTGTCTGTAGAACATAATGCAGCTGATTCCTTTTATCCAACTTTTATTTGTGAAGTTAGATTACATCATTTTAAATATAACTAAGTTCCAAACATCATTCAACTTGTGGAACTTAGACCTTCTACACAAGGTATATGTAATCAGATTAGGTCATCACAGACTTGCCTAAATACTGATTCCATATCCTTGACATTAAATACTAAGTTTGATCCCTTAGCCTTCATTTACTGAGTTTGAACCCTCAGCCTTCAGTCTTCAGTCTTCAGCAGGTTCCTGACAAGTCAACTGACCTAATTACCTATCGACCTAGACCGATCCCATCAAAAAAACAGTCACAGACCTTTTACAAAGGCTTGTTTGATCAAACCTATTTATGAATCAAACTCTAATAAACCTATACATTTTATCTAGACATCTTTTTGCCTTTGCACTATAACAGCTAGTATGGCACTCATCATCAAAACTAAGAAATAAGTCCAACAATCCTTAAACAATGTCGGCCAATAAAAACCGCATTGGAGGACCTTAGCCGCAGTTTTATCTCCCCCGTAGTGTCCTCCAACTTCATAAGAATGACAATGCTTCAGGATATTATTATACTCTTCCTCGGGAACACACCTTCGAAAAACATTATCGATCCTAGCTTAAACAAATAAGGCTCATCCCAATAATAGTGTCTAAGATCTTTAAAGAATTTTTCCTTTCTTGGACAAAGTGAGATTTGGTGGTAGGTACTTTATGGATAGATAATTAACAAACAAACTAAACCATGGTTGCTTCTTCTCCTTCACAACCTCTATTCGCGAAGAAAGCTGCAAAGACAATCATCATGTCCCCCGATGGTGGTGATGGAGAAAAGTTGTTCATCAGAAAAGATTCTCCTATCTCGAGGTAATTCCTCACCATCCTCTAATTGTAAGCGATAGATGATCGGCCACCACGTTCTCACTTCCTTTCTTATCTCGGATTTCTACGTCAAATTCTTGCAGCAGAGAATCCATCTCAACGATCTCGGCTTTGAATCTTGCTTTTCTAGGAGATACTTAAGAGCCGCATGGTCATCCACACGGTGACTTTAGATCCCACTAAGTAAGATCTAAACTTGTCAAAAGCAAAGATAACGGCCAAAAGTTCCTTCTCCGTTGTGGCGTAATTTCTTTGGCAAAGCATTCAAAGTCCGACTTGCATAATAGATAGGTCTCAAGATCTTATCTTTCTTTGACCCAAAGCGCGCCTAACAAAGCAGTATCACTTGCATCACACATCAGTTCAAACGGAAGATCCCAATCCGGTGCGACTTAACGGGTGCAAGTGATCGATCTACTTTTATTTCGTTGAAAGCTTTTATGCACTCATTAGAAAACACGAATGGCACATCCTTGGCCAATAATTCGGTAAGAGGTCTAGAAACCAGGGAAAAGTCTTTGATAAACCTACGATAAAATCCGGCATGGCCTAAAAACCCTCGCAAAGTTTTAAGATTAGTAGGTGGAGGTAGTTTCTCGATCACCTCGACTTTGGCTCTATCCACCTCTATACCGTTCTTTGATATGCGGTGGCCTAGTACTATACCTTCCGTAACCATCAAATGACATTTCTCCCAGTTAAGCACAAGATTCGTCACCTCACATCTCTTCAACACTCGTGCTAGATGTGTGAGACATGAATCGAAATCGTCTCCAAACACGGAGAAATCATCCATAAAGATTTCCAAGAAGTCTTCCACCATATCCGCAAATAATGACATCATACATCGTTGAAATGTTGCGGGGGCGTTACACAATCCAAATGGCATTCGATTATACGCAAATGTCCCATATGGGCATGTAAATGTTCTTTTCTCACGATCTTCAGGTGAGATGTGGATTTGATAGTATCCCGAAATCCGTCGAGAAAACAATAGAAAGCATGCCCGCTCAGTCTCTCGAGCATTTGATCGATGAAGGGAAGAGGAAAGTGGTCCTTACGAGTTGCATCATTTAGTTTCCTAAAGTCTATGCACACTCGATGACCCGATGATTAGCCTCACAGAATTAACTCATTCAACTCGTTGGCTTGCACCGTCAATCCTCCCTTCATGGGAACTACATGGATAGGGCTTACCCATTCGCTATCAGCAATTGGAAATATAATTCCCATTTCTAGCATTTTTATAACCTCATCCCTAACCACTTCCTTTAATTGTGGGGTTAAACGCCTTTGAGGTTGTGCAACCGCTTTCTTCTCAGGGTCCACGGAGATCTTGTGCATACATACGCTAGGACTAATGCCCTTAACGTCAGCTATGGTCCATCCAAATGCTCCGCGGTACTCTCTCATAACTCTCATTAGTTTCTCCTCTTGTAAGTCCGTCAAGGATGAAGATATAATTAGCGGCAAAGTCTCATCTTGAAGAAACACATACTTCAAATTCGCAGGAAGAGGTTTTAAATTCAAATTTGTAGGAGGTTCTTCCAAAGAGGTCTTCAACTTTTGACCAGTGAGTTTGAGTTCGAAGTACTTATGCCACGTTGGTCTATGATAGAATCTTTCAATTTCGCAAAGACTTACTTCCTCTACAGGCCTTGGGGTTCCCCTACTACATCCTCGGCCATATCATCTTCTCCTCCTCACTACTCACGCACTTGACTTCATCTTCTTCTTCTAAGACAAAGATCCAAAAATCCTTGATACTTTCATGTTGTTGAAATTCTTGAACGATCCTATCAATGGAATCCAACATGAAACATGCATCCTCTCCATCATCAAAGTTGCTTCATAGTGTCGAAGACATTGAATGCAACTCTCTCTTCGCTCACTCTTAACACCAACTCGCCTTTGTAAACATCAATTAGCGTTTCTACTAGTGGCCATGAAAGGTCTCCCTAATATCAAGGGCACTTCGTAGTTAGCTTCCATATCTAATACCACAAAGTCGACAGGAAATACAAACTTTTCAACCCTTACTAGCACATCCTCAACCACTCCACATGGTTCATTGACAGAACGGTCAGCTAATTGCAATGTGATTGAGGTCTTCTTAAGATTTTTCATGCCTAGCTTCCGAAAAATAGATAGTGGCATCAGGTTCACGCTAGCTCCTAGATCACACAAAGCTTTGTTCAAACATACGCTACCTATGGTGCAGGGAATGAGAAAGCTTCCCGGATCTTTGCATTTTGGGGGTAACTTATGTTGAAGAATGGCTGAGCATTCCTCATTTAGGCATATGGTCTCTAAATCTAAAAGTTTCCTTTTAGTTGAGACGGCGTCTTTTAAAAACTTGGTGTACTCAGGCATTTCAGCTAGTGCTTCAACTAGGGGTATATTGATTTGTAACTTACTAAACATATCCACGAACTTCTTATACCTCTTATTATCAAACTTAGGCTTCGGCTTTGGTGGAGGATAAGGTAGAGTTGAAGGATCGACATCAGTGAAAATTGGATACTTGTTATCGTAAAGTTCAACTCTAGGGCCAGCAGGTTCTTTATATGTTCTTTGCATAGGCAAAGACTCGGAAGTATTGGTTTCATTGCTTGGCTCACCATCCTTATCCTTTGCGGCTTTCTCTTGTAGGGATGGTGGAGTCACTTCTTTTCCACTTCTTGTCATGATCGCATTCAAATCCTTAGGGTTCTTCTCAGTGTTGCTTAGCTTGGCCCTCGGGAGGTCTAGTTGAGACTTGCTCACTAGTTGTCCTACCAGTGCGTGAGGTTTTGGACTAGAGCTTCTTGATTGGTCACCTTAGCATCGGTCTTACGATAATATTGGCTAAAGTTAGTGGCTAAATCAGCCATAGATTTTGAAAGTTGTCCCATATTGTCAAGTGACGACATTACTCGCTTTTTCTATCGCAGCCTTCCCAACCAAAAGTTTTAGTTTTCTTTGTGGTACATACGTGGTAGGCGGTTTAGCCTCTCTCCTGCATTAATGTCACTATATCGGAATCCAGGATGGTTATGATTAGGCATGTACCCTCCCGATATAATTGGCTTCTTCAAGCATCAAAGATTCTCACTTTGAGGTGCTACTCGATTCCAAATTTCCTTTCTCTACTCTTGTCATCCTCTCTTGCATCCCATCTACCTTATTGTTGATAATGTAAAGTTGTTCTAAGATTTTGGTAGATGCACTATCATCAAATATGTCGCCGCCATCTTCACAAGAGCTATGTCATTGCCTCCCATTGGCTATTCATCGCTATTTGCTCCATCTTCCCTTGTGCCTCCTCGAGAGATAAAAGAACAAACGCTCTATTCTTTGGAGGCGTCTACTCTAATTTTCTTAGTCTCTCTCAACCCATGGTAAAAAGTTTGCATTAAAAGCCAAAGAGAGATGTCATGATGAGGACACTTCCTCATAGCTTCCTTGAAACGCTCCCAAGCTTGATCAAAACTCTCCCCCAGGTTGTTGCTTAAATCCTAGGATGTCTTGGCGTAACTTAAAGGTTTTTCCCAAGGGAAATACTTATTCATGAATTTTTGCAACAATTGTTCCCAAGTAGTGATAGATCCAAATTTCTAAAGAGAGAAGCCATTACTTAGCTTTATCTTTCAAAGTGAAAGGAAAAGCTTAAGACGAATGTTCCCTCCGGGATTAATTCTGGTTTCACTATGCTAACGATCTCCAAGAAATTCGTCACGTGAACACCAGGATCCTCGTTTTGGACTCCATGAAAAGTAGAATAATTGGTCACCATTTGAATTACATTAGGCCTAGGGTGATAGACTTCCGCAAAGATCTTGCGGTGCTACGATAATGGGAATGAATTGTTCAATAGTGGGCGTTGCATAACTTTGCAAAGTGCGCCTCGCTCCTTGAACTAGGGCTTGGTTCTCATTATTAGCATTTGCATTCACATTATTGGCATTATTAAAAACAGGATTAGGTACCTGGTTTGGATTGACCGGATTGCCTTCCATTTCCGTTTCAGATTCAGAATGCTCAGAATGATCGGTTGTATGTCCTTCTTCCACTTCGTGCTCGCTTTCCTCAAGATTTGGATCCTCTTCTCCTTTCTTATCCAGTTCCCTAGCTAACTTCCTATTCCTTCTTGCGAATTTCTCTATCTCAGGATTATAAGGCTCAAGCGGTTCCTTCGATTTCCGAGTAGCGTACTATAAAATAATAAACAACAATAAAACAATTAATCACTAGTAAAGGCTTGGCCTTTAACTAACTAAATAAAACTAAAACAGGCTCGAAATAAGTTTGAGAAAAGAAAACGTAATTAAAAGCGAAAATGTAATATTGTAAAGCGATCTGTAAGCGAAACATAAAGAAAACAAATTCTCGTCGATCGAGAATCGTGGTTCGGTCGATCAACGCTTTTTTTTAATTTATTTTTACGATTAATCGTTTTAATATACAGACACTTATTCACAGAATATTCACGAATCCAGTTCTAACAAAATAAGCTATATCTCAATCTAATGACTCGAGTCCCCGGCAACGGTGCCAAAAAACTTGATTGAGGTCAAGTTAAATTATTAACTCGATGCCTACTAACACACTAGCAAGAGAACTAGGTTCAATTGTAGTATAGCCAGATAGAGTCGAGGTCGATCCCACAGAGACTCGGCACAAATAAAACACAACTTTATCCTATTAGAACTAAATTGAAAGGATGGTCTACGACCAACTAAATGCAGTAAATAAAATAGTGACAACCACAAGACACAAAAGACCACGAAGACAAACTAAAAACTACTAAAACACGGATAATACGGTTGATATTATCTAAACAAATAGTATTGATTACGCTAGTAGATTATAACTCCCCCATGTGAATTATGATGATAACGAGATAAAACAAACGTTAAGGATTAATTATTATGACTACGGGAGTCATCCCCTAAGGTAGATTTAGCTCCGGTTAGGCCATCTAAATCATCGTGCCTCCATTACGTGACTTCGCTTTTTAATGCCTCCATCTCATATAACTTCTGACACAATTACGAAACTAGGGATGCCGGTATAAACCGTAACCTCATCTAAGCAACATTCCTAGGGTAAGGCGTACTTCTTAGATGCCGATTCAATCTATATCCTAAGTAACAATCACTTTTGAGTTTCATGTTAAATTATGATGACAAATAATTAAGTTGATCAGTTTAATTACTCGTTTTAATTCCAAATCAGAGAATCGACGTAGTCGGCCGATCATAATATTGCCCTCACACATCACCACGCTCGGTCGATCGAACGACAAAGACTCGGGCGACCGGAGTGACATGTCTTGGTCGACCGAACACAGTTCGGTGTTGGTACAAATCATGATTACTTCTTAACGTTTCTAACCTAAACACATGGGTTCGTAAATTAATCTACATCACGCAATCAATACAAATAAAACTACTCCATAATAAAATACATCAGATCTACGAATAAAGATTGCATAATTGAATAGTCATACCCTCGAAGACGAGAGTGACTCCCACCCTTTAATGCGCTCCCCAACCGGAGAATCCAATGAATCCACAATGAACGAACATAAAGAAAAGAAAAGAAAACTAAAACTTAAAAACTCAAATTGTATAAATTGTTTTGTGTTGTAGTGGTGTGTCTTCTCAATTCCGTAGCTGCTGTTTATATAGGAGTTGTAGCCGACATAGGGAGAATCCAGAAGATATGCACGCATTAATCTGATTAGGCTCGGGTGACCGAACAATACGCCGGTCGACCGAATGGCATGGCTCGGTCGACCGAGCCTCCTCTTTACGCCGCTTTTAAATTACACTTCGGCTTGACTTGTTCCCCACTTCACTCTTCTATGCTGATCTGATTTGTCTCTTCATTAATGCTCCGATTTCCTTCTCTTTTATCTTGAGATTTCTCGATTGCGTGATAATTATCTTCCCGATTCGGTATGATCTGCAAAATCGTATTTATCACACAATTAATTGCTCTTTATAATAAAAACAAACTAAATACCAATTATCACATTAATAATCACTTATCATTAAATAATACATATAAACAAGTGATTTAATACGAAATATATATATAATTAACTCCGATTTAAGGTTATAATTGATGACATAAATAGGTATATTTTAACTGTCATCAATATCCCTGAACGGAAATGGGATAAGATCACGATGGATTTCATCACCGGTCTACCAAAGACAAAGAGTGGACATGATTCGATTTGGGTGATTGTGGATAGATTGACCAAATTAGCCCACTTCTTGCCAACGAAAGTTTATATGTCATTGAAGAAGATGATGACACTATACTTGGATAATATAGTGAAGTTGCACGGAGTACCTATCTCGATAGTTTCATATCGTGACAGTCAGTTTGTCAGTCGATTTTGGGAAAGTTTGCAAAGGGCCTTAGGTCCGAAGTTGGATTTAAGTACGGCCTTCCATCCTCAGACAGACGGACAATTAGAAAGGACCATCCAAACACTTGAAGAGTTTGCCTACAACAATAGCTTGTGTTTTCTAAGTAGGCGGATCATGGGATGATTACCTACCTGTAGCAGAGTTTGCCTACAACAATAGTTACCATGCAAGCATAGGCATGTCACCGTTCGAAGCTTTGTATGGTAGAAGATGTCGAACACCGCTATTTTAGGATGAAGTCGGGGAAAGACAAGTCACCGGGCTGGAATTGGTTGAGCAAGAAAAATAAAGAGTTCAGTTGGTTAAGAAGAATCTGAAGGCAGCACAAGATAGACAGAAAAGTTGGGCAGACGTCAGAAGAAGACCGCTTGAGTTTGAAGTTGGTGAAAGAGTTTATCTGCGAGCTTCACCAATGAAAGGAGTTAACGTTTTGGAGAAAAAGGAAAGCTAAGCCCAAGATATGTTGGACCGTTTGAGATTCTGGAAAGAGTTGGACCATTGGCATATAAGTTGAAACTACCGGAATCTATGTCAAGAGTTCATAGCGTGTTTCATGTATCGATGTTAAACAAGTGTTTGACCAAGATGGATGTTGAAGCTACAGTTGATCCGGAAGTTCTTCAAGATAATCTTGCGTATGATGAGAAACCGATCAGAATTTTGGACCAGAAGGAAAAGATTATTAAGAGACGGTTGATCTCTTTGGTTTTGATGCAATGGAGCAATCATTCTCCCGAGGAGGCAACTTGGGAAGTTGAAGACGATATGATCAATGAGTTCCCAGATTTTATGGACTTACCAGGTATGTTCCAGTTTCGAGGACGAAACTCTTTTTAAAGGGGAAGGAATGTAATATTCCGATTTTCGGGAAAGGGCAGACGTGTCATTTTGCGAAAACGAAATATTGGGCTCAGTTCCTTTTATTCGGAGTTTAAGTATTTACTAAAATATCTGTATGTATGGCCGAAATATATATGTATATTTTAAGTGAAATTCAGATTTCTTTTCCTAAATTAAAAAGGGTAATTAGGGAAAAAGGTAATTAGGTTATAATTTGTGTTGGTCCCTTGAAAAGGCTTTGGTTAAGTTTAGAGGGGGGGTGAATAAACTTAACACTTAAAACTTTTGGGAGTTAACAAACTCAAGAACTTCAAAGAAATCACGATACCTCAAGAGTCTGTCGACACCTCAATAGCCTCACGATGCCTCAAAGAGTTCACTTGATAGTTGAGTGTACTGAATTTGTGCAGCGGAATTCTATCAAAAATTAAGCCTTATTACTTGTTTTTAAATATGATACTATGTGTTAGATACTCAGAATTGTATGTGTGTGAGTTCAGTTGCTAGATTCAGTAGAGTGATGTGCTTGATATACTAAATGCAGAATGTAAGTGCAGAAAGTAAGTAAGCAGATTTTATAGTGGTTCCAGGTGGTGTAATCCTGTCAGTCCACTCTTCTCCTGTGATGTTGGAGGTAATTCTTTAGAGATCTTTGATGTATCTGTTACAAAGATTCCTAAGTTGCTTGTCCTTCACCAATAACTATGGCTTCACAAACTGAACACTTGGAACAAGTAGGATTACTGCTCCAAAGTCTTCCACTGGTCCTTGAAGGGTAGGATTGCCTCTTCACCAGCTCCACCACAAACAACAGTCTTTCACACCTATCAGATGCTTCACTGTCCTCAGTAGGTTCTTGTGAAAGAAGGATTGAATCAAGTAAATGATTCAGTTGCAGCAGCTTGATTAGGATGATATAATCAGCAGCTTGCAGTCTTCAAGTGTGTAAACTTGATGTAGCTTGAATACTGAATACACTTGAAGATTTTCTCTGGATTAGTAGCTTTAAGCTCAGTAAGTTCAGCAGGGTGTTCTTGAAGCTCAGAATTTTCTCTTATATTTTTCTCTTAATTTTCATCATCTTTTTCTGAGTTGGAAGTCCTCTATTTATAGGTAGGAGTGCATGTGACCTCTATTTGAAATTCAAATATAACCGTTCCTGGTTTTTGTCCCATTTGACTTTCTTTATGTCACTATTCATAGGGATCGATAATATCGTAATCCTTTTGATGTAATGCATCTGGCCCACCCTTTGACTTGCAACCATTGGATAAAATTCTGAATCATACCAACGTTCTTTTAATCTCAGCCATTGATTTGTTTGATAAATCAGAGGTAGTTGGCTGTCCTTATCCATGTAATCTTCCAATGTAAACTTGAATTAACCGAGGTATATATATCAGGTTCATCGGTCTGCTGAGATACATATCAGTCTGCTGAATTATAATCTGCTATGTATAAAACACAATACAGCAGACTTCTTTTATCTAACTTTTAATTGTGAATTTAGATTACATCTTTTTGCAAATAACTAAGTTCCAATCACCATCCAACTTAAGGAACTTAGACCTTCTACACAAGGTATATGCAATCAGTTTAGGTCATCACAGACTTGCCTAAGTTCTGATTCCATATCCTTGACTTCAATTACTAAGTTTGATCCCTTAGCCTTCATTTACTGAGTTTGACCCCTCAGCCTTTCGCCTTCAAGAGTTTCGACTAGTGTAATTGACCAATTTACCCTATCGACTAGACTCATCTCTTTGATATAAATCAGCTGACCTTTACAGTGCTTGTTTGATCAAACCTATACAAAGATCAAACTCTAATAAACTTATACATTTGATCTAGAAATCTTTTTGCCTTTGCACTATAACAGTTACTTTGGCACTCATCACTAAAACTTAAAATAAGTCCAACAATTTCCCCTTTTTTGGTGATGATGCCACTACCCTCTCCTAACAGCAAAGCAAAAAGAAATAAAACAAAAACAGACAAATTTCAGATGTGTCTCATTAAAATCATTTGTTCAAGTATTACAGTCTAGATTCAGCAAAGAGAAAATGTAAAGTATGCTGATATACTGTCTTCTTTCCCTTTCTTGTCTTTCCCTCTAAACTTGCTCTTGGTAGGTTCTAATTGTGACATCCCGACTTTTCAGAAAAGGGCAAAAGAGTCTTTTAACAAATTTAGATTTTCGGGTTATTTAATTAACCGGTTTAAAGTATATTTATATATATGTATATATATTTGAAACCTAAATTTAAAAGAATTTTGGGGTCGGTTCCCTTTTATCCGGAGTTAAGTATTTGGATGTGCATATATATATATATGCTCGCATTTATATAAATATATAAATGTATAGAAAGATATGAGTTTTGTTATTTAAGGGTGTTTATGGAAAAACTAAAGTTTTTGGGAATGGGTATTTAAGGGGAAAATTTACAAGGATTAACCTTTAACCTAATCAAAAATCAGAATTTTGTCTCCATGTTCTTCCTTGGTGCGCCACTTTTGAGGAGAAGAATAGGGCTTGGACGACTTTGGCAATTTCTAAGAGAGAGATTAACCGTTTTCAGATCAGACGAGAGTTTTGGAGTGGCGGTGAAGAGGACATCGTTTGGATATCTGTTGTGTTGTTAAAGCTGCAGAATTTTAGAGGCTTTGATCAGATTTCTGGGCTGCAAATAGGTAAGAAAAACTAATCCTACGTTTTCAATGGTCGGTTATAAGGACTTGATCAATTTTGAGATATTTTGATGTTAGAAATGTGAGTTTTGCTTTGGTTAATGACTAGGGATGAATTGGTACTCCTAGATAAGGTTATATGTGCTTTACTGTGTTGTTTTTGCTGATAATTGGGTCAGAAACGTTTTGGGAATCGTGTTGAAGGTTTTAGGGTTCTAGTCGAAACCCAGGCGGACGGGCGTCCGGATTCACTGGACGGGCGTCTGCCTTGATTTCCTTTCAGACGGGCGTCCAGTTACACTGGACGGGCGTCTGAGGTGTTATTTTGGATTCAGGATGTAAAATTCTTGGTGGACGGGCGTCTGAGTGTTTGGACGGGCGTCCAGTACCCCAAAACGGGCGTCCAGTGGTGTTGTTTTCCTTTTTGGTAATTGTTGTTCAACCTTATGAACATATTTTGGGAGTCATGTTTTGATGGGTCAGGGATATTGACATCACTGTGGGTTTTGGATTTTGGGCATTGAAGTTCGTAGACCCGTAGTGGTTGGGCCGGATAGGGTAGCTCCCGAAGCCGGGAACCCGGGAAGGTTTCCTTACGACTTCAATGACCTTAACGTATTTGGGGAGTTGCAGACAGTGGTGTGGTCGGGCCGGATAGGGTAGCACCCGAAGCCGGGAACCCGGGAAGGTTTCCTTGCACCCCAGTACGTGATGGTCCGTCTAGTTATGGTACCATTGGATGACCTTTAGGATCCTCCTCTTTAGGGGCTGACCCTTTTGAGGGATGTGCACATTCGGGACCTTTAGGTATGGATAGTTGTGATGTATTGTATCCTCTATGGGTTGGTTGTATCCTTTATGGATTGGTTGATTCTTTCATGGGTTGGTTTAGTCCTCGGTTAACCTGAGTGGGTTGGTTTTGACATATGGTTGGAAAGTTTTACTTTCCTTGTAGCTTGGATTTTTGAATGTTAGTGGTGTTTTCGAATACATGGTTTGTGAAAGCTTGGTTGAACAAGTGCACGATCTTATCTTGTATATACTGGATTTATTCTTACTCAACTTTATAGTTGACGGTTTCTACTTTTGGTGGACCCTGCTATGATCCATTTATGGGGAGCAGATTCTTAGCAGGTATTTTCTTTGGATGTCTGCTTGTTGCTGGGATGTCGCGGGGATTTGAGAGCCACGTAGTCGCAGTCACATGTTTCCATTTTATTTGGATTTTGAATTTTTAGATTTTGACGTTCCCGCATGTTTTTCATTTTTGTTCCTGGAAATTGTACTTATTTTAACATGTTAAATAATGAATGGTGGATATTTATTTCTCTGTTGTGGAAAGTTGGGTATTACTGCCACGACTTTGTGTCGTGAGAGTGGCACTACGGTGACCAATACCGGCGGCCGACGGGATTGGAAACCGGGGTGTTACACTAATCTCTTCTATCATGTCTCTCATCCACTCATTCTCAATCAAAGTGAAATCAATGTAAGGATTCACTTCTTTCCACCAGCTCCATGCTTCAGGCAGGATGAGATTGATCTGATTATCCCTGAACCCAAATTTCATGTATAATTCCTTGAATTCAGCAAGTGAGTCTTTTGCCTTAGTGATAGGTAAAATCCTTTCACCTCTACCACTTCTTCCACCTCTTCCACCTCTTTGAGTTGCCCTTAAGGCTTTAATCCTTGCTTCCCAAAACATCAATCCCAAGAAAGAGCTTAAACCTTCATGAAATCCCTTGTCATGATAAGGTTTCCTTCTGTTGTAGTACTCCTTCTTGTATTGTCTAAGGAGATCATCAGTAAGTTGAACTCTGCCAGGTGCAGGTTCCCTGAATGCATTTATCTCATTCTCCCATCTTTTCTGTGCAAAGATCCTTGCAGCCTCTTTTGCTACTGCTGTTTGACCCTCTTCCCCTTTAGTGACATCATCAACAAATCAGTACAGCAGGCCATGAACAATCTCCTGTGTGATAATCAGATTACTCAGTTGTCCCTCCATAATTTCAGTTCTAGTATCAACTGCAGTAATCCTTGATTGTAAAGTCTGCTCCAGTAGATTGATCCTCTCAGTAAGTTTAGGATCCAATCCAAAGAGAGTTGAGATGTTCCAAAGCAGCGACCTCAGCAGCTTAGGTGTTTCAAACAAGCTTGACCCGGGTTTACGTGGATGGATTCCAATTGATTTTGCAGAAACTTTTCTTTCAGTGTATTCCCTTGCTTGATGCCTTTCATTTCCTTTGTAAGATCTACAAGAGCATATTGATTTGAGGTGATATTAGAGGCAACAGTTTCTGTAGTCCTCCCTCTATTCTCCACCAAATTTATCAGATCATCAAATCTCTGCTCTTGCCTGTCCAGTTGAGTTCTTAGATTGGCAATATCATTTCTGACAGTTCTCAACTCTTCCAGGACATGTGCTGGTACTCCACCAGTCATTCCTCCAGCAGCTCCATCAGTAGGCTCTTCTACTTTCTAATTTTGCCTCTGTTTGCTGATTACCATTTCCCAACTCATATCCAGTCCAGCAGGGTTAGGTGATGACGGTCAAATTATACCCGTAAAAGTCATCAACGTTGACCTTAAATCGAGATTAATAATGTATATTTCATATTAAATCACTCGTTTATATTTATTATTTAATGTTATGTGATTATTAATATGATTTTTGGTATTTAGCCGTTTTCATTATTTAAAAGCCGATTTATTGTGCGATAAATGCTGATTTTGTAGATAATGAAAATCGAGAGGATTAATGACATTCAATCAATGGATCTCAAGATAATAAGGAAGAAAATCGGATCATTAATCAAGAGATAAATTAGAGAAATCAGATCAACACGAAAGCATGTAGTGGGGAACAAGATAGACGAGAGAAACGTTTAACACTTGCAGAAAAAGGCTCGGTCGACTGAGCCCTATCATTCTGTCGACCGAGTATGTCGGTTCGGTCACTCATGGGATTTTTGCGTGTATATCTTCTAGATCCTCCCTAGGTCGGTTACAGCCTCTATATAAGCAGCAGCTACGAAATTTATAATATCATATCATTGAACCATTACATTACACAACCAAAATACATAATTTTGATTGAAGGTTTTTCAGCAATTTAGGGGCTTCAATATGTAAGCCTTTATTTTCTGTCTTCTTTATTTTAAGTAATTAGTCCCCCCCAATTATGCTTTATCGTTTGAGTTAGTTAATCATAGCTAGATGATGTAGATCTAGGCTATGACGTTAGGGATGTGGCGACTCCTTGTCTATGGGGATCCCATAACCTACGTCATCTACTTAGCTTCTATCCATGAATCTACATTGTTTACTTAACGTGTATCTATGTTAATTTATATGATTGCTTAACGAATTACTATTTTAGTCCGTATTGTATGAGAAACGCTGAGAGATATGTTCAGAGATGTAATCTGGGGACGAAATCGATTCGGGTGACCGAATAAGTTCATTCGGTCGACCGAGCCTATTCACTCGGTCGACCGAGCCCCTGTCATCTGTTAATTACGCCATGTCTTTATGGTTATGTTAACCTAGTTGAATTTATTATCTCAGTAGGTATGGCTATGGCTACTTTACTCGCTTAGTTTAATTAAAACGTGTAAAAAGGAAATACCAATATAAAACTCTTAGGTAGGCTTATGAATTGCTCTTCACGGACGTTCAGCGTTATCTAGGTAGGTTTATATTTGGGGATTGCTAGCACCTGATTATACGTACGTCGTAGATTAGCATGAGACTATAACTTGGTAATTGCTAGTTGGACGAGAGCTTGAGTAATCGCTTAGGAAGTACGCCTAACCATAGGAATGTTGCCTAGACGAGGTGTACGATTAACTTCGGCATCCTTAGTGTCGTAAGCGTGCAAGTTATATGAGATGGATACCCAAAAGGTGAAGTCACGTAATGTAGCACAGTGATCTAGCAACCTACCCGGTGCTAAGTCAAGTTAAAGGGGATGACTCCCGTAGCCAATCTAAGATAGATACAAATGGATTGACAGTTAATAAGTTCAGTTTATTATATAAATTATCTAGGTCCAAACGATAAAGACTATAATTGGGGAGGTTAATTACGTTTTGTCGAGTCGTGTCTTTACCTTTCTTGTCTTATGTTGGTCATAGACCGCCTCTATGTCCTTGACATGTTTAATTAATTGTTTGTATATAAGATGATCCACAATTGGTTCCCTGTGGGATCGACCTTGATTCACTATAGCTATACTACGATGGGCCTAGTCCTCTTGCTAGTATTGGTTTATGGTGGTCAAGTATTTTATTACTTGATCTACGTCATCATTAGGTCCTTGATATTCCTGTAGAATTGGATCAAGAGCTGGTTCCTCAAGGATAGGTACAAATGCCTGTGGGGGTTCAACATCAATATTTTCTTCTTCAGGCATTTGGAACTCCTCATCTCTATAGTCATAATCCAGCAGCTGCTCTTCCTCATCTACAGCAGTCTGCTGACTATCTTTCCCTATAGTGTCCTTGACTCCAGTAGGCTCCACTTCAGCAACCTCTTCGACAGCAACATCAGGGGTTTCCTCCAAACCCAAAGATTGTTCCAACCTTTGTCCAGGTGCTGTTAGAGACTCAGCAGCATGTACCTCCTGTTCCAACCTTTGCTCAGGTGCTGTTTGAACCTCAGCAACCTGAACCTCCTGTTCCACTCTTTGAGGATTGAATACAGCCTCATTGTCAATTTGAAATCCTTCAGCATGGTCAATCTTAGTTAAAATATTGGCAGTTGTGGATAAGGTCCCCTCAGTGTCAATCCAGTCTTGATATACATTTGATTCCTCTGAACTGGCACTGGGTTCACTATGATCAGTCACCCTTTCTTCATCCAAATCCTCATCCATTTCTCCATCTGGCTGGCCTCAAGTGACCTTACCAAGATCGCTTGTTCAAAAACAGACTATCGGTGGCTCTCGTCCATGGCTTCAACAGTTGTTTCTCTAGCCACTCCACTGGTCTCTCATGGGAACATGAGGGTGTCATCATCAAATTCAGATGAATCACTATCTGGTGTGTATTTTGGATCTCTGAACATGATTGCTCCACTTTTCTTTCCCTCATCGAATAGATCTATTAGCCTAGTGTGCAGGAGTGTTGTATCTATCAAGTCCAGTAGGCTGTCCACACCCAGCTGATTAAATGCCCATTCCTCAAATCCACTCATTGGATCAGCAGCTGGTTTTTGTTTCTTGTAGAATCCAAACTTCCATTGTAAATAATTTTGCACTTTTCTGAAGTTAGGATCTACCTTCTCCTTCTTAGATGCCTTCTCATATGGCATAGATGGCTTCCTGGAAGCTGTTTCAGTAGCTTGATGACCTTTAAAGGTCTCAACAAACAAGTTCAAGGTATTTTCAAAAGATGCATGAAGGTCAGTAGGTGGCTCTTGTTGTACATTTGTGCCCACAACCTCCATCTGCACAATACCTGATTCCCCCTGACTTATATGCTCATTAGCAGGGACAGCAGCAGACTGCTCTTCCCCCTGAACTATTGCAGGACTTGCAGGGTCTTGTATCAATACTTCAACTTCCACAACAGGTGTTGACTCAGTGGTTTGTTGTGGTTCTTCAACAGATTCTTCAGTAGGCTCAGGATCAACAGATTGCTCAACAACAACCTGGGAAGGTTTAATAGGCTCAGCAGCCTCTTCAGGTGAGGATTCAATAATTTCTACAGCAGGCTCAGGGTCCGTAGACTGCTGTGATACTTCAGCAGGTTGCTCAACAACAACCTGTGCATCCTCATTGGGCTTGATGATAGTTAAGGGCTCAGCCTCAATAGCCTCCTCTTCCTCTTCTACTGTTTCATCTATTTGTTCCTTCTGACTTTCCAAGAGTCTTAATTCCATTCCTTTGCCAAGCTTCTTCTTTTTGGCAATTTCCTTTATCATCTTGGAAAGTGGTTCATCATCATCAGTTCTAGTAGACTTTCTCTTTCTACTAGCTTCCTTTTGTTCTTCCCTCAAAATTTCAACAACAGTTTTCCTAGCAGCTACAGCAGGGTCAGTAATCTTACTTACAGCTGGACCCACAGCAGACTCAGCAGTCTGTGCTGTGTGCTTCTTTGTCTTCTTTGGCTTCAAAATTTCAGTGATCTTCCTAGTATCAGCAACCTTTCTCTTCTCTGTAGCCTTCTTTGGTGCAGCAGACTTAACTGCTTTCTTAGCCTACTCACCACCAACATCACCATCATCTCCACCATTATCACTATCAGCAGCTTCAGCAACACCTTCTTCATCATCATCCAGACCAGGGATAGGATAGTTGATTTCTTTCTTGTATCTGGACTGATTTATTTTCTCAGATGCCACATCAGGGATTACCAAATGATTCAGCAGGGCCTGAACCATTAATCCTAAGGGTAAGGCCTTGGATTTCCTTTCCCTTCTCTTTCCTCTTTGGCTACTTTCTTCATATAGTGGATAAAGTATCCAGCACAATCAAATTTTAAACTTCTGCAGATAATCATCAGCAGCTCTATTTTAGGACCTGATAGAGTATCCATACTTCCAACTAGTCCTAATATGTTCTTAGCAATGATTTTGCTCAGCAGGTTGTACTCATGCCCAATATGCCTCACATTTATGCCAAGAGATGATTTGGTGTCTTTATTTATCTTGATTTTGTCAACAAAATCCATCTTGGACAATCCCATCTCCTCAAGATTGACAGGAGCATCTATTATTTCTTCAAAACCAAAAACTTCCCTCAGCAGGTTTGAGGAAACTTCAATTTCTTGAGCATTTACAGTGATTTTAAATGCTTCTCTTCCTTCCTTTACCACAATGTTCTTCCAAAAACTGACAACATTTGTGTAGGAGATTGTTTCCAATCTTATGTTCAGTATATTCTCCAATTCTGCATATCTTCTTATTGTTCGACCAATATTAATAGCTAACTCTATTCTATTAGCATCAACAACGAAGCCTCTAACACTTTGACTTGTTTCAATTTGAACATCATCCTTATCCGCCATTGTTAAGAGAGAAAGATGAAGAAGAAAACTTTGTAAATCTGTGTTCACACAATGTAAAAACAGTGAGTATCAATCTGAGATTTTCAGTAAAGTGACTCTGCTGTGTATAGGTCTGTATATATAGACAGAGGGTGGTTGTAACTGTCAGTGCACGTACATCCACATTAACCACGATTAATCTGACTAAATGCTGTCTTGACACGTGGCCTATTTCTTCTCCATAACGTTTGTAACCGTTGGATCGTGTTAATTGCGGTTATAAAGGATAGAATAAATATCCCGCCAATCTGCTTTTTGACTTTAAAAAGGTTTGACTGTGTAACGTAATATTCAGCAGACTTGCCATCAAGAGGTTAGCTCAAGAAATTTCTTGAGAAAGATGCTTCAAAGCTGACTCGCCGATAATGTCACTCTGCTAATGCTTAAATTCCCTTGTATTTTCCAACTGATAATACAAGATGAAGTTTAATACCAATGACTGATCTTTCAAGTGAGCTCACCCAACATGACAAAGACCAATCCTTTTGGCAACCTCATTTGCTCAATTGTCCAACAATAAGTACATGGAATTGTTGATACCAATGACTAATCTGCTAAGTGAGCTCACCCAACATAGCAAAGACTAATCCCCTTGGTGAATTCCAGTACACTGCTGAATATTAGTCAACTTTAATAATTCCAAGTTCAGTTCTTAACTTTGCAAATCTTTCACTATCTAGTGGTTTAGTGAATATATCAGCAAGTTGATCTTCAGTAGGGATATACAGAACCACCACATCCTTCTTTTCAACACGGTCTCTTATAAAATGATGTCTCACATCAATGTGCTTGGTTCTTGAGTGCAAAACAAGATTTTCAGTAATTGCAATTGCACTTGTGTTGTCACACATTATTGGAATTTCCTTTTCCTCAATTCCATAATCCCTTAATTGTTGTCTTAATCAAAGTACTTGTGCACAGCACCTTCCTGCAGCAATGTATTTAGCTTCAGCAGTAGAAGTTGATATTGAATTCTGCTTCTTGCTGAACCAGGTGACCAGTCTATTTCCCATTAACTGACAGGTTCCTGAGGTGCTTTTTCTGTCAATTTTGCATCCAGCAAAATCTGAGTAGGATATTACTTTGAAACTTCCATCTTTAGAATACCATATCCCTACTCCCAGAGTCTCTTTAAGATATTTAAGAACTCTTTTGACTGCACCTATGTGACTTTCTTTAGGTTTTGATTGAAATCTTGCACAAACACCTACAGCAAAGGATATATCATGTCTGCTGGCTGTAAAGTATAGCAGACTGCCTATCATCCTTCTATATAAGGTCTGATCAACATCTTTTCCTTCTTTATCTTCATCCAATCTGATATTTGTACTCATAGGAGTTGATATTTTGGTGCTGTTTTCCATACCAAACTTCTTCAGTAGTTCCTTGGTGTATTTGGTTTGATGAATGAAGATTCCATCTTTCAACTGTTTAACTTGCAATCCCAAAAAGTAGTTCATTTCTCCCATCATACTCATTTGGAATTTGCTCTTCATTAGATTTGCAAACTTCTCACATAGCAATTCATTTTCAGAACCAAAGATTATGTCATCAACATAAATCTGCACCAGCAGGATGTTGTCACCTTCACTGATTCTGAATAAAGTCTTATCAATGGTCCCTTTTGTAAAACCATTGTCCACCAAGAATTGAGATAGAGTCTCATACCAAGCTCTTGGTGCTTGTTTCAATCCATAAAGTGCATTGTTGAGTCTATACACTTTGTCCTCTTGATCTTTAACTTCAAATCCAGGAGGTTGCTGAACATACACTTCCTCTTCTAGAATGCCATTCGAAAATGCACTTTTGACATCCATTTGATATACCTTGAAGTTTTTATATGCAGCATGTGCCAAGAATAATCTAATAGCTTCCAATCTTGCAACAGGTGCATAAGTTTCATCAAAATCTATTCCTTCAGCTTGAGAATAGCCTTTTGCAACTAGTCTGGCCTTATTCCTTACAATGGTACCGGATTCATCAAGTTTGTTTCTGTATACCCATTTGGTGCCAATGATATTTGCATGACTAGGCCTTTCAACTAGTGTCCAAACTTGATTTCTTTCAAATTCATTTAATTCTTCTTGCATAGCAATTATCCAATCTGGATCTGAAATTGCTTCTTCAACAACTTTAGGTTCAACTTGAGATAGAAAACAAGTAAACATTGCTTCTAATTGTCTTCTAGTCCTTACACCTTGCTGAATGGTTCCAATAACTTGTTCAGTAGGTTGATCTTTTAACCATTACGGATTCTGGTTAACTTGATTCTCAGGAACCTCATCTTCAGTAGGGTCTGCTGTATCTTCAACAGGTGGTTCAGCAGATCCTTGAACTGCTTCAGTTGTTGTATCTGTAGAGTTTCCAGCAGGGTGTTCAGCAGGGGCAGGGTCAGAAACTTTTAAGTCATTGAACCTTTCCAGAACTTCAACACACTCTGGATCAGTGACTTGTTGAGTGTCAGCAGGTTCTGAATCTTCTCCTTCCATCCCAGTGAACTTAGGTTCATCAAACACAACATGGATAGTTTCCTTATGTTTTAGTGTCCTTTTATTCAGTACCCTGAATGCCTTGCTGAAAGAAGAGTATCCCAAGAAAATTCCTTCTTCTGACATGGGTTGAAAGGTCTTCAATTGCTCCTTATGATTCAAGATAAAACATTTGCTTCCAAATGGATGGAAATAAGAAATATTAGGTATCCTTCCATTCCAAATTTCATAAGGTGTCTTCAGCAGCTTGTTTTTCACTGATGTTCTATATTGTGTATAGCATGCTGTTTTAACTACTTCAGCCCAGTACCTTTCAGGTAGCAAAGCCTCACAAATCATAGTCCTTCCTGCTTCTTTTAGAGTTCTGTTTCTTCTTTCAAAGAACCCCATTTTCTTTGAGGTGTACCAAAGAATGACAAGTTGGTGCGATACACCATTCATTCACTGATATTCTCTTATAACTTTATTGAGAAACTCAGTACCCTTGTCTGATTTGATTTTTACTACAGTTAAACTTTTCTCATTTTGTAGTCTTTTCAAAAGATCAGGCATTTTCTTGAGTGTTTCACTTTTCTTGTTCATAAATATCACCCAAGTGTACCTTGAATAATCATCCACAACCACTAAGGTGTATTTCTTTCCTGTAACACTTGTTGGAGTGACAGGTCCAAATAAGTCCATATGCATCAGCTCCAGCACTCTCTTAGTTGATAGCTTTGTTTTTTACTTGAAGCTTGATTTTATTTGTTTACCTTGCTGACAGGCATCACAAATAGCATCCTTCTTGAATGTAATCTCAGGCAAGCCAATTACCATTTTCTTCTTTACAAGTTGATTGATATCATCAAAATTCAGATGATTCAACTTTTTGTGCCATAACCAATTGAGTTCTGACTTGGTATGCACAATCAGACAGGTTTCTAGAATTGCAGTAGACCAATCCACAACATACATGTTTTGTTGTCTTCTACCCGCCAATACAACTTGATCACCTCTTTCACTAATGACAATACAATTGTTTTTGTCATAAGTGACCTTGTATCCCATATCACAAAATTGTCCAGTGCTCAGCAAGTTGTAGTCCAGTCCTTCCACATATGCAACATTCTTGATTGTAAGTCCATTCCTTACAAGTGTGCCATATCCTCTTGTATATCCAGGTGTATTTTTGTTGCCAAAATTCACCCTTGGACCATCCTTTGTCACAAAATATGACAAACAGTGCTTATTCTTTGTCATGTGTCTGGAACATCCACTGTCAAAGTACCAGACACCCTACAAAACAAAGTTAATGCTTTTTAGGTACCCAAACCTGTTTGGGTACATAATGGTCAGTGGTAAGCATGACCCCTGGGATGTTTCCATAAGGTCTTCTCCTGAAAGTGTCATACTTTGGTTCATACATATATTCTACACATCCATAAGTTCTAACAGTTGGTTGTGTAGGATTCACATATGTTTCCTGGGCTTTTGATTTATAATGTTGTTTGAAATGATTCTTGTTGTTAGAATCATTTGCATAACCATTAGTTTTATGTCTGTTAGGAGCAGCCCTGTAGTATGGAGTCTGCTGAGATCCCTGCTGAGGTCTTGTATAAGCCTTTTGCTGAGTCCTCTGCTGATTCCATTGCATAGGTTTTACCCTAGCAGCATGGTTATACTTGCTATTTCTAGCATTAGATGCAGGAATATTCCAATCATCATCAGTAGGGAACAGTCTACCTTTCCCCCTGAGATAAGTAAACCTTGAATGATTGACATTTTTGGGTTTAGGATTCTTATCCTTGGAATATTTTTCGACCTTTACCTTTTGTGGTCCAACAGACTTGGTAGTGTGCAGTCCGCTATCACAGGTCTAGAAGGCAAAGCAAATCCTATTTTTGATTTATTATTTTTATTAGAGTCGTTGACTTCTTTGACTTTCGATTTTGCTTCTTTGAAGCATTCTCGATGAGGTTTTATCGCTCTCAAAGAACCTTCATGGGAGTTGGATCTTGTGAGCATAAACTTAGGACCACCTCAGGTACTAGGTTCAGAACCTTGCTAGATCCACTCTTTTTGGATTGTTGAGATCCAAATCCAAGTCCGATTCTATCACCATAAGGCTTTTTGATTTGTATGCAAAGATAGGAACAAGATGGTTCAAACAGATTCGAAGCCACTGGATGTTCAAAGAGCTTATCTCGATTCTCGTTTCAACATCTTTTCGTTACCTTTGAGAACCTTTAATTCAGCATTTAATCTTTCAACTTCTACTTGAAGAGCTTTTTTTTCAGCCTTCACAATCTCATAACTAGATTGTATTTTCCTTAGTTGATTAAGGATGGCATCCAAAGCTTCTTCATTGTAAGAGTTTCTAGGGTTTGAACCACAGGTTGATTCACAATCACTTTCAGCAGGAGTGTTAATTGATACAGTATTGTATACCTCCTCTGTTTCATCCATATTAGCCATCAATGCATAGTCTTCCATATCAGCAACCAATGCTGTGTCATCTGATTCATTTCCCTTTTCAGATTCCACTTCATACCCTGATTCATCTTCAGCAACCATGGCCTTCTTGTCATATATTCTTTGTTGTCTTTTGGTCTTCAGTAGGTCTGGACAATCAGGTCTGAAATGTCCAGGCTTTTTGCA
>JAOBSW010000469.1:0-162059 GCA_026214975.1 Gentiana macrophylla
CTTGGACCTGAGTAGGTGCGTAGATCATGATCAATACATTCTACGTGGTTTGAAAAGCCATGATTATCACGTTTTATGGAGCGTTTGTTGCCGGTTGCCTTCGAGAATTGATTCGAAAAATGAATGGAATCATTGACCGAGATAAGTCAATTCTTTCGAGACTTGTGTCTTTGCTACCTAAAAATAGAAAGCGTGATTCGTTTAGAGAATAACATTCTTTGAGAATATTTGCAAGTTAGAAGATTTTGCCTCAGCGTTTTTAACTCGATGGAGCATTTACGATACACTTGCCGTATGAGGTCGAGTTGGTGGTCCGTGCAATATCGATGGATGTATCCATTCGAAAGGTTTTGAATCACTTAAACAAAAGATTGGTAACAAAGCTTTTCGTAGAGGATCAATATGCAATGCGTATTTGTTGGAAGAGATTTCAAACTTACATTTCTATGTATTACGATGATCATATTGAAACAAAGCAAAGAATCTTCTTTGTTGGTGAGACTTCGGCATCGACAATCGTTTCAGATTTACACGAGTTATTCGTGATCATAATGGTACAACAAGCTGGGAAGTGCAAGGCGAGGTTCTTGGATAATAAAGAATATGACTTTGTGCACAATGCGTATTGTCTAGCTACGAAATCATGAAACCGTATGAAGCCGTAAGTACCTCATTTACTACATATATACAATGCTTAATGATTTTTACGAACAAATATACATTAAGCGACAAAATGATTCATTCTTAGATTGTTCGAGCAATTTATTAAAGTGTTCAATGACCTCAATTGACCTCGGCGGATATTTGGAATAAACATGAACATGAATTTACCAAATGGTTTGGACAACAAGCATCATTGTTGAATGATGATTTGCTAAAAGCTTTGGCAAGTGGTCCTTCTCGTCAAGTCAAAACTTGGAAGCGTTATTCGATTAATGGCTACAACTTTCGGACATTCAACCGGGCAAGCGATATTGGTAAATCTTGATCAACAACGGAGTTTGTGTCGATTCCACGGAAGGTGCCGACTATTATGGCACTTTAAATGAAATCATTGAGTTGGTGTATTATGGACATTATTTATCTGCAAAGCCGTATTGTTCAAATGTGATTGGTTTGATAATTACGAGCAGGGCATGAATGTGCATAAAGATTATAAGATAGTTGAAGTTCATCGTGGTAGGAAATATGGCGCTTATGATCCATTTGTTACGGCTTATCAAGTCGAGCAAGTCTACTATGCTCCATATCAAGTTTGAAAAAGACAAAGATCAATGGTCGGTTGTTTTTTCAAAACAAAGGCAAGATCATTATCGATGCTCCCGTCGAGGAAACCGTTTTCAAGAACAAGTGATCAATGATGTTTCCGATTATCGATCCTCTTAACATTGTCACCAAGATCTTGATGTCGATGTTGACTCCGATGTTAGGGATAATGACTTGGATGATGATGAGATGGCGGATTTCATTCAACAAGAAGATGGAGAGGAAGAAGAATCGGTTGATGATCTAGAGATTTGATGAAGAGGAGGAAGAACTCTTCCATTCTAGTAGTGATAGTGAATAATAATGTATTAAATATTTTATTTTGTCATGATAGTGAATAATAATGTATTAAACATTGTAATTTATTATTAATTAGTATAAAGCGCCTTTTTATTATAATTGCATTTATATTAGTATAAACGTCATTTTACATGTCAAATAGATGTCGAGGTAGAGGTAGAGGTAGAGGTAGGCGCGGTGAGGTAGTTCCCCTCCCGGAGCGTCTTCCTCCTCGCAGACAGCGGAGTTTGGATGATGAGATACACGGATGAAGCGAGGAGGATTTTGGTGTCATTGTCAATGGTGACCTTGGATTGCCGGTTTTGGATCGAGGAGATGGTAAGTTAATACATATCTTGCTTTAATTTGTTTGTATTTTTATTTATATTTTGATTAACCAAATATATTAACAACTTATTGTTTTCAATATGGCGAGTTTACCGACAACTATGTCAAGAAAATGGCCAAAACGCCATAATCAGCCGGCTCAACACTTTTGCCACCACGTGGCATAATGCGACAGGAGGAGCGGCGAGGATAGGTGGTGGAGCATTTAGGAATGCGTCGTTCATATAAATATAACTATATATAAATATAACTATAATTATAACTATACATATAACATATATATAACTATATTGCGAGTCATTCGACTTGATTCGCCACGCAGCGCTGGTTAGGGAAGCTTTTGAAGCGGTATGCTATCAACGAAGTCCGTGATTATATGTATCGGGCTCAAACAAACCCCGTGCTCGGCTTTGGATGACCCGGATATTCTCCGTCGATTCGAGGAGTGGATTGGGAGTCCCGTAAGCAATTATTCAATATTTAATTAACAATACTTGTTTTTATATATATATATATGTATGTACTAACTTGTTTATCTTATGTCGGAATAGGCGTTTCCAGAAACATCTGCGAAAAAAGCTAAACCGAGCTTGGATCCGTGTGAAGGAAGATCCACAGGACACATGCTGTATGGGCAGACAGCAGCGTTATCGATTTCGCTCGGGCCATGGAGGACAATAGAGGCGCCCTATCGATCGGTGATCGGTGAGTAGTTCGAAGAAGAAGAAGTCGGGCAACCGTCTCGGAAGTTTGAGAAAATCATGAGTACGTTATGTATTCTAAATATTATATATACATTATATATATATCATGTAATTATTGTTACTAACAAATTTATATCATACTTTGCGAGGGCGTCTTCACCTCGAAGAAAGCGAAAGCCTAGGAGGAGCGACTGACACCCACAATCGGCGAGTCGCGTCTTTGTCTGGCTTGGCTGGTGGTTACGACAAGAAGGGAGAGTTTTTGGCATGGGGTGTTTGCCTCATGTACTACGGCAGAGCTTCTTCTTTGCTCGACACTCGTCATTTGAGACATACTCTCGGGCGTAATCACCCGTCTCACCTGGGAGATGGCGAGAGACAGGCAGACTGACTCGTGCGAAACCCAGGCGAGGTTGGAGGAGCTAGAGAGAGGCGTAAAGCGTCGGGATGACGAGACTAAGCTTGAGATGAGGCGTGGATTACCAGTGGTTGGCGGCATCCTCTCGGAGGATGCAACCCGAGTCTGAGGCGACCAGAGAGATGACCATTCGATCATGGACCTGGAGGAGGTGGCGTGGGTTTAGGTAGTACACGGGTCGGTTGGGTGACATTGTTTTGATACATTTTATTTATTTTGGCTTATCGTATCCACTTTGACATATCGTTTTATTCATTTTTGACATTTCCGCTTTGGCGTATTTTTGACATATCCCTTTTGATATCGTATTCCCGTTTATATTATTTGTTGTTGATAGCGGTAGCAATTGTAATGCTACGGGGAAAATAAAATTTGTTTTGGCGGTGGTTTGGCATTTCAAAAAGCACCATAATTTTCATTTAATTTATTTTTGCGACGGAATATATCCGTCGCAATATGTATTCTTGACGGAAAAAGGCTCATTTTGCGACGGATATGAAAAGATCTAAAAATAAATAAATTATTTAATAAAAAATAAGTTGCGACGGATTATACATTTTTGCGACGGATTATACATTTTGCGCGAAATTTTACATGTTTGCGGCGGAAATATTCCGTCGCTATTTATTTATTTGCGACGGACTATACATTTTTGCGGCGAAAATTATAATTTAAAAATAAAATAAAATACGGTAATTATTCGTCGCCAAAATCCGTCGCAAATAATTTGCGACGGTTTTTATCCGTCATAAAGCTGGGGTTTTGCGACTAAAAAATGCGACAAAGAAAAATCGTCGCAAATCCAAGTAGCAAACTATGGTTTGCGACGGAATAACCCTGTTTGCGACGGTAATCTTCCGTCGCAAAATTGCTTGAACTCATACATCTTGATGTATGTGGCCCGATGTCAATTCAAGCCAAATGAGGATACTCTTATTTTATCACCTCACATGATGACCATTTCTTTATGGTTATATATATTTAATGAAGTATAAGTCTGAAGCCTTTGAAAAGTTCAAGGAATTCGGATGTGAAGTGGAGAAACAACTAGGTAAAAAATCAAAACACTTGATCCGATCGAGGTAGAGAATTCTAAATGGAGAGTTTCAAGATTATTTAAAGGAGAATAGGATCTACTGAATGGACCCTCCAGGGATGCCTCGAATGAATGGCATATCTAAGAGGAGGAACCGTCGTTGTTAGACATGGTACGATCCATGATGAGCTCTGTGATTCTCCCAAAATCATTTTTGGGGTATACTCTAGAAACCGCATCCATACACTGAACCGAGTTCCATCAAAGGCGGTTGATTACACACCATACGAGGTATGGGCCAAGAAGAAACCAAATCGCATATCTTAAACCTTGGGGTTGTCCAACTTATGTGAAGTGGATGATGCACGATAAACTAGAGGGCAGATCCGACAAATGTCTATTTGTGGGATATCTAGAGAAACTAGAGGATACCAATTTTACCATCACGAGGAACAAAAGGTGTTTGTTGCCGGGGTGGCCACTACGGAGAAAGAGTTTATTACGGATAGGGTCGGTGGGAGTAAAATTTATCTTGAAGAAATTCGAGAACCACTTACGGATAACGATCCATTGATGGAAGTAGAGGAGACACCACATACAAATGTGGGGCCACCTCTACCGTGAACCTACTAGCACCTCGAAGATGCACCGAGGCACGCCGTGAACACGAAAGGTACACTGCGTGTATCTCATTAAAGATTATGACCACTAGAACTTATGAGGAAGTGCTATTAAGGCATGACAAAGAGAAATGGTGGAAGCTATGAATTACGAAATGGAATCCATGAAAGACAACCAAGTTTGGAACTTAGTTGATCCACCTGAGGAATAGTTCTATAGGGTGTAAATGGGTCTTTAAGAGAAAGACCGACATGGATGATAACGTGACTACCTACAAGGCTAGGTTAGTGGCAAAAGGGTATAAGCAAAGACAAGGAGTTGACTATGGCGAAACCTTTCGCTTTGTTTCCATGTTAAAATCCATTAAAATCTGCTTTCGCATTATTTAAACATACCATGATTAAAAATCGTGCAGATGGGCGTGAAAGCAAGCTTTCCTTAATGGGAACTTTTGTGCGAGGAAGTGTATATGACACGACTGAGGTTTCATAACCAATGGCCTTGAGGATGGTGTGTAAGCTGCAAAGATCCATTTATGGATTAAAGCAAGCTTCTCGGAGTTGGAATCTTCGCTTTGATGAGATAATCAAACAATTTGATTTCATAAAAAATGAAGATGAGCCTGTGTTTACAAGAAGGTTAGTGGGAGTGCCATTGTGTTCTTAGTGCTTTATGTAGATGACATATTGCTCATATGGGAATGATGTGCCTATGTTACAATCGAGTCAAAGCTTGGTTATCCAAGAACTTCTCAATGAAGGACTTGGGTGATGCAACCTATATTGCAGGAATAAAGATCTATAGAGATAGATCTAAAAGGTTGCTTGATGCATCGCAATCCACCTACATAGACAAGATCTTTGAAGAGATTCGGCATGGAGCGATCAAGAAAGGATTCTTGCCCATGTCACATGGGGTCTACATCAAAGGAATGATTCCTTAGGCAGAGGAAAAGGCATAAATGAGTAAAGTCCTTTCTACGCCCCGGCAATCGGGTCTATCATGTATGCCATGTTATGCACAAGACGAGATGTCTCGTACCCTCTTAGTATGACTAGTAGGTACCCGATCCGATCCAGGTGAGGTCAGCTGGATTCTTTGTCAAGAATATCCTTAAGTACATGAGGCGTACTAGGGACATGTTCACGGTTTTGGGAATGATGAATTAGTATTACGAGGTTACACATATACCGTTTCCAAAGCGGCAAAGATGACTTTAAGTCACAATCTGGATTTGTTTTCACGCTTCTACGGCGGGGCGGTGGTGGAAGGGTTCCAAGAAGGAGACTCTGCAGACTCTACAGCGGAAGCCGAATACATGCTGTGACCTCGGAGGCGGCAAAGGAAGCGATTTGGATGAAGAAGTTCATTCTCGAACTTGGTGTGGTTCCTCCAATTGAAGGTCCAGTGCCTGCATCTTTGTGATAATAATGGAGCGATATCTCGATTAAAGGAACCAAGGTCTCGTCGAAGTCCAAACATGTGCTCTACGGCGCTATCACTTGATTAGAGAGATAGTAGATAGAGAAGATGTAAAGATAGAAAGTCACCTGAGATGATAACATAGGTGATCCGTTAACAAAGCCTTTGTCTCAAGCTAAGCATGAAACATGTTCACTTGCGGGCTTAGGCATATGGGTGATTGGCTTTAGGCCATGTGAGAGATTGTTGGAAAGGTGTCCTAAAGCCCAATCGGGTTGGACCGGATCGGCCCAGGTCGAGGTCATTTCTGAGACTATTTAGTTCATGTAATAACTTTATTATGATTAATAAAAGCACTTATGTTATTATATATTTTTATCTTCATATTATTTGTTGTATATATATAGTAACGTCCACTAGTGTCGATATGTGATAGAGAAACCGTGATAGTGATTATGGTTGATGAGATCTCTAATCACTGTAACATGATTGGTACTTAAATGTCTCTAGTCTTACATATTATCTAATGGGACATTGATAGTATAATCAGACTAGCACGTATTTGATGTCCTCTATCTTTTAGAAGATAGAGATAGATCTAAATCTATCGAAGTGTAGAGACACTTGGACTGTACGTGGACGTGTATTGGAGAATGCGTACGTTAGAATGACCCACTTACATTAAGTGTCACACTATGTGGCGGTTGTGTAATTATCCTTTTGACCGGAGTCTTCATGGCATCACGGTGTGGATTGTCATGCTTTGACACTATTGAGATTTCTCCACAACCACGGGCGATCATGCGGTAGTGATTGGGTGTGATATTAAAGCATCACGGAGTATACATGATTGGTCGTCCGGGAATCGCATATCCTATGGTGGGATCGAATATCCGAAGTGGCCTTCTTATAAGGAATGTCTAGCTCTCGAGAATCTTTGCAAAGTGGGAGTAAATGTGTAATTCGAGAGAGCATGATATCCAGTTATAAGATCGATCGTTAATGTATTGACACTCGAGATACGATCGTATGGAAATTATTTCGGCCGATAAGATTGTAAGTTACACGATAAGCGCTTCACATGAAAGGTAGTAGTCATTGCTTTTGACTCTTCCGATGATTGGGGAAGTCACGCGGTGTGTTGCTAGACGCAATCCGTGATCGTTAGAGTATGAAGGGCATTTTAGTAAATTTCACTTTGTGTCTACGGCCAACATATTCGGAAGCCTATCGGGTCACACACATATGAACATCAGTCGGATTAAAATGCGGTTATAGTTGATAACCAAATAAGGAAAGTTTATCTACAGAATATAAAGGTTATAGTGGTAAATTAATATGATGGTATTTATTTATTATGAATAAATAAAATACAAGATATTAATTATATATAAATTATATTAATTAAAGAATATTACGGAAGCCAATTAATTGGCATATGGAAGTATACATCTAGGGTATAAGGATACACTTGGATTGTGCACTTTAATTAATAAGATTGCCATAATATTAATATAAGATATTAATTGATTTTGGAAAAATAGATTTATGGTAATAAGATAATTATATTGAATATAAGATATTGTCAAAATTAATTATCATTAAAGAGATAAATCAATCTAGGAGATTTTCCATATTTTATTGGGAAAAGGTTTTCTTCTCCTCACACTGTATATAGGCGCCACTTTTGACTATAAATAAGAGGTGGGTGTCAAGCTCTTTTGTACATCACAATTGCAAGAGCTCATAGTTCTTGTGTAAAATAGAGAGCAACCTATAGTGAGTTTGTGAGGAGGAAAAGGCCGGTCTAGCAACCGGAGTTTTCAATAGCAATCAGGAGGATTCCGGCAAAGGGTTCATGTGGATTAGCGATAAAGGCCGGACGCGTGGGCGGCTTGCGCCTTTGAACTACTCTCCGTTGATGGTCAAAGCGATGATCTTATAGATTATCAAGGTATAACCGTCAAACTACTTAACGTGTTTATTGCATTAAACAAAGAACGATCTAGAAAAGGAAATCAAAATTTTAAATTCATTGCGTTAAACTAGTGATTTCTAACATCTTACGTGTTTGATCTAGTACACATGGATATTTAGGATCCATCTGAGATGACAAACTATCCATGGTCGAGTCTTATTTTCTCACTATTGTTGATGATAATAGTAGGTACACTTGGATTTTCCTACTCCACTCAAAAGGTTCGAGTCAGGACCATTATTTTACGCTTTCTATAATTTTGTCTTGAATCAGTTTGGCAAATCCATTAAGATAATTAGATCGACAATGGACAAGAGTTTGATAACACATATTTCCATAGTGAAAAGGCATTATACATCAATAAGTTGTGTAGATACACCACAACAAAATAGAATTGTAGAAAGAAAACATCAACATATACTAAATGTGGCTAGAGCCTTGAAATTTCAAGCTAGTTTACCACTGAGTTTTTTGGGATATTGTGTCCTCCATGCAGTCCATATTATTAATTGTCTTGCCACACATGTTCTAAAAGAAAAATCTCCATATCAAGTCTTATACAACAAAGAACACGAAATCTATAATCTCAAAGTTTTTGGTACATTTAACTTTTGCATCAACTTTACCTCATGGCAGATCAAAATTTGATGCAAGGGCTAGGAAATGTGTTTACTTGGGCCAACCAGCAAACACAAAAGGATATACCCTTCTGGATATCCAAACATAGGAAGTTTTATTTCCGAAATGTTGTTTTTCATGAATTAGTGTTTTCTTATACACGAAACATCAAAATTTCAACAATGTATCCATAACATTTCCATCTTTTGCACATCCTACACTAGATTTCCATGCCCCTAGTTCAACTTCTGCTATTCCACCAGAAGCTGATACACATAATGATTCACCTAATAGTCACTCCACTAATGACACTGAATATGATGTTTCATCTTCACATTTACATACAACATATACCAACACTAGAAGATCTTACAGACAAATCAGACAACCCGCTAGATCACAGGACTATATGCGCAATCAAGTTTCATATACCACACCATATCATTTGGAATCTATTTGTTCAATATACTAATCTATCGATTCCTCTGGATCTTTTGTAATGAATGTTGATAAAGTCAAAGAACCAACCTACAATCAAGTTGTCATCCACAAAGAGCGGCAAGAAGCTATGCAAAAGGAAATAGATGCCTTTGGTCAAATAAACAACATGGGAAGTAGTAAATCTACCTCCAGGAAAGAAGCCTATAGGCTGCAAATAGAGTGTATAAGATCAAACATAATCCGAGATGGTTCTATAGAGATATAAGGCAAGATTAGTTGCTAAAGGTTACACACAAACCTTTGGAATTGACTATGAAGAGACTTTTTCCCCTGTGGCCAAGATGAACACTATCAGACTTTTACTTGATGTTGCTGCTGGCAAAAACATGTTCCTTCACCAGTTGGATGTAAACAATGTTTTTCTCCATGGTGACCTCACAGAAGAGGTGTATATGGTCCTTCCTCCTGGTTTTCAAATACAGAAAGGACAAGTGTGCAAGCTCACTAAATCCTTATATGGACTCAAACAAGCCAGTAGGCAATGGAATGCCAAACTGACATTTGCAATGATCAATCTTGGTTATACTCAGTCCAAGCATGATTATAGCCTTTTCACAAAATCAAAAGGTCAATCCTATATAGCTGCTTTGGTCTATGTAGATGACATTGTATTGGCAAGTAATGACATGTCTCTCATTATGAACTCAAAACCTACCTCCATGATCTTTTTCAAATCAAGGATCTTGGTCCTCTCGAAATATTTTCTAGGATTAGAAGTGGCTAGATCATCTCTTTGGAATATCAGTTTGCCAAAGAAAATATGCCATCAATCTCTGAAGACTTTGGTTTAGGTGGATGCAAGGCAGTAAATACACATATTCCATCTAAGGCACACTTACATCATGGTGACTCGACCTCCTTCCGGATAAAAACACAGATACATAAGTCTAATTGGAAAATTATTATACCTCTGGTGACAAGACCAGATCTATCTTATGTAGTACACCAGTTGAGCAGTTTCTTGATGCTCCAACTATCAACCATCTACATATTGCACACAGGGTTCTCAGATACATCAAGTTGGCACCAGCTCAAGGTCTTTCCTTCCCTGCAAACAACAATCTACTTCTCACTGCATTCACAGATTCAGCCTTGGGGGGATGTCATGAAACAAAAAAAAATCCATAACTGGTTATTGATTGTTCCTAGGATCTGCTTTACTGTCCTGGAAATCTAAAAAGCAAGCGACAGTCTCCTAAAGTTTAGCAGAAGCAAAACACCGAGCAATGGCATTAGGAGTTTGTGAGCTACAGTGGATGGTGTACATCCTACATAATCTAGGGGTTTCAGTTCAACATCCTATTTCTATGTTCTGTGACAGTCAAAGTGCCATCCACATAGCTCAAAATCCGGTGTTTCATGAGAGAAAAAACACATAGAGATTGATTTCCATGTTACAAGGAGAAAGTCCAACTGGACTAGTGAAGCTCTACCAGTCCACAACTCAAAATCAACTATGAGACCTATTGACAAAGCCTTTGGATGCACCTCTCTGTTTCACTATTTTCTCATGAGATATACTCCTTCACATATCTATAATTTGCAAACACACAAGATCACAAGTAGGAGACTCCTTGTCCATCTTGAGGGGTGTTGGTGATATAAAGCCGCAACACACACATGATCGCAAGTAGGAGACTCTTAGAGACATAAGGTCGAACACTTATGAATAGAATTGGTTAGAAGTAGTTTTGGTAGTTATAACTAACTATTGAAGTTAGTGGTTGTTGGATATAGCTAGGAGGTCTATATACAGCTAAGTATTGATCATTGTAATTGTCAATTGAGAATTCTATTGAATAAAATCAATGTTCTTCCGTTTTTCAGTTTTTTCCGCCTTTCTCTTTTTTTGAATTCTCGTTCTAATTCTTGATGAACATTGATGTGTTCATCATTTCTTCAACAGTAATCAACACTCGCTGATGTTCGATAAGTTATCCATGCATTCTTAAAGAATTTAGATTTTTTTTTTCCATAATAACTACTCCTCTAAGTGGCGGGCCTCTAAATGGTAATGAAGAATCGCCCAGCCCCTTAATCAAAAAAAACACACTAAAAGTTGTACGATACATATAGTTTGCCTCCCTTAAATTTTTTATTTGCCTTTAAAAATTTTATTACCCCCCTTACCCGAGATCCTACGTCCGCCCTTGACTACTCCGTGCAGTAGAAATTCTCAAACAAAGCTTTTACGTGTTATTACTATTTACTACATTTTGCGTATACTTCAACACCCTATGAAATTTCATAAGAAAAGAAGCGTAATAGTCTTTGCAGTACAAATTTTCAGGCCAATTGGTTCAAGTGATGTCCAGAGATGACATTATTGCATATCTCTGACTCCAAGTGCAACTTGCAAGAAACGCCAGAATAATTATATCTTAAACTAGCTTCCAATGGAATGCAACCAAAAGAAATTTTCACGCTCTATTCGGTGTAGCCCATTGACAAGTGTGTAGTGTAACCCAACTATGTATGTAAATCTATATCAAACGTCGCACTCGTATTTAGTTTATTTTGTATGATATATATATTTACCAATAAAATCATTAAGTATCATCACATAAGTAAAATCGGTGCATCCTACACGTGGATTCATCACATCTCAAATATCTGAATATTAAAAGTCACATGCATCAGTATGGACCGACATGTGCGTAGCTTTGATATCGGGCCTCATAAGCCAGCAACAAAAACCCGTCTTCAATCGACCTAGATTGCCCCTTATATCCTACGCAGTCGCCTTATACCCCACATACCGGCATGGCGTGGGGCGTCGTCTATGGTCTCTTATTGCCGACATGATGCGAGTCACCTCACCGAGTATTATATCCGATCTGGCGCATATATTCCCTGGTCTCAGAGAACCGTTACTTCCACAAAGCGAGCATTTTAGACTTGTTGGAACTTTATAGTGTTTTAGCTCCAAAATTGGTTTAAGTGTACGCGGCGAATAGTCAACTTCATGCCCGGATTTGATTGACTTACGGAATGAATTTTTAGAGTTAAAAGCATTTTTGGAAACTACTAAGATAGTAGTTGACGTTAGGACTTTGAATCACTCCATTCCGATATCGGGTGAATGAAAAATTAATACCTAAAGTGTTGAAATAGTGTCCTAAACCCAATCGGGTTGGACCGGATCCGACCGGGTCGGATCATTGCAACTATTTCGCTATGTTTATACATACGATAAATGGCTTTCTGTTATTATATATTTGTTCGTTTAATGGACCAATTATGATAATGTATATATGATAACGTCTACAGTGTCAAACTTTGAAAGAAAACCGTGATAGTGATTATGGTTGATGAGATCTCGACGCACTTAAAGGGTTTGATACTTAAATGTATTTAGTCATGTGTGCTATTAAATGGGACATTAATAGTGCAGATTAGACTAGCATGTATTGGATGTCTTCTATCTTATAAAGATAGGATAGTCTCTAAATCTATCAAAGTGTAGAGACAATTGGACTGTAGGTGGACGTGTATTAGAGAATGCGTATGTTAAACTGACCCACTTACTTTATTAAGTGTCGCACTATATGGCAATTGTGTAATTATCCTAAGGCCGGAGTCTTCATGGCATCGTGGTGTGCATTGTCATGCTTTTACACTATTGAGGTTTCCCCTAGCCATGGGGCGATCATGCTGTAGTGATTGTGTACGATACAGAAGTATGCGTAGGTTTCATGTTGGTCGTCCAGAAATCGCGTATCCTAAATGTAGGAGTAAATATCCGAAAGGGCCTTCTTATATGGAATGTCTAGCTCTCGTGAATCTTTGCAAAGTGGGAGTAAATGAGTTACTTCGAGAGAGCATGATATCCAGATTATAAGATACAGTCGTTAATTTATTGACACTCGAGATACGACCGTATGGATATTGTAACAGCGATAGGATTCTATTTACACGGTAACCGTTTCACATGAAAGGTTGTAGTCATAGCACTTGACTCTTTCCGATGATTGGGGATCGTGGACGTGTTTCTAGACGTTATCCATGATTGTTAGGTATGAAGGGTATCTTACTAAATGCACATTATGCTTACGGCCAACATATTCGGAAACCTACCAGGTCACGCATAAATGAATAACAAACTGGAATTAATTTTTGGTTATAACGATAACCGGATGAGGATTTTTTTATGCCTACTATATAGTGTTATAGTAATAAATTAATATGGTAATATTTATTTATTATGAATACATATAATACAATATATTAATTATGTTGATTAATTAAATATACATTTTATAATGTATGGGGCGCATATGTATTTTAATACATGTGGGGCGAAATATGTGTATATTGATACATATGGATTTTTGTAAATTAAATAATCATAGTATTATATTATTATGTATTAATATTAGATATTAATATAAGTATGTATATACATGCGTGTGACGTGTATACATGTGATATACATTTGCACATGTGTAATAGATATATAAATATAAAGATTTATGCATCTAGTGTATATATATATATATATATATATAATTAAATTGATTTATGGTAATATAATAAAGATATATTTAATATTAGATATTGACAATTTATAAATTTTTGAAAGTATTTAATATAAGATATTAAATATATGGCATATATGATTTTAAGGAAAATCCTTAATAAGATTAATGTAAGTACTTAATGAGATAATCAATCAATTATCTAATTGATTTATTAAATCATTATTCTATTGGGGATATAGTTTATTGTTCCCTACTACACTCAAGATGAAAGTGGCGCCCCACTACTCTATAAAAGGGGAGGGATTTCAAGCTCATTGTAGCACAATATTCTAGTGAGAGAAAGAGAGAGTTTCTTGATAGAGTTCTATGAGGGAAGAAAATGTGACCTAGCAGTCGACTTTTTCCGGTAGCAGTCTTATGAAGATTCCGGCGGTTGTTCGTGTGGATTACCGCTAGAGGCCGGACACTTGGACGGCTCGGTGCTTGGACCATCAACCGTAAACGATAAAGCTTCGATCTCTTAGATCACATAAGGTAACTTTCTCGTTTACTACTTGAATGTTTGTTGTTTAAATGAAGTCGATCCAGGTAAAAGGAAATTAATTTTAAATTTCGCTGCGTTCCCGCGTAGATTTCCTAATATAAAGGTATAGTGATTTATGTGTGTTTTGAAAAAGAAATGTGTTTCATTTGTCCCACATAGGTAATGAGACTCAAGTGGAATTATGACAGACCTAAACCTAACCTTGAAAGCTGCGCCTAAAGTCGACGGACATTACCAGGCTATCTGAGATCCTAACCGGCGCAGTACCGGGTCAAATTGTGTAGTGCTAGTCTGGTGAGTCAGTCGTATTCCTCAGGGAAAACATGGTAATTCTTTTAAGTGGGGTTAAACACCAAGAAGCTATTATTAACTCGATCTAAGTCGCAGTTTATCATTTTCCTCGGGTTAGATTATGTTAGTAGTTAGATTGTTAGTAGTGCATAAAGTAAAATAAGTAAATAAATACTAATATATATTTTGGATCTAGCCAAGAATACTTTCTTGAATTACGATCTCTTTTTAGTAGAAATAAATGATGCAGATCTTCCTTTATTCAAGGTGTAAATTATATATGAATCGGTGTACTCTAAGCTAGACAACTCCTCCTCACACGCGGCGTATGAAATTGTCATATGTCCATTGCATCAGTCCAAGGTCCACAACTGTTACGGTTTTTCTGAACAGGTCCCGAGTACAAATCTACCTTTAGATAAAAAGGAGTCATTCCGTTTGTCAAACGGTCAATTTTATTTAAAAGGCTCCGGTTGTCAAAGCCGGACGATTCAACTTTCCGGTTTAAGTTTCAATTAAACTGATGATTTAACATTATTACGATCTCGAGTACAAATGTCAATAAGATTCATCTTTTTAGAACAAATCTGCCCCCGGGTAGGAAACTGGATTCCGTTGTCACATTTTCACTCGGCCAATTTTACCCTCCGGTCTTTCAATTTTAACGTTTCATTAAGCGCAGAAAGAAAGAGATTCATCATAATTGATTTTAATCATTATTACCAGAGTCGATCATTCATTTTACCAAAAGATTAACTAATTCAGATTCATATCTTGGCTAGATATATTTTTAGTTTAATATCATATATAAATAGAAATAGAAATAATAAACATAATAATTTTAGAATATATTACCGGTTATGACTATCGAATCGAAATCGTTTCACACGGATCTAACATGCCAAAGCTTGAATTCAACAATCTTCGATAATTATTCCGCCATTACAACGATACTATAACCATTTTATTTATATATGTGAAAAACATATATACATACATACAATGAGACATATATATGTATATACGGGCTCAGAAATAAAAATAAAAGAAGAAACGAGATGAAATAGAAATCTAGATCAGATCTATATATATATATAGATAGATCTATCACACATATATTCATATATAGAATATATATATATACATGAAGGGTGTTTGTATATATATATATATATATATATATATATATATATATATATATATATATATATATATATATATATATATATATATATATGATCTTCAAAGCAAAATAAAAAAAAAAAAAAAAAAAGAAAGACGAGGTGAAGAAAAGAAAGGAGAAAGAAAGAAGAAAAGGGGCAGCATTCTCTGTTTCTGAGGCTCTGTTTATATAGCAAAATGGGGAGGCCGGATCGATCCGGATTGGTGCCGGATCGATCGGTGGTGATCAATCAATCTAGATCCTTCTAAAACTTCTAAAATTTATATCTTGAGTTGTAGACCTCCAAAAATTATGATTCAAACGTCAAAATTAAGCTCTCGGAAAATTCTTCAACTTTCATGAAGGACTCTTCTTCAGAAAACGCCTTTTTGATGGGCCATTCCCATTACGCGTCGTTTTGCGACATTTTCCTTAATACAAATCAATTAGCCACTTGACCACCATTTGAGTTGTAGAAGTCCGATTGACTTGATTCAAAATCCATTGGAAATATTTCTTGAAGATATACAACTTTTATTAAGGGAACTTCTTCATAAAATGTCGTTTTGATGAGCCATTCGTATGTCGTGTCGTTTTCGGGATTTCTACTAATCCGAATTGATTAGTCAATTGACCATAACTTGAGTTGTAGACCTCCAATTGACGTAATTCAAAGTGCGTTGGAAAGCTTATGTGAAGATCTACAACTTTCATTAAGAAGTCATCCCCTGAAAATGCCTCTAAGCTGGGTCAAATCTCTGTCGAAAATATGTAACGATTTAAGTACTTAGAAAATTTGCTCCGTTGAACTTATAAACTTGTGGCACCTTCTTCTAATCCTCTAAACACATCTTTTAGACTCAAAACATGTCGTTACGTGGAATCTTGGTCAATGTATAATCCTCGCAATGAACCACCAAAATACCAAACGTAAATCCGACATTTACACTCCGGTTACTAAACCGGTACAAAACTAATAAAAACTTATAAAAATACGATAATTTATATAATAACTACTACTTATACATTTGAATAAAACTTAGTAATTTTGACTTGATTTGATATAATAATGTTCAAAATGGTATCGAAATGGGGTAAATATCATAAAAGCGATCATAAATTTATCTCTTATCAAAACCCCTACTTAGCTTTTGGTCGCCCTCGATCAAAACAAGCGATAAAACAAAATGAATAAGAGATAAATTCATGAAGATAGAAGATATAAGAGACAACCAGATGTTGCAACCGTTAGAATTACAACCAAAGCGTTAACCTCAATATAAATGTATAACAGTGTGTGTGTGACAAGCCTTTCAATTTCCACTATCCTCTCTTGAATAAATCAAGCAAAACACACAAATATCCATTCAGACACCCCTAATGACTTTCCTAGGTATAGTAGTAATAGATTCTCACAAAGTTCTCCCGTGTACTTATTAGGATAATCCTAAAGCATATCATTCGGCTTTATACTGGGGATAGTCGAGAAGATAGCTAAGTTTTCAACCACGCTTAAATTTTTTTTCTTTTGATGAACTTAATTTCACATGTGTAGCATATGCCTTCATTCCCAAAGCAATAGGACGTTTTCGTGATAACACCCTATTTGGACTACTATCATCAGCGATCGGGAGCTTTTAAACCTCATAGTGATATAGACGCGTTTCGTGATAACACCCTACCGCACTCAAATCATTGGTAGCTACAACCGACATATAAATATTTCATCTTATTTATTATTATTATTTTTTTTTGTATTCTTCCTTTCCTTCCACTTAACTTATATCCTTTCTATCACATTCAAACCTTCGGATATTCACAAGACACGCTCAAAAGTTAGGTACTAAGTTATTCATTATTATCTAGAATAACCACTAGGATCTTTGAATGGATACGATTTAAAATTTTCGTTTCAATATCAAAGGCTTACGTGAAAGAATTCATGTTACACAAATATATTTGGAATTACAATGCACTTACGGTTCACATTGGTTATACACATCCAAATCGATCATTACATCTTCAAATCCATGAAATATATACCTTATATACGATTTATTTTAATCAACTAAATAATGCTCGAAAAAAATCGAAAACTAAGAGATTTATTGATATAAAATAGCATTAATGCCATTGCTAGACCAACAACGACTCTACCCCTACTAACGAACTTACATTGTCCCCAATGTAAAGTGAGTGTAAATAAGAGAGGTTGGGAAAGCAATGGTGTACTAAAACAAGTCAAAACAAATACTTTGGATGATATCAAAGGGTGGGTGGGTGGGTTAAAGTTATGACCATTGTGTGTGCAAATAAAATAAAAGTATGTGGAGTGTGATGATTGTAATGCAAAAGGGTAGATAAACACACCACATAAACTTTTATTGATTTAAAACACACAATATTCCACAAGAGTTGAACTAATACATGTCACACATTATTTGAAATTTAAAATGCAGACTAGATCATGATATGAAATATGTGACAAAGTATTAACTCTCGAGTCTTTTATACCGGATCCTCAAGGGTTATTTCAAATCGTTCTAACAACCTAAGTCTAAGAAATGATGCATTTGAATTTTATCTTTTTTTCCATCGAGATTTTCGGATAACCACCTAATCGTTCCCGTTATAATGACATTCAAACATTCATCCTGAGACTTGGTGAAACAAAATGAAAATCAATCCGAAGTACTCGCAAAGTACCATCCAAAGTATGAGTAATTATTATATTTAACATTTTTGCGGGCTGCCTCCCGGTAGCGCTTTTGGTTAACGTCGTTTGCTCGACAAACTTAAGCAACTAATATAATATACTAAACTAAACGGGATACTTCTAACAATTACTCACCAAAGCATGTAGCAACTAAGCACATGAACCAACCGAAAATAAATGCTTAAGGAGTAAATAGGAAGGATAGTACCCGTGATTGACTACATTTATAGTCTATAGCCAGACTTTATCGTGCTTCAGTTTTCTAATGTACTGGTGGTGGGTCATCCTCACGCACCGCATCCTTCTTCAATACCGGTTTCCAACAGAGGTTAGACAATTCCCACCAATCCAAACGATTCTTGACCTTTTCCTTTGATTTTCGAGCTTTCGGTTTGCAAGCTTTCACATTATTGCTGAAGTCGTCTTCTTCAATTACCTGCGTGTTAGTACAATCCACAACAAGGGGACACAAAGTGTCTACACAAGAACTAGATTCTAGTGTAATGCATGGATATTTCAATGAATTGTAAGTGTTGAAGACAACGCTCTCATGATTAACTCCCAAACTAAACTCTCCCTTACAAACATCGATGAAAGGGATATTAATATTTAAGCACCCGAAAAGTGTCGAGAAAATATGCATACTTATTATCCAACTTCATCTTTTTCATTTCATTTCTCGGGAATGGGGAGTAATTCAAGATCGAAGAGGTTAGAATGAATACCTCCCTTACCCTTGTCGTTAGATGAAGATGGTAAAGATTCCTTGAATGATTGTGCCTTTTGAAGACATAGTGTGTCATCATTCAAGACCTTTTTCTTCAAAATATGCAAAGTGGATGTGGTGATGCCCTTCCGAGTTGAACCGATGTGAATTTAGGTTGAGCCGGATAAGGTTCGGTTTGAAATGGCCCTTTAGATTCCATATTCTTCTTATATTTACCATCTAAATCATCATCTACTTCATTATTCCCGAATTTTTCTAATCCATTACTTCCATGAGATCCTTCCACTTACGGTAATAATAAAGATTTACCCCACCTGCATTTCTTTCGATATTACTTGGCAATCCTTCTGAGGGTTTACTGTTTTTACGTTCTACTTCTCTACTCAAGTGATATTCCAGATTCCTCAATGAAGCTTCTACAATTCTCATTCTGGTATCATGTCCACTCATAGATGTTTTCAACGTACTCATATCCTTAGTGACTGTACCTATAGAAGTCATCATGGTTTCAATATTTTGAGCTTGAGTAAATATCATACCCATTAGATTTTCCATTAATTTATCCCATTTATCAACTCCTTCAAGTTGAGTTGAACTCTGAGTTACTGGTATGCTTTGAGTGGTATGTTGTGGATATGGTTTAGGTAATGATTGTAGATTTAGATTCGAGGTATCTTCTTGATAAACTTGATATGGATTCTTATATTGGACTGGATACGGTGGTTGTCCTTGCTTACTAGGGGTTTCAGACCAATGAAAAGTAGGGTGATCTCTTCTTAAAGCATTAAACGAGTTTGAATATGCATTGTTCAAATTCCTATGCTGTAAAAAACTCACATTTTCCCTTGAATATCCTTTTGGTTCTTCCATCCCTAATGACACATTATCATGATTTGAGTAGTCAATTGGTATGATATTTTTACGAGTTTACATTTTCATGGCTAATAAGCCGTCAAATTTCTACTCAAATTCTCCAAGTGTGCAAGAACTTCGCATTCGATGTACATTCTCTCCGCAAAGGCTACTTTTCTTGTGCTAGAACCGGTTTCCACATCCGATTATTTTTGGAAATCTTTTCTATAGCATCGTAAACTATTTGGGCTTCACTCATCATTAACGAACCACCACATGCATGATCTACATCTGCACGTGAGTCTTTCCTTAATTTACGACAGAAAAGTTGGATTTGCATATCTAAGGAATAACCATGATCGGGACAAGCTCTTAGTAGCTTTTTAAATCTTCCCCAAGCATTCCCAAACATTTCTTCAGATCCTTGTTTAAAGTTGGCAATTTCGACTATTAATTCCAATTTTCTACCAGGAGTAAAATATTGCTTTAAGAACTCGGATTGAATCTCCTCCCAACTAGTCAATGAATGATGTGGAAGTGACAGAAACCAATCTCGTGCTCTTCCTTTTAAAGAAAAAGGAAACAAAGACATCCTCGTTAATTCCCGATGAGCACCATGACTTTTGGCTGTATTACACAATTCTTCGGAAAGATAGAGGTGATGATATGGATCCTCATCATCTTCTCCTAGAAATTGGGCTCTTGTGTCAATTAAACCAAAAAGATGAGATTTTATTTCGAAATTATTTGCTCCTTTATTGGGTAAACGAATTGGATTATTAATCTGGTACCTTCTTACGGTCTGATCACATATAGGTCTCGGGTTGGTGGTTTCGATTATTACGATTATGCTTATTCCGATTCGATTATTTCTATTATTCGATTCTCGTTATTAGGTTGAGGTAAATTCGATTAAGGTTTTGGCCATACCCTCGAGCATGAGCAATCCCCTTGTTCAGGTGTTTTACTAACGGTTTCGCCATTTTCGTGAACTCGATTTGACAATTCTTGTGGAATAGAAAATATCGAATAGAAAATAACACAAAATCGATAAAAAAACATTTTTTTTTCTCCTCGGTGATTACGAATCCACTCGATATTTACCGAGTAGTTTTTTTTTTTTTTTTTTGGTTTTTTTTTTTTCTCTCTCTCGGTAATTACGAAGCCACTCAGTATTTATCGAGTATTTTTATAAAAAAATTGATATCTTACCAAATAGGTAGGTACCAATGAAAATAAAAATACAAATGAGATTGAGAAATGTATTGACTTATCCTCGGCTGTTATGACCACGTTTACTTTCTACTATCGAAAATAGAAAATAACTCGAATTTGGTAGAAGAAGAAAATTGGTAACTAAAAGAAGGTAGATACCAACGGAAAAATAAAAAAGAAATGTGATAAGAAGAGTGTTGACTTATCCTCGAGAATTTTGAGCTAATACAAGTAGTAACCCTAGACACAAAGAAAGAAATTAGCGACGTTTTCCCCGGCAACGGATTATCAAGGATATTTTCCTAGCGTCGTTTCCCATGGGACGTAGACACAATGCCTTCGTTTCCCCGGCAACGGCGCCAAAATGTCGATGCACTAAACCTAACCTTGGAAATCGCGAGAAAAGCGACGGACATTACCTAGGCTATACAGATCCTAACCGGCAGTGTACCGGGTCAAATTGTAGTGCTAGTCTGGTGAGTCAGGTCGTATTCCTCAGGGAAAACATGGTAATTCTTTTAAGTGGGGTTAAACACCAAGAAGCTATTATTAACTCGATCTAAGTCGCAGGTTTATCATTTTCCTCGGGTTAGATTATGTTAGTAGTTAGATTGTTAGTAGTGCATAAAGTAAAATAAGTAAATAAATACTAATATATATTTTTGGATCTAGCCAAGAATACTTTCTTGAATTACGATCTCTTTTAGTAGAAATAAATGAGGCAGATCTTCCTTTATTCAAGGTGTAAATTATATATGAATCGGTGTACTCCTAAGCTAGACAACTCCTCCTCACACGAGCGTATGAAATTGTCATATGTCCATTGCATCAGTCCAAGGTCCACAACTGTTACGGTTTTTCTGAACAGGTCCCGAGTACAAATCTACCTTTAGATAAAAAGGAGTCATTCCGTTCGTCAAACGGTCAATTTTATTTAAAAGGCTCCGGTTGTCAAAGCCGGACGATTCAACTTTCCGGTTTAAGTTTCAATTAAACTGATGATTTAACATTATTACGATCTCGAGTACAAATGTCAATAAGATTCATCTTTTTAGAACAAATCTGCCCCCGGGTAGGAAACTGGGTTCCGTTGTCACGTTTTCACTCGGCCAATTTTACCCTCCGGTCTTTCAATTTTAACGTTTCATTAAGCGCAGAAAGAAAGAGATTCATCATAATTGATTTTAATCATTATTACCGAGTCGATCATTCATTTTACCAAAAGATTAACTAATTGATTCATATCTTGGCTAGATATATTTTTAGTTTAATATCATATATAAATAGAAATAGAAATAATAAACATAATAATTTTAGAATATATTACCAGGTTATGACTATCGAATCGGGTCGTTTCCACCGGATCTAACATGCCAAAGCTTGAATTCAACAATCTTCGATAATTATTCCGCCATTACAACGATATTTATAACCATTTTATTTATATATGTGAAAAACATATATACATACATACGTAGACATATATATGTATATACGGGCCCAAATAAAAATAAAAGAAGAAACGAGATGAAATAGAAATCTAGATCTAGATATATATATATATATAGATAGATCTATCACACATATATTCATATATAGAATATATATATATATACATGAAGGGTGTTTGTATATATATATATATCATATATATATATATATATATATATATATATATATATATATATATATATATATATATATATATATATATATGATCTTCAAAGCAAAAAAAAAAAAAAAAAAAAAAAGAAAGACGAGGTGAAGAAAAGAAAGGAGAAAGAAAGAAGAAAAGGGGCAGCATTCTCTGTTTCTCGAGGCTCTGTTTATATAGCAAAATGGGAGGCCGGATCGATCCGGATTGGTGCCGGATCGATCCGGTGGTGATCAATTCTAGATCCTTCTAAAACTTCTAAAATTTATATCTTGAGTTGTAGACCTCCAAAATTATGATTCAAACGTCAAAATTAAGCTCTCGGAAAATTCTTCAACTTTCATGAAGGACTCTTCTTTAAAACGCCTTTTGATGGGCCATTCCCATTACGCGTCGTTTTATGACATTTTCCTTAATACAAATCAATTAGCCACTTGACCACCATTTGAGTTGTAGAAGTCCGATTGACTTGATTCAAAATCCATTGGAAATATTTCTTGAAGATATACAACTTTTATTAAGGGAACTTCTTCATAAAATGTCGTTTTGATGAGCCATTCAGTATGTCGTGTCGTTTTGGGATTTCTACTAATCCGAATTGATTAGTCAATTGACCATAACTTGAGTTGTAGACCTCCAATTGATGTAATTCAAAGTGCGTTGGAAAGCTTATGTGAAGATCTACAACTTTCATTAAGAAGTCATCCCCTGAAAATGCCTCTAAGCTGGGTCAAATCTCTGTCGAAAATATGTAACGATTTAAGTACTTAGAAAATTTGCTCCGTTGAACTTATAAACTTGTGGCACCTTCTTCTAATCCTCTAAACACATCTTTTAGACTCAAAACATGTCGTTACGTGGAATCTTGGTCAATGTATAATCCCGCAATGAACCACCAAAATACCAAACGTAAATCCGACCACGACACTCCGGTTACTAAAACGGTACAAAACTAATAAAAACTTATAAAAGTACGATAATTTATATAATAACTACTACTTATACATTTGAATAAAACTTAGTAATTTTGACTTGATTTGATATAATAATGTTCAAAATGGTATCAGAAATGGGGCGAAATATCATAAAAACGATCATAAATTTATCTCTCATCAAATTACTACTTAAGAAGTATTGTGGCACTTACAGGCAAGCCCCAAGGGGGAAGATAATTTTGTGAATGAGGGAAGACGTAGATGTTTGTTGATTCAAAACCCCACGCGCACGTGCTGCCGGAATCCGGCCGGTCGGCCTATGGCTTGGCTTGGCTTGGTCCGGCCCACTATTAATTTTCTTGGGCCACTACAACGTATGATATTCTAAATCCAAAACAAATCGAACTAGATATTCTAAATCCAAAACAAATTGAACTAATGCCACAATTCAGAAAGGTTCATGCGTAAGAATTGTTCGAAGGCAACAGTTCGGCCCATGAACAGATTATGTTCGAAATTCCAATTTCCAGTCAATTCTGAAAGGGTGCTACTCTACTATCTCTACTTATATATAGAAATAATCTTGCAATCCTGAATGAGATCAGAAAAAATAGAAAGTCTGCATACACTTTTTCTACATATTCACAAGTAAGAGAAAAACACAGCCTAATCAATACGCCGCCCTCTTCACATTCATGCTCAGAACTAGAAAAGGTAAAGACTGTTGTATCTTGGGAGACATGTTGTCATATCCGTGTGCACATAGCCGGGGCAATAATTTCTTAAGGATGGTGTTCTACGCGCCTCACTATACGAATGTCAAAGGCCAGAAAAGAAAGTACAATGGTGAAAGTTCCAAAGGCAATCAAGAGGCTAATAAATTCAATGGTAAATGCTTTAACTGCGGGAAACAAGGATACCGGAGGAATGAATGTCGAAAGCCTCGAAAGGTTGAGCAAGCAAATGTGGTAGATATAGTCACTGAGACTATAGATGAATTAAATCTGTCTGCGTGATGATTGCAAAAACTTCATGTATGCACTTCTCTAGTTGAATATGAATTTAATTAATGATTTGTAATAAACAATGAACAAATGTTAAAAATTACAAAATTCATGTGTTAATTGGCATTTAGTCTAGTGGATTGAATATATTGGTAAAAATGAAAAATTTCCATTCCACCGGACGATTATGCTTTTCTAGGGATAAATACATTAAAAATAGACAAACTTTAGCGAATGGTGCTGCTACAGTTGGTGGCGAACTTTCTTTGGGAAAAAACTCGGCCCAACATACGCATATCATAAAACCTTCTTTCCGTGGCGTAATGAAAATAGAGTGGAAACATGAGTTGGCTTTTCTAGCCACTCTATTTTCATTACGAAGATGTATCACGTCAGGATCCGTTGCTCAAACCGAATCACGCCAACGTTATGGAAGTTCCTGGATCGTGTAAAATAAGATTAGTGCTACGGCGCTGAAGTAACCTTTGCTTTTGTTTTAGTGGATTTGTTTGGTTATGAATTTTATTATATTAAAAAAAAATTGTTGATTATTTTAATGGGTTTGTTTGACAGTGGAATTGAAATCGTAAAATGTGACAAGGGTAATTTTGTCCTTTCAAGTGTCTTTTGTCATTTTTTTGTACCATTTTTCAATCCACTTGTCCTTTTTAACAATTTATTCTCAACTTTTGTCCTTTATAACAATTATCCATTTAATTTATACACTATTATATATTTGTTATATCTTACTTGCTCCCCCCCCCCCTTAGTACGTCTATCTTTTTTTTCCCTTTTTTTTTATTTTATATATTCTCTTTTTCTCTTACATATTATACCTAATTGACACTTCATCTTCTCCTACCCAATGCATGATCGTCTTGCCCACTTCCGCTCTGATCCTCCATTCCTCGATTGACACTGCTGTACTGTTCCTTACCTTGCCTTCTGCTATAAATTGACACTGATCGAAATATGGTGTCATTTTGCGTGTTTCAGCATACCCAAAAGCAAGGTATTTTTTCTACCTGCTTACCACTTTCTTTTCTCCACAGTGGATGGTCTCTCTTCTTTCCGTAATTAATAGACATTTTTCGTTCATTGTTTGATTCTCATCGAAATTTTTCTTACCTTTTTTTCTGTGTCTCAGGGAGTATGTTGTTTGGAATTCTTCTTCGTAGCATTTGGTGCTCTATAACAGGTATGGTGTTCTCTCTCTTCTTTGTCTCTGTCTCTTGTGGGTGTTTTATTGGGATTTTAAGTAACTTTTCGGTCCAGATCAGTGTTGCATGTTCCACTTCTTTTGGTAGTTTGAATTGTATGTCGTTTTTTTGCCCTTATTTCTGGATTCTTTGCTCAACAAGTTGGTTGTAGAAAGCATATTCTTTATGTGATTCAAGTAGGACTTTGGGATAAGGTGCATTACCCATGGTGTTTACAAGGCAGAATTGATGTTGCGTGTTACAAACATATGGTTTTTTGGTGGTGCATGCTTTCTTTTTGCGCTTGGGATCTGTTTTCCTGTGTGTTGTCATTGCGGCTGTGAATTCACTATGGATAGGTGATAGAATGGTTATGTAATTTGGGTTTGGTGTCTTTCCAGTACTGCTTGATGTTGAGGCGGCAGGTTTCTGTCTTTCAGTAACTGCTGCCTTTCTTCTGGACTTGTTTATGCTTATATGGATGATTCTATTACTGCTATTTGGGTGTTTGGTTGATTAGTATTTGGATTAGCAATGGTGTTTACAGGGCAGTATTTTGGTGGAGGAAATAAATGGTGCAAGTTAATAGTTGTTGTCTCTTTATCTTTTTCAAGGCTCAGCTTTCATTCATGGATTTGCATGTGCATAGCGTCTCTTACGTTGCCTGATTTTCTGTGTTTGGGGTATGTTATGTGGGTTGGTTATGTGATAGTTTATTCTGTGGTTTGGGCTGTGTAATCTGCTTTATTTTTAGGGTGTCTGTGCTTTCTTTCATACGTGGACTGTTTCGGGTGACTTGTTTCGAGTGCTTATACGAAATAGGAAAACGTTAAGCTTTAATCAGGGAACTCACTGCACTTCCGGCCATGTTCCAACTCCTGGTGGTGAGTTTCACCTCCTAGGCAGTTGGTGGAAAAAATTGGCTTGTTTGCAATTGTTACACTAAATAGGAATGACATTACATTTGGAAAATGGAAATGAAACCAGGTTTCGCTGAAGAAAAACAGAAATAAAACACGTTACTTCTGACCACTGTTTCTTAGTGATGGCCATTGGCTAGGTTGGTTGGGAAGGGCTGTAGCCCGGTGGGTAAGGTTTTTGCTGCATTATTGGCGCCTTCGTTGTTTGCGTTGGTGTCTTCTACCGATGCAAGTGCTGCTAGCTACGTTGCCCGGTCTTCGGCGGCAATGCATCTAAGGCGCCAAAGCTCCGACATCCTTAGACGGTCTTTCCTCACAATCTTCTGTGCTTTCAGATCCTTCGTAGTCTCCTCCAACTTATCTTCCGCTTTGTCTCTCTGTTTGGCAAGGCTCTTGGTAACCAAATATGGGTAGGAACCAATATTCTGGATGTCTTCCGGGTAGATGGGTCCGTCATCCATTCTGACAGGGATTGGTGGCCCGTAGGCTTCGTACTTCCCGTCATCAATCTCGTATATGAGGACTGGGTATGCAGACTGAAAACTCATGTTTACCTACTGCAAAGTTGGCGGGTTCTTCTCCTGTTTGTGAGTTTTGCTGAATGTGGTTTGTGCCTGCAATGTGTTTGATGGCTTGGTGTTTTATACCCCCTTGAGCATTGGAATTTGAGAAGAGTGACTAACATTTTTGACCACTTTTTCCTTCAATAAATACACTGCCTGTTTCCAATAAGCCATGCTTACTGGCAGCTCTTATGTTTTTAATGTATATGTCTGTGTTTGTTGGTCTGAATTGTTTCTGATGCTTCCAATGTATATGTCTAACTTTATTTATGCATGCGTTGACCCACCAGAGTATGTGTTATTGTTAATACTGCACACTCCCTTCAGTTATGGCTTTCTGGACGTTCATGTATTGTTTTTTTTTTTTTTGCAGGTTTGTTTGTGTTATCGGTAACTCGTCTCACTAGTCCTACGTTTGATCTGCTTTGCAGATTGGCTAAGGTACTTTCCCTTTAAGTTTTTTCATTTCCTCACGCTGCCTTCTTGGTGTTTTGGAGTTCGTTTCAATTACAGTGACGTTTAACGGGGGGGTACGTTTCGGATAAAACTCGGTTTGTTATTGCACAGATATTGTAACTTAATTAACACCAAATTCTGTTGCTGTAAATTAATGGAAGAAGAACGACGTAACGAGAGAAATGAGAAAAGGCTTAAGGCGTATGCCAAAATGTATGCTGATAAGAAAAATTCTCAACTTAAGCGTCGGCGTCTGCTTTATGCTCAGAGAGCTGGCAAGAGTACCGAAACGTCGACCGCAAATGAAAATATCCCCTCACATAATTTCGAAGGTCAACAACCTTCGAATATTCCCAATTTAGCCAGTTTGCCTATCGAATGTGAAGCAATTGACCCTCAAATACCACCAATGGCAAATTCAACAGAAATTTTGGCCTAAAATGACATGCCTTCCTCATCTGGTGCTGCTTCTACCTGCCGTAGAGCGCATATAGACGAAGCTATGTACCCCTCAGCCAGGTTTAGGGATGACGTGCAGGATGAGGGGTCGTTGCCTCGTCGAGACTCTGCCAATAATTGGTCATCCGCTGCTACCTTGCATGCGGTCCCTGACTGCGGACATTGTTCGGCCAAGCGTTTCTACCGTGAACCTCTAGGCTTCTGTTGCTCTAAGGAGGAAGTTAGTATTACCCCCTCGGAGATGCCATCTGCCTTGGCTGATCTGTTTACGGGTTCAAACCCTGAAAGCGTTGATTTCAAGAAGTACGTAAGAAGCTACAATAATAACCTTGCCTTCACTACATTCTCGGCCAAGAAAGATAAGGACCTTATGAAGAACCATAGGGGTGTTTACACATTCAAGGTGCAGGGTAAGATTCATCACTACTTAGGTTCATTTGAAAGAACCGGTGATGTGCCCTCCGCCCTTCAACTGTACTTCTACGATCCGGATACTCATCTTGAAGAACGGATGAAACTTTCAAAGCGCTTTTCTAAGGTCGTAATGAGGAAATTGATTGAAATCCTATCTCAGAATCCATATGTTAAATTCCTAAGACAAGTGAAAGATCTTGAATCTCTTGACAACTACCAAATTTGTCTTGTCACCTGTCCTACACTTGATCAACGTGTTTATAATGAGCCAACCTGTAATGACGTATCTGCAATCATATCCTCCGAGAGTGAGGAACAATTTAACCCTACTTGCCATATCCAAATCTACGAAAAAATGCTTTTCCCCATAGGATATGCCACTACTTTGGTTGTTATGACGGTTTACAATATCCTATTCTCTTCCCCCGTGGAGATGTGGGATGGCACAGTGGCATTCAAAAGCTTCCACCGAATAAAAGGAAACGAAATTACTGGTGCAAAGCACCTTTGGAAGGTCTAACCAATGCTGTTCAAGATGCTGAGCAGTTGATACGTGAAGAAGAATGAGGTATTTTGTATTAATTTACTGGTCCTTCTTCTCCTACCATCCTCTCTTCCACATGTAACTTTGGCTTACTTTAACAGCTGCTCGCGGAGGTGCAAGAAAACGAAATACTGTCTCCTACCGTCAGTATTATTGTTATAAGCTACAGATGCGAGCCAATGATCGGTCAATGCTGTTACACACGGGAAGACTGCTGCAGCAGTACATTGTGGACATGTTTGTAAAGGTTGACACGTCTAGGTTAGAATATCTTGAGAAACAACAGAAGGAGATCCGTACGGATTGTTTACAGGGTTTACTTGACAGCATTGCGTCTGGGTGCACGTCCACTTCTGAGGTTGGGCGTAAGATCATTCTCCCTCCTTCATTTATAGGAGGACCGTGAGACATGAAGAAGAGGTATATGGATGCAATGTGTCTTGTCCAAAATTTTGGAAAGCCCGATTTCTTCCTAACCATGACATGTAACTCTGCATGGCCTGAAATCACAGAGCATTTACTCCCAGGTGAATTACCCCAAAACCGGCCTGACTTACTTTCCCGAGTTTTCAAGGCCAAGTTGGAAATGCTGAAAACCGAACTTCTGAAAGACCATATATTTGGCTTGCCAATTGCATGCATATACTCGATTGAGTTTTAGAAACAAGGCTTACCTGACGCACATGTCCTCCTCATTGTTGATAGAGACTCAAAACCGCTGAACCATGATGCCTATGATCGTTACATCAGCGCTGAGCTACCTGACCCTGTGAGGTATCCGCACTTACATTCTTTGGTTCTGAAGCACATGGTACATGGCCCTTGTGGTCCTTTAAACCCCAGATGCCCATGTATGCGAGACAACAAATGCAAAAACAAGTACCCTAAAGAGTTTACGCAGTACATGATGCACGGGTCCAACAGTTACCCACACTACAGACGTCGTGATACTGGCATTAATGTTCGTGTGAGGGGCCATGAAATCGACAACCGTTGGATAGTTCCCTACAATCCGTACTTGCTGCAGAAGTACGATTGCCACATCAACGTGGAGATATGTTCCACTATCAAACTTGTGAAGTATATCTACAAATACATTTACAAAGGTCCTGACAAAATTGCTTTTCACATGTCCATGCCCGCTTCCGAAAATGAGATTCGTGAATACCAACAAGGAAGATGGGTTGGGCCACCGTAGGCGGCATGGCGTTTATTCTCGTTTGATTTGTTTGAAATGCACCCGGCAGTCATACCCTTGCAACTCCAGCTCCCTGATAACTATCTTGTGTCTTTCTCCATGAATCAGGACCTAAACAGTATCGTCACAAACAATTTCTTGTCCCGAACAATGCTCACTCAGTTCTTCCAGATGAACAAAACTAATTCCACAGCCATGAATTTGAAGCTTCTTTACAAAGATTTCCCCAGACACTTTGTCTGGGATTCATTTGGTCGGATTGTTTCTGTTAGCCCAACTGAAGGTGAATGATACTACTTGCGTATGCTGCTCAACCATGTTAGAGGTCCAACTTCATTCGATGATCTCTTGACCGTAGGTTACCTGTATTCTACGTTTATTGAATCAGCTCTGTGAAGAAATCTATTGACCAAGGATTATGATCTCGATAAATGCCTTGAGGAAGCTTCCATGTATCAAATGCCGAGACAACTACGTCATCTTTTTGCGTCGATTTTGGTCTTCTGCTCACCTTCGGATCCACGTAAACTGTGGGAAAAGTACACGGAGCCTTTGTGTGACGACTACCTACGGGGAATACTTTGCTCCTCGCATATTAGTGACGCTCGAATGAAGGCATTATCTGACATAGCTGTAATGCTTGATGACATGGGAAAGAAGCTAGAGGACTACATGTTGGGGCCGGAAGCTGAAGCAGTTGCTCGACGGGGTACCGTTACCAGAGAAATGGCGTTTGAGAAAAGCCTAACAGTGGATGAGAGTGATCTTCTGAATGTCCACAGTCTTAATGAACAGCAACAATATGCTTTTGACCAGATAATGGCAAAGGTGACGTCCAACGAACCAGCTGCATTCTTCATTGATGGTCCTGGAGGAACCGGAAAAACCTTCCTGTACAGGGCTATCTTGGCAACGATTCGGTCGAAAGGACATATCGCTTTGGCCACAGCAAGCTCGGGTGTTGCAGCATGTGTACTTCCTGGAGGTCGAACTGCACATTCACGGTTCAAGTTGCCGTTACAAGAAGAAGAGAAAAAAATAGCGAACGTTAGTAAACAATCTATGACTGCAGCATTGTTGAGGGAAGCCAAGGTCATCATATGGGATGAGGCTCCTATGGCTCATAGAGAATCAATAGAGGCTTTCTCTGAAATGCTTAAAGATATAACTGTGACCAATAGCCCGTTTGGAAATAAGATCGGTGTTTTTGAAGGCGACTTCCGACAGGTCCTTCCGGTAGTCACCAACGCAGGTAGATAAGAACAGCTAGATGCTACCTTAATCAGCTCGGCGTTATGGCCTGTGCTTCGGAAAATACGTTTGACACAGAACATGAGGGCTATTGCAGACCCTGCCTTCACCGAGTATTTGTTACGAATAGGGGACGGCACGGAACCTGAGGACGAGGATGGAAGCGTTGAGCTACCCATCAACATGCTCATTCCTTTTAACGACAAGGAAACCTCATTGAAATGGTTAATTCAGTTTGTATACCCGGAAATCGAGGCTTTCGCAAAACAGCATCACACAGTTATGAATAGTGCTTCACTAGCCCCAACCAATGAGTGTGTGGAGGACATAAACGATGCGATGTTGGAATAGATGCATGGTGAAGTCACTACTTACATCAGTAGTGACGTTGCCATCGACCGTTATCACCAAGCAGATTACGAAGACTTCCTCAATTCACTTACCCCAAGCAGCCTTCCTCCTCATGAGCTAATGTTAAAGGTAAACTGCCCCGTAATGTTGCTACGCAACCTAAATCCTGTGCAAGGGTTGTGTAACGGGACGCAGTTATTATGTAAGGAATTGAAATCCTATACAATTGTTGCTGAAATAGCAACCGGGCCCTACGCAGGACAACAGACCATCTTACACAAAATTCCTCTACAGACTTCCAACATAGATAAATGTGACATTCCCTTTAAACGATATCAATTTCCAATACGCTTGTGCTTTGCAATGACTATTAATAAAGCACAAGGTCAAACATTAGACCATGTGGGCATATATTTACGGGAACCCGTCTTCTCCCACGGGCAGCTATGCATGGCCCTTTCCAGAGCACGAAAATCTTCAGCCATAAAAGTACTGATAGCGCCACCAACTTTTTCCGAAAATTCCCGTAAAAACACTACCAAAAATATAGTATACCGTGAAATCCTTAGGAGGGTTCAGGAAGATGGTTGAATAACAAACATACTTAAAATGTGAATATGTAAATAAACGGCAAGATACAATGTACATAGGCCTATACTCATACTATGTCATATATTTTTCATGTCCACAATAGTTAACAGCTAAGATCCTGATGGCAAGACTACTGCATATTGATGACATTACTCCTAACACGGAGAATTGGCGGGTGAAGGACTTCATCCTTCAGAAAAGCAATGTGTATACCAATGAAACCGGTAGACGACTACAGAAGCTGTTGCTACAAGATGAACAGGTATATCAACGAACAGTTTCCCTGAGTTTTGTTTTTTAAATTATTTCATACATTTCCTCTGAAAAATTACAACTTCATATGTGTAATGTCTGTACCCACTCGAAAATGAGCAGGGAAAGAAGATAGAAGGCGTCATCTGGAATACCAACATTGAACTACTGGAGAGTAATTTGACACCATTCTGTACGTACATCATCGGAGGTGCTGATGTTGATCCACTCAAAGAAGAGTACAAACATAACTCTCCAGGTCAGGAATACTAGTGGGTACTTTCAAGAACGACTTTCATACGTCCAGTAAAAGATCACAACCAAAGGATCGCCTGCCCACCAATTCAATGCACTCCCTTTGCAGCTCTTCGTTCACACGTTAACTCGGGATCCTCAGTAGGTACGTAGCATTTACTCCAAAAAAAAATGTAGAGCAACGTTGTCATGAAATATGTAAATGTTTGTCTCTTGAGTAGCAGTAGTAACAAAGACACTCAGCCAAACATGTTGCATACGCTGATTTGTTTTGCAGACATACTAGCCGTTGTTGTTGATGTGAAAGAAACGCGTTACGTGCCAGTTAGATCAAAGTTGATACCTTTGCGTGAATGCACCGTTATACAGAATGAGAAAGAAACCTCTCATTACCTTCCACCCACACACCTCCAAATATTATTTTGGGAGCCAAATTAGTCACATATTCATCTGCCACTTCACAGCCACATATCTAACGTTACCCTCGTGTGAACTGCGCAGTTGAGACCCGATATGATCACTCTGTGGGGAGATTATGGCCACAGACAAGGGGCTGAGCTTTTCAAGTTAAGAAAGGAACTGCCCATCGTCCTTTGCAAAGGGCAAAAAGCCTCACTGTTTTCTGGTAAGCGTACAGATACAGGCCCGTGTGACTAAAAAAGGAAATGTAATGCTTAATTGTAGGCCTAAATCATTTTTCTTGGTTCAGGTGTCTCATTGTCCACATTGCATTTCTCGTTTGTTGCGCTGGAACCTGATATTGCAGAGGTGAAGGCACTGAGATCATGGTATACTCTTTTAACAAATTCATTCCACCATGTTTAAATAGACACTACTTTTCTTTGAATATCGTCTTACACTCCCACCTAATCATCTCAACTACCATGCTCAACCTCTTTGAAACAAAACAAAAGGGTCAACGATAACACAGATCTCATCAAAAAGGCTGCTGGGGCACACGTGCAGAACTACCTGCAAACTGTCTCGAATAAAATAGATACCGTCGAGATTACACCGTTATCAAAGATACATCCAGATAGCAAGGTCAGCAATTAGAGACAACAATTCGACCACAGTCCTAACAAGTAATACTGCTCATAAATGAATGGTATATAATGCGCGTTTTGAACATTGTAACAGGTTATCCATGCAGAGGTCACACTAGCCATCACCGACGTGGATCAAAAATTGTGCTACACCGTATGAACAAAATGCTACGGAACACAAAAAGCGATGCCAGATGAGCTGTTCAACTGCACTTCTTGTAGAGAATATTTCAACGCATTATCACGGTACTAAACCCCTTCCCCACAAACGTTTATACGCCTTAACGCATGTGTTTCTTTATATCGCTCAACCGCATGTTCACCTAAAGACCGACTTTGCCTAATCTCTTCATATGTGCATTCTTTACTCAACAGCTGCAAGGTCGTCGTCGAACTTACTGACCCATCAAGGACAATCAACGCCACTTTTTTTGACAAATGCACAGCAAGGCTTTTAAGCACATCGCCTGAAGACCTTCACAAAAAGGACAAGCAGGTACTGACAACTAGAAACCTACTGCAATTACACCGGGAGACCAGAATACTCTCATATTGAATGTTTTTTTATGATGCAAATGCATGCAACAACGAAACTGCTCCTGGATATAGATGAGCAGCTTGACTCCAAAAAACTCATAATGGAGATAAAGGGAACTAAAAAGAATTTCAATGACAAGATCACCCGCTACACAGTGCTAGATTGGATTGAGAAAGACCAGGCCTCAGACTCTATTAATGAAGAAGGACAAATGTCTAGCCAAACTACGGTGGATTCCGGTAAGTCTAAAACCCCAAATTGTCATCAGCCTTAAGTTGTGGAACAAAGCAGAAATAAATGACGACATGATATCACAGGGGTCACCACTATTTCCGACAAAGGCAGGCGTCCGAAGGAGATGGAGTCCACAACACAAGGCTCTGACACCGAACATAACGACAGCTCAAACTCTTCCACTCCGCAGAAGAAGAAACCGAAGACTGGCTCCGAAGCAGCTCTCATGTAAGGAAAGAGGAGCACAAGAGCATACTGCAGACCTGCCCAGTACTACTGTTTTTTGATGATTTTAGGACCTGTAACACTTTGTCCACAGTGTAACTGCAAAAACAAGACTCCTGCCTTTTGATGCTCTGGGTACCTCCAACATTTTGTCCAACTTGTAAACAGTTTATCACTTCGGATTGTCTACATAAAACTACTTCTGTACAATTATGTAAAATTTGTTTGACAAATCCTCTGACGGACTGTCTGGATTCCACCATAAGGGTCCAGCTAGATTTGCCTTATTTCAATCTGGTTTTGTATGTCCAGGCTTGCCATATGGAAAAATATATGAAAATTTTCACTTTCTGTTGCTTTTATTTTTACGTATTCATATATGAAAAATTAATTCAGGTATGTACTTTGTGTAAATACATATGAACAATTTATATTTCCTCTTCAGGGCCCAAATTAATAAGAACCACAGTTAGGTAGCAGCATTTATTCAACCTTTCCACAAAAGAAAACAAATACAAACCAACATATAACACAAACGCCACGAAAAAAATACTATGTGCATTGACTACAATTTCCACAGCCAATAACCTTCAAACTTTCAACCATTTTAACACATTAAACAACCTATATTATGCCTCTTTTTTTTAATTCATACGATTCTTTTTTATCACAACAATAACAGCTACTTCCTCCCTCCTGAACACGAACAAAAACAAAGATCCGTAGCCCCAAATAGCACATTTCGCACCCAACGTAACAACCAAGTAGGGCAACACTGTGCAAGAAACGGTAACGCCCACTAGTTTATATAAATTGGTATGTGGGTGCTTATGTAAGCACCTTAATGATTGTAGTGACAAATTATTGTTAAGATATAGATATATATATATATATATATATATATATATATATATATATATATATATATATATATATATTTTGTTGTTATATTCATATTAATTATGAATTTTCTTTTAGTATTGTGATGTACATTTCAAGATGTAAAGATGAGGTTGTTGATGCGTTTAAGTCGATAATAAAAAGGGTAATCAATTCATGGTGATCAAGATGGAAAAGTGTGATGCAAGGTTTAATAAATTTTGTTCTGGTACAAACAACATTCATCAAATCATTGCATTACACTTACCTTAATCAAACAAACTTATGAAATGATGATTAACTTTAAAAGTTTACCCAAAACCTGTGGGGGAAAAATATTTTCTTGACTAAAAATTCATCAGATTCTTGGAAATGTAGGGGTGATTGGTAAAAGAATATTTACCTAAGTAAAATCAGGTAACAAAAACAAGAAATGGAAAGGAAGTTGAATTACTTTAGAATTCCTTGGAATGATATTGCAAGTGGCTCAAAATCTATCAATCCTATTAGCATGCAATAGTCGGCCAGTGACAGAACAAGCACACAGTAGAACAATGGTAAGTTACGATTCATACATCGTAGACACAATACCATTCAACAATAGATCTCTAATGGTTTGATTTCATCGATTGTATAAAGTGGAAGGAGAATCTTGCAGATCCGCATATAGAAAAGGTTTAGCTAGAGATCGGGTGTCAATTTTTCGACAAACGGAATAAGACTTAATCATATTATGCATGTTCTCTTATAATGGCAACCCGACCATAGTGACTGGAGATTCCAAGATCATGGTTCAAAAGTGACAACTAAGTTATCGGGGATAGTTAGCACTTACCCACTTTGATAAAACAAAAGTGTTGTCTGCTGAAGAGTTTAGGTTAAGTATAAAACTTTTAATGATTCCTATATCTTGGTTAAGCCAAGTGGGGTATTGCAGAGTACCCTTTATAGGAGGTCACCTATATAAGTGGAAGTAGGGCCACTACATGAGAATTTGTGGGCTGAATTCTCTAACACACTTTCCCAAACCAAGGTGTTCTAGGGCCAAAATGGACACAACCATGAGAACTTCGAGAAGGCCAGAGGGTCTATTATGTAGGTATCATTGTCTAGGCATGCACCAAGCCTAAGCAGTTCAAGACTAAGTTCACTGCTTAGCCGAGTATGTCCGATGGTACTCTATTAGGGAAGGTTCAAGGCAGCAAACCACCTCGCCCGATGCAATAGAGATCCATTTGTTATCCCTTCAAAGTCTGCATAGCATATGCATTAATTTTCATTCATTGGGGGATTGTTGGAACTTTATAGTGTTTTAGCTCCAAAATGGGTTTAAGTGTAAGTGGCGAATAGTCAAATTCAAACCTGGATTTGATTGACTTACAGAATGAATTTCTGGGAGCTGAAAACAGTTTTGGAAACTACTAAGATAGTAGTTTATGTTAGGCTTTTGAATCACTCGATTCCAATCTTCGGTGAATAAAAAATTAATGCCTAAAGATAGAGTGATTTATGTGGGTTTTGTAAAAGAAATGTGTTCCATTTGTCCCACATAAATAATGAGACACAAGTGGAATCACTACTTAAGAAGTAGTGTGCCACTTAGAGGCAAGCCTCAAGGGTCAAGAGAATTTTGTGAATGATGGAAGACGTAAATTCTTGTTGATTCAAAACCCCACGTGTGCGCACCGCCGCCATCCGGCCGGCTCGTGGCTTGTCTTGGCTTGGTCCGGCCCACTATTAATCTTTTTGGGCCAGCTCAATTTATGATATTCTGAATCCAAATTATATCGAACTAATGCAACATTTCAGAATTAAATAGTTCGGTCATACATGAATAGATTATGTTGGTTGCAACAGATAACTTCCCAACTTCTTGTCAATTCTGAAAAGGTGTTAATCTACGATCTCTACCAATATATAGAAACAATCCAGCATTCCTGAATGATATCAGAAAAAATAGAAATTCTTCATACACTTTTTGTACATATTCAAAAGTCAGATAAAAACAATGTCTGATCAGTTCGCCGCCCTCTTCACATTCAAGTGCCAACTAGAAGAGGTAAATAGTTTTATCTTTGGAGACGTGTTTCCATATTCGTATGCACATAGTCGGGGTAATAATGTCTTAAGGACATCGTTCTACGCTTCTTAGTCTACGAATAAATTTTCGTTTTTCTTTCATCTTCTGTTTTTACTGATTCAATGATTGCAGTAGATTTTTAATGGATTAAAGTGTTCCTGTTATGTTTCACTCATCTTGCAATTTGTTTCTGCAAGTTATGTTATGCAACTTTTTCAGAATTAGCAAATTACTATAAAAGGAATCAGACAAATTTTTCTAACAAGACCTTATGCCACGAGCTATAACTGGTCCATGATGCCTTATACTAGACATATTATACAATACAACCGTCATATGAAGGTTGTAACAAGTGGCATGAATTACAACATTTCATTTTAACCTCCCACACACGATAAAAATGTATTATGTGAAAGAGAGTAAAAATGAAAGGCTCTAATGTATGTGATATTGTCAGGAATATCACGACGGTGGTGTAGGTGTTTAGAAGGTGGATAGCTTGGCATAGAAGATGGCTTTTATGGTGGAGCGACGGTGGTAAAGAAGAATACCGGGTGGTGCTCAACCGGCGAACACAATAAGCGGTAAAGGAAAGAACGTGGTTGTTAAGGGTGATTTTATATGATTTATATCGTTATATTTTGTAATAATTTCCCTCATATTTGTATAATTTGCATAGAAGATGAGCGTTTAACTGGTTTATTGAGCAAGTGAGGTTTTAAATGGTTTATTCGCAAAATTGGCTAAATTATGTGTTTTAATGATGGTTTTATGTTTATTTGGATTATATTACATTTTTGCGATGTTTTAATGACTTGTAGATGCATATTTTCGATTCAAAAGATGATCAAGTCGGATTTAATTGATGAGAAAGAGATAAGGATGGAATTGGCTAGAAGAAAAGAGATAAAGTTGAAGATTTCGAATTTGGATTACTTGGACGAGCGTCCAAGTCCCGTCCAGAGTGGACTGGCGTCCAAATAAGTGGACGGGCGTCCAGGAGGGCTGGACGGGCGTCCGCGGCCGACTTTGCTGGAACCGACTTATTTTTCTATATATAGTCGCGTTTTTCTCACACAAAGGATCATATATTCGAACCCTAAACCCTAGGGCGGCTCACTCATGCGTTTTCTTAGTTTACATACAATTTTATCATCTTTTTATTCCATGTTTTCGAATCAAGCACTTTCTTGGTTCCTTATCATGTCTAGAGGCTAAATCCCTCTAGAACAAGCGTTGTGAAGCCGTTCTACCAACACTTCGATTTCGTTTCAGGATTATATTGTGAGTATTTTATTCAAGTTGTATCTTTATTATCGTTTATCATTGTTTATTGCAATTTTATCGAAAGATGCTTGCATGTGTGATGTTTATATTGATGAAAATCTTGTTAAACCCTAGATCAATATAATAAAGATTAGATTTTTAACCTATAAAATAACGAGAGTTAATTAGGTTGAATCTCAGGTTACTAGATTGAGAAATCTTACGCTTCGCTTTGAAAATAATAATCTTTACTCGAGAGATAGAAGATTAAGAAACGAATTTTTCTAAGAAATTAGGAGTTCATGCCTTGGTTAGGTGAATCACAACTTGGTTAAAGATCACAAGATAACCTGAATTGGAATTGAATGTTGTAGGATAGGTGGATCAATTGCTTGTTAGATTCGTAACTTTATTGATTAAAACCCTTGAATTCAAGTGTTTAGCTTAGTTAGTCTTTTATTGCTATTAGGTTTAGTTTAGTTTAAATTGGTTCGCAATTATCCTTCCTGGCTTTGGACTGACAATCCTCTGTCCAGTTTATTTTATCGTTCTTAGTTTTGTTTTAGTAGTAGCAAATTAGAAGAAGTAATAAACTAGATTAAACAACCTCGATTCCTCGAGATCGACCGGTATCAACCTCTTTACTACGATCCTCGCACTTGGGGAATACCGGATTTATAAATATTATTACTTGTTATTTTCATTAGATAAAATCCGAGACAAGTTTTTGGCGCCGTTGCCGGGGAATCGGTACGGTTGTCTAGTTTATTAATTTTTCTGATTTTTTTTGTTATAAGTTGGGATAGAAGGGTTAGTTAGGGCACCCGGTAGTATTTTGGCCGTAACTTTCGGCTCGAGTGTCCGATTGGCGCGCAGGACACCAATTCGGAAAGCTCTTTCCGACGCCGACGACGTGGCGAACACCGTTTTCGAGGTCAAAATCTGCTGTTTTCCCTTCCATTTTGGCCCCAGAAGATTTCAACACGTTTTTTTTTACCGACTTAGTTTTTTTTTTTCTGTTTTAAATTTTTCGTAGGTAGATATTAATTAGGTAATTAGGGTTTTTGTTAGGGTTTAGGTTCTTCTCTTTATAGTTCCCTTGAGATTAGTTTTTCCTTTCTATCTGTTTTCTGTCTTTCTGTTTTTCTCCCCATCTTTTCCTACTGTTTCTCTCTGTTCCTGCTTCGTTTTTTCTGCTTCCAAACGGGCGTTTAGACCAGTGGACGCCCGTCTGTTCTAAATTTCTCGACTCTGAATCGTTTTTAACTTGTCGGACGGCGTCCATCCAATTTGGACGTCCGTCCAGTTCTTCCGCTTATCCGCATTTAGCGTTCGGGTTATCCAGACGCCCGTCAGGTTCATCCTCCAGCCAGACGCCCGTCCAGGACCTTGGACGCCCGTCTGTCCTTTTATTTTATTTTATTTTATTTCTTTTCATAGGTTTTAACCTTTAGTTCTTAGTTTAACCTTTAGTTTTTAGTTATAGTTGTGCTTGAGGATCGGTTAGCTGAGGAGGTCAAAGACATAGTCATTATGGCTGCAGAAGATAGACGTACGTTGGCTGACTACGCCATGCCCGGCAAAGTCAAAGTCAACCCGGCTATCTTCTTACCAACCATAAATGCACATACCTTCGAGCTCAAACTGGCTCATTCAAATGATGCAAAGAAGCATCAATCTTCCATGGTTTTCCTTCGAAAATCTCATACACACGCATACACATTTCTCGGAGATATGTGGTACGACTCGCATCCAAGCGAGTCGGTGAGGATGTCATAAAGTTGAAACTTTTTCCGTTTTCCTTGAAGGAGAGGCAAAAGAGTGGTACAGCCTCTCTCCTGGTGAATCCATTACCACTGAATTGGACTCGAAAAAGAGTTCCTAAGTCAATATTTCCCACCATCCAAGATGACCCAAAGGCCTAAGAGAAATATTTAATTTCTATCAAACGGAAAATGAATCATTCTTTGAGGCATGGAAGAGATTTAAGGCTCTTCTTCGTAAATGTCCTCACCATGGTGTGGACTTGCAGAGGCAAGTCAACACGTTTTTTCAAATGGATTGACCGAGCTCACTAAGGGCATGGTCAATAGTTCTTCAGTGGGGCATTTTAAGGAAAACACCGGAAGAGGGTGGGCATTGTTCGAGGATATTGCCAAGTACAATTATGCCCCCTCAGATCAAAGCTATTCAAGCACCACCTCCCCTCCTAGGATCGAGGAGGTGAACATGCAGAATGAAATCGCCATGTCAAACAAAGGTGGCCACTCTTACCACGCCTCCAAAGCCGAAGTTATCGGACTCCTCATTTCCGTAGAACTCTCGTGTTCGTATTGTGACAATTGTCGTCAAACCGCCACATGGTTGGCCAATGTCAATTCATTTCCCATCGACCTATCAAGTCAATGCCGCCCGAGAATCATGGATAAGATAATCCAATCACATGCCAGGTATGTGATGATATGGGGCACACTGCTCGTTTCTGTCCCATGATTGGACAGAATGCAGAAATCAATGCTTTTAATGGCCAACAGAATCAAAGATTCAATAATCAGTTCTCTGGCCAAGGCAATCTCCAAAACCAAGGGTTCAATCAGTCTTCAAGTTTCAATCCAAATTTTAATCAGAATCAGAACTTCAATAGAAACCCTGGTTTTCCTCAGAACCAAAATAATAATTTTTCCAATTCTAATCAGAGGTTCAATCCAAATTGGACAAACAATTCAAATCCTTCGTTTCATAATAGTTCCAGCCAATCTTTCCCGCAGAGCTTTCAGAACTCTCAAGGCTCCTCGCACTTTAATGATCTTGAAGCTAAAGTGGACTCCTATAAGAAGGAGATAAAAGATGATTTCCAATCCTACCAGAAAGAGCAAAATAATAATTTCCAATTGTTGCTGAATACAATCAAGAATCTTGAGAGGCAGCAAGGGCAAAAGGTTGGTCAGATAACTCAAATCGATTTGAATTACGGCCAATGCACCGATCGACTGGTTCCCCAATTCCTTACGGTGGAGAAGAGGCGGTGCAATGAATTTAAGGTCAGTACTCAATCGAGTGGTCCCTTCACCGGGAAACCACTAGCCCCTCCCCGCCAGAGATAGGGCGGGAGGGGAAGCCGAGCACCTACACTCCTCTCTGCAGAAGAGAAGACTGTGTGGGTGATCCCGAGAGGTGAAAATGTTGTAAGTCCTCAGGTGGCTGATCCCCTGAGGAACGAAGAATCAAGTGGAAGTCAGGAGGCTGATCCCCTGACTAATAAAAAGATTGAAAAAGTTGTGAGGTGGAAAGATTTGGAAGATAAAGCTGTTAGTTCATCCTCGAAGAAAGTCTTTTCTGAGAGTGATTTAAAGAAACTTCCATTTCCACCTAGAAAGAGCAACATCTCCTTGCATGAGGACAAGAAATATGAAAAAGTGCTTAACCTTCGAAAAATACTCAAAGTTAATCTTCCACTCTCTGATGTTTTGGTTGAGATGCCTAAGTATACCAAGTTCATCAAGGATGTTGTTTCTTCTAAGAAGAAGTTAGAAAACATGGATCGGTTGATTGGTGAGGATTGTTCTATGGTAACTTATGATGATCTACCAATCAAGAGAGGTGACTCGGGAAATTTGCGCCACATTGTTGATGGGAGGCTTAGTCTTCCCAATTCCTTATGTGACACAGGTGCATCCATCACCTGATGCCATTGTCTGTATGCAAACAGCTGGGTTTAATTGATCTTCTAGAACCCACTACCATGAATCTGCAATTCGCTGATAGATCTTCTAAGAAAGCAGCGGGAGTCTTAAAAGACATACTAGTTCAAATTGATAGGTTTACCTTTCCCGTTGACTGGTATGTCTTAGACATTGAAAAGGATGAAAATGTCCCCCTGATACTTGGAAGACCTTTTCTGTCTACAGCTAGAGCCCTCATTGACTGCGATGGTGGGCAAGTGACTATCCGAGTTGGTGACCAAGAGGTGAGTTACAATGTCTTAAAATCCATTCAAGTACCCTCTGGCCCTCCAACCGGCTTTTCCATTGATTATATGATGGACGATTTCACCAATTATATGGATAAGCAAGTCATGGCTGTAGAAGCAGAATATGAGCGATTGGTTGACAACCTGAATACTCATGGTGTGGTTAATCTAGACCAATTAGCAGCTGATTTTGAGGAAGAATTGTTGGAAGGAGAAGCTTTGGCAGTGGGACCACAGAGTAAACTCAGCGATATTGAGTTGAAAAGTGGAGATCTCAAGTCGAGTTTAGAAGACCCCCCTGCAGATTTAGTGTTGAAGCCGTTGCCTAAACATCTTAAGTATGTGTTTTTAAGAGAAGGCGACAAGCTTCCTTTAATTATTTCTGCCAAACTGTCTCGACTAGAGGAGATGAAATTAATCAACGTCTTGAAAAAGAATGAAAAAGCCTTTGGTTGGCAAGTAGGAGATATCAGAGGGATATCTCCGGACATATGTATGCATAAGATCAAGACAAATGAGGGTGCAAAGTGTATTAGACAGCCCCAGAGGAGGCTCAACCCTCATATGCAAGAAGTTGTTAAAAAGGAAATCATCAAACTTCTGGACATGGGAATCATTTATGCCATCGCGGATAGTGAATGGGTTTCCCCGACTCAAGTAGTTCCCAAGAAAGGTGGAATTACGATTGAGAAGAATGATAAGGAGAGGAAATAGCATTGAGACTTGTCACCGTTGGTTCTGATGCATCGATTATCGAAAGCTCAATGAGGTCACAATGAAAGATCACTTCCCCTTCCATTCATTGATCAGATGCTTGAGCGTCTGGCGGGACACGCATTCTATTGCTTCCTAGATGGATATTCAGGATACTTCCAAATACCCATAGATCCAGCTGACCAAGAAAATACCACTTTTACCTGCCCTTATGGTACATTCGCCATGAGCGAATGCCATTTGGTCTCTGCAATGCCCCCGCCTACATTTCAATGGTGTATGCTAGCTATCTTTGACGGGCTTGTAGAGAAGTGTATGGAGATTTTTATGGACGACTTTTCGGTCTTTGGTCAATCCTTCGATGATTGCCTTGACAATCTTGATCACGTGTTATCCAGATGTGTGGAAAAGAACTTAGTACTTAATTGGGAAAAATGCCATTTAATGGTAGGCGAGGAATAGTTCTTGGCCACAAAATCTCCATAAGGTATAGAAGTTGACAGGCAAAAGTGGAAGCTATTGAGAAAATGAGCTATCCTAAGAATGTGCGTGAAGTTAGAGGTTTTCTTGGACATGTCGGTTTCTACCGAAGATTCATTCAGACTTCTCCAAGATAGCCAAGCCCGCATCCACTTTACAAAAGGAAGACGTTGAGTTTAATTTTGATGAGAGCTGCAAGAAAGCGTTTGAGGAGCTTAAGGATCGTTTAATATCTGCTCCAATTCTTATCTCTCCTGATTGGAACTTACCCTTCGAGCTTATGTGTGACGATCAAACTATGCGGTTTGGTGCGATTTTAGGGCAAAAGCTTAATGGAAAGTTCCACCTATCTATTACATGACCACACACTAAATCCTTCTCAAGTTAACTACACGACCAACCGAAAAGGAATTATTAGCCGTAGTATTCGCTATGGATAAGTTTCAGTAGTTACTTGTCGGGTGCTCAAGTGATTGTGTGGTGATCACGCCGCTTATGCGGTATCTAATGACTAAGAAAGAAGCCAAGCGCGTCTACTACGTTGGATCACGACCTACAAGAGTTTGACGTTCAAATTAAGGACAAAAGAGGCGTTGAAAACGTAGTGGCGGATCACGTTTCTAGAATGTTGAGTGAGGAAAAGGATGCTCCAGATGATATAGATCTTTACTTTCCTCTAGAAAACATTATGTTGATAGACGGTTGTCCTCCTGATGTCCCGTGGTATTCTTCCATTGTAAACTACCTTCATGGCCGTTATCTCGATCCAGAGATGTCTTATCAGGAGAAGAAAAAGTTCTTCTCTGATTTGAAATATTTCGTTTGGGATGAACCTTATCTTTTCAAGATCTGTAAAGATGGTCTGCTTAGAAGATGTGTTCCTCAATCTGAGCAACGGGATATTATTGAGCAGTGCCACAGTGGACCCACAGGCGGTCATTTTGGTCCGTGGAAAACCGTTGCCAAGATCTTTCAATCCGGTTTCTATTGGCCTACGATCTTTAAAGATACAGAAGCTTTCTGTAAAGCTTGTGATAGGTGTCAAAGAACCGGAACTTTGACAAGGCGTTTTGACATGCCTTTGAAACCCATCCTAGAATGCGAAGTCTTTGATGTGTGGGGTATCGATTTTATGGGACCGTTCCCATCATCTTGCGGTAACAAATACATCTTAGTCTGCGTAGACTACGTGTCTAAATGGGTGGAGGCTCAAGCCACTCCTCACAATGATCATAAAACGGTCATGAAATTTCTAAAGAAGAATATCTTCGTGAGGTTTGGATGTCCACGTGCCTTGATCAGTGATGAAGGGACGCACTTCTGCAACAACCGATTTCAGAGAAAGTACTTGAAAAGTATGGTGTTCGTCACAAAGCGGCACACCATATCATCCGATGACTAGTGGTCGAGTTGAAAGAAGCAACCAAAGTATCAAGAAGATCCTGGAGAAGACAGTGCTTGGTCATAGGAAGGACTCGAGTTTGAAGTTAGATGATGTACTTTGGGCTTCTGTAGGCGCCTATAAAACTCCTATGGGTACATCTCCATATCAAATGGTCTATGGTAAACCATGTCATCTCGCTGTCGAGTGAGAGCACTGAGCTTATTGGGCTACAAAGTTTCGAACTTTGATTCCCAATCTTGTGGAAAACATCGACTACCAAGCGGTTACATGAGCTAGACAATTCAGACTCCAGGCCTATGAAAGTGCCAGGATTAGTAAAGATAAGATGAAGCTACTCCACGATGCTAAGATTAAGAAAAGAGAATTCCAAGTCGGAGAACAAGTTCTACTATACAATTCTATGTTACATCTGTTTCCTGGAAAGTTGAGGACACGTTGGTCCGGTCCTTGAAATTCTCCAAATTATTCCCGGAGGCGTTCTAGAATCTGCGAGGTTATGGTGACCAACCGTTTCGAGTGAATGGTCAAAGGTGCAAGCACTATATTGGTGAGCCTAAAGAGAAACCTTTGAGTGTCCGTTTCCTCGATATCCTCGGGTGTGGTGTTACGGAAGTCGAAGAATTTGACGAGTTTTCACCCGACCTATTTTCAGAGGATGACGGTAGTGGTCGATCTGAAGAAGTTCTAGCAGGTAGTTGGGATATGGAAGAGTATTGGAGGGAGCGTCAACTGAAACGTCATCAGGAGACCTAGAAAAAGAAGAAGTCAACCGTGGGGAAGTTTAAACGTGTGTGGATGGCTATCAAAGATTTAACCCCATGTGTTAGAGATGTTGTCGCAGCACCACACACATCGATCAAAGCCTACACGAGGTAGTGGCTGGCAGAAAAGTTAAATGGCCCGGATCCAGTGAGCTTAAACCAGTGTCGAGCTAACGACATTAACCAAGCGCCACTAGGAGGCATCCTAGATATCCCTTATTATATTAGGACTCTCTTTTATGTTATTTCTTTTCTTTGATTTAGTTTTTATCTTAAGCCTAATTAAGATTATGTTTGTATCCATCAGTTGAGCTGTGTTTTATGGTGGTGAATGATTACTCTTTTATCTTAGTCGATTTTATCTTTATCCTTCTTTTTCATTTTTGAGATAATATCCCCCTATGTCCCCCGAGGTACGTTTTGTTTTGTTTGTTCAAGTCTGCAGGATATTTGCGATAGCAATTGTGAGCTTTTAGATGAAGTCAGTTTTCCGGTGGATGGTCCACAGTCTACTGGTTTCCTCAGGCATTTCTAGATCTGATGTCGACCACTTCCAGACTTGCACCTTCGAACTACAATCAGCTAAGTTCTTTATTTTTTCTTTAATTCTGCACAACATGAGGACATGTTGATATTTAAGTGTGGGGGAGGGGAATGATTTGATATGTATCTATACATTTCCTTACGTTCGTTATGTTTCTATGCAAAAAAGAGCTGAATTTTTCAAAAATTTTGTTTTGTCCCGAGTGAGCAAATGCATATTTTTGTTCGGTTTTTTTAGTCATTGAAGCTATATATCATATGTTTGGTAAGTTAGTTGTTTCACCTGACACTATTTTTCACGAGCCATAGTGACGATGAGCTATTTTATAAAGCTATACCCCGTTTTGGATTAGTCATTTCTGATTTTCTTATAAGTCATGTGCTTAGTGCTACGTATATATCGTGAGATTTATGATAGTTTGTATTTAGTTCCGAAGTATGACATACTGTGAATATCTAGAAGTTTGAATGTGATAAGTACACGTAACTATTGTCCAAAGTGAAAAAGTTGAATTAATGAATTAATCGTGTGTGTCGAAAGCTAGTCGATGATTTGAGTGAGGTAGGGTGTACCACGTATGTCCTATACCACTATGATGACTAAAAGCTCACGGCCAGCTTAGGAAAAAGTCGCCTTATGATTGGAGTAAGGTAGGTATATCTCGAATATCCTATTCTCGCTATGACGGGGCAATAGCTCATTTACGATGTGTGTTTAAAAGTGAAAAAGTTAAATCAACTAATGACGTGTTATGAAATGTATATAAGACTAAGTTATCGCTCACCTTATCCCCAGTATAAACCGATTGAGATATGTTGTAGGGATTATCCTCTCGAGTATTTCAAAAGGCCCTAGATATGTTCTATCATCTTTTCGGGATATATCACGTTTGTAGGGTGCATCTTATGAGTGTCATTTATTACTAGTCTCTGAGGGGTATTAGCTAGTTTTGCTTTGAGTTTCTCGAGTTTGGATATAGTGGAAGTTTTCTATGGCTATGCACACACACAATGGTGAACTTCTGATTTATTGAATATGTGTTATATGTGCTGAGATGTCTATCTTTTCTCGAGCCTTTATCTTGTTTTGTTTTGCTCGGGACGAGCAAAAGATAAGTGTGGGGGAGTTGTTAAGGGTGATTTTATATGATTTATATCGTTATATTTTGTAATAATTTCCCTCATATTTGTATAATTTGCATAGAAGATGAGCGTTTAACTGGTTTATTGAGCAAGTGAGGTTTTAAATGGTTTATTCGCAAAATTGGCTAAATTATGTGTTTTAATGATGGTTTTATGTTTATTTGGATTATATTACATTTTTGCGATGTTTTAATGACTTGCAGATGCATATTTTCGATTCAAAAGATGATCAAGTCGGATTTAATTGATGAGAAAGAGATAAGGATGGAATTGGCTAGAAGAAAAGAGATAAAGTTGAAGATTTCGAATTTGGATTACTTGGACGAGCGTCCAAGTCCCGTCCAGAGTGGACTGGCGTCCAAATAAGTGGACGGGCGTCCAGGAGGGCTGGACGGGCGTCCGCGGCCGACTTTGCTGGAACCGACTTATTTTTCTATATATAGTCGCGTTTTTCTCACACAAAGGATCATATATTCGAACCCTAAACCCTAGGGGCGGCTCAGCTGCGTTTTTCTTAGTTTACATACAATTTTATCATCTTTTTATTCCATGTTTTCGAATCAAGCACTTTCTTGGTTCCTTATCATGTCTAGAGGCTAAATCCCTCTAGAACAAGCGTTGTGAAGCCGTTCTACCAACACTTCGATTTCGTTTCAGGATTATCTTGTGAGTATTTTATTCAAGTTGTATCTTTATTATCGTTTATCATTGTTTATTGCAATTTTATCGAAAGATGCTTGCATGTGTGATGTTTATATTGATGAAAATCTTGTTAAACCCTAGATCAATATAATAAAGATTAGATTTTTAACCTATAAAATAACGAGAGTTAATTAGGTTGAATCTCTAGGTTACTAGATTGAGAAATCTTACGCCTTCGCTTTGAAAATAATAATCTTTACTCGAGAGATAGAAGATTAAGAAATGAATTTTTCTAAGAAATTAGGAGTTCATGCCTTGGTTAGGTGAATCACAACTTGGTTAAAGATCACAAGATAACCTGAATTGGAATTGAATGTTGTAGGATAGGTGGATCAATTGCTTGTTCGTTCGTAACTTTATTGATTAAAAACCCCTTGAATTCGAAGTGTTTAGCTTAGTTAGTCTTTTATTGCATATTAGGTTTAGTTTAGTTTAAATTGGTTCGCAATTATCCTTCCTGGCTTTGGACTGACAATCCTCTGTCCAGTTTATTTTATCGTTCTTAGTTTTGTTTTAGTAGTAGCAAAGTAGAAGAAGTAATAAACTAGATTAAACAACCTCGATTCCCTGAGATCGACTCCGGTATCAACCTCTTTACTACGATCCCTGCACTTGGGGAATACCGGATTTATAAATATTATTACTTGTTATTTTCATTAGATAAAATCCGAGACAGTGGTCGACAAATTGGCAGAGTTTATCTGCTTATATTGAATTTCGTATATCTATATGATTACACGAAGCCTCTATTTATAGGAAAAGCTCTAATTGCGATTAGACTAACAGTGATAAGACATAATTAAGTGTGATTAAGAAGACATGCAGCTGTGGAGGATCGGACCGAAGGGACAGCTGGTCGCTCCGTCGTCTGTCCGATGAGAGTGTCCTATCTTTGCTAAATGCCAAGTATGAAGCATGCTTTCCTATATTTAGAGGGCGTTGCCCGGTATAGCGGACTGGTGGCACGTTTGGCCCCCATCCTGAAGGCGGATGTGATCGCGAGGAGCTCGATGACCCGATCGGCTTACATTCAAATGGGCTAGTGGTGATAGAGGTCAGAGGCTGAGAAGAGACCGTTGCGGGGAGTCTAATGGCGGTCCGGTTGACCGTGTTCGGCCGTGGCGTATCATTGGCCCCCTACTTTGTGGTTTAACCATTTCCTATGGTTTGGACAGGGAATATGGTTGTGTACGCTTGCGTACCGCAATCTTGTAAATTCTGTTTGCTGTGAGATGCCGTGCGCCTTGAGCGGACAGGCTTTGGACCGTTTTACGTGTAACAGGTTTTTGGCAACTTTTATGTCGCGAAGCGACTCATTGCATGATGCTTGCGCGATAAAGCGGACAAGCAAGAAACGTTGCACCCTTAGATGGGTAGGTTTCGGACCTTATTAGCATTTGCAGGTTTTGGCAATTTTTATGTCGCGAAGTGACTCATCGCCAGACGTTGCGCTATAAAGCGGACAGACATTGATGTTATGCTGATGAGCATGCAAATTTGAGAGAAGCTCTATGAAGCGGACATACTCAGTTTTGTGTAGTTGCATCGAGTGGCCGCGGTCCGAGGCGTAATCTTGGTTCCGCAATTGCTATGACGGTTGATATGAATGGTCATGGCTTCTCATTGGAGGGAGAATCACGATAACTATGAGGTGGTTGCTTTTTGAATTTTGAATTCTGAAACGGTCGATGTGACGTTTTGGTTCCCGGCCTGCCTATATAAAAGGGCTAACCCCAAACCGGTATATTTTTCTCTTTTCCATCTTCATAACAAAAATACTCTGGTGTTTTGTGTAGAATCCGGTGTTTTAGCAGCAATTACCGGTGGCGTTTAAGCACTTTTTCGGTACTTCCTTCAAAGTTCCCGGCCAATCTTTGTCCTATCTCCAATAAATCGTTACTTTTAAGGTAAAAAGCTTCGATTTTTTCCTTCTACGTCAGCCTCCTTATGCATTTTATTGTTCTTAATAGGTAGTCTTGCTTAAAGTACACATGAATTGATCAAATGCTGAATGTTTTGTGTAGGCTTTACTTCCGTTTTTCTGCATGATGTAGTGCTCCAAAACGTTGTGTCTTTTACAGTTTTTTGGCCTGTTTTCAACTTTTGCCCTTGTTACTTGCCAGGGTCTTCAGCCCTCCTTTTCCCGGAAGTCTTGACTCTATTATAGTTTAGGATTCGATCGTTTACTGCTTCTATGAGAAATATGGAGGGTGAGGTGTCAGGATGAGCGGACACGCTCGTCTTGGCCTGACTCCTAAGTCTAGGTGACTGATAATCCGCATCGCCCTTGTATTTTTTAGGATGTCTTCCGAACGTACCCCTAGCCACAATGACGATCGGGAAGCCATGGAGTATGGGCCCGTTGAAATGGATCAGGGTGAGCGGACTTCGAGGATTTCACGTAATGCAGCTCACTCACGGTCGAGGAAGAGGCCCCGAGCGCCTCTGGTCAAGGCCGGATGAGGATCGAAGCTTTATCGTGAGCAAATGTGGCTCGCTCCAGAAATGGAGGGAATCAAAGAAATCGAATCCGAGGGCCCCAAAACAATATACCGAAGAGGGCCGTATGGAGGTCGAGGCCCATAAAGCTTTTGATAAGGAGGTAGCCAAGCAGTGGAAAAAGTTTCATCGCTCGGCTGATTATACTAGTTCCTTTGTGGCTTTTGACATTCCCACAGACTATCGTTTCATTAGCTTTCCCAGGGGTAAATATAAGAAGTGGGTCTGCGGTCATTCCAAGTTCGACTACATCCTGGCCGCACTATGACCACTTGGTAGCCGGGTCTTGGCCCCCTTTTGATCCTTTTCTCGTCAAGTTTCTTGAGGTGACCGAAACACATCCCATCGACCTAACCCTGGTACTGATGAGAGTCGTTTTGGGCTTTATCGTTGTGAGTCATTTACTTGGCAGAGCACCCTCATTTGCTGTATTCAACCACTTTTACTGAATTACAAAATTTGGAGAGTTCGATCAGGTCGCGCCTCGGAGAAAGGCATGTCGGTTGTTTTTTGACCTCCCGGAAAAAGTTGATTCATGGCATAGCCAGTGCATGAAAGTTGAGTCTCGGGTGGGTTGGACCTTTAAGAGAATCACCGGAGTAGACCTGGATACCAAAAAAATCAAAGACTTTGAGGAGGAGGTCGACGACCAGCACTTCATTGCCAGCATCAAGGAACTGCTAGGGTTTGTTGGAGGAAAGAAGCCTTCACATGAGAGGACTTTCAACCTCCGCCTTCTTCTCGACCCTACCGAATCATACAGTCGATTGGCAGGGATTACCGGTACCGGTGAGGAAGATGTGCTCGCACCCATCGACCCATTGTTGTGCGAACCGGAGTGGTATTCAGAGTGTCATCACATGATATGTTTGCCCTCTAAATGTGAAGTGTGCGAGGGAGATCCTCGAGTGCGTGAGGAGTTTCCTGTCAGCATTATATGTATATCCCAACTTTTCTGCCTTGTTGTTTTCTTTCCATATTTGTTTTCTCCTTTTTATATGCTTTGTACTAATTGTGTCCGTTTGTGCAGACATGGTGAACATGAGTCGTCTCGGCCAACAAATACGTGAACAGGCATGATCGGCCTTTTCTAAGTGTCCAATCTCACCGGCAGTGTACCAGGTCAACTGTAGCCTAGAATAGGTGAGTCAAGGTCGTATCCCACAGGGAATCTGGTCAAGTACCAAAGTCGGTCTCGTCCCTAGTTCAGGTCAACACAAATATTGAACGTGGTGATTTTTCAGATCACCGGTTCTACAAACTAAATATGCACAAAAAAAGGGTTTAAACTACGAAAAACAAGATAGCCGAGCTATGATCCAACTAACTACTCTCTAACCCTGGCTCGTTTCCGGAAGTGTTTCGACAAACTCTAATGTTCTCGGCATCGTTGAAGGGTGTCGTCTCCTGTTTCTGAAAATAGATATTAAATCAATAATCTACCCTCTTATGTTAGGTTCAACAGTCAGCCTCGCTGTCACTCAAAGGGTGTCGTTTCCTAATTCCGAGTATAGACATTAATTCAATAATCTACCCTCCTATGTCAGGTTCAACAGTCCGTTGACCGGATTTAACTGACCCGACACAGTCTACGATCTATGAGACGCTCATTAACAATGATATAAACCTCACACACGAAACCGAATCTGAACAACTCAGTCGGTTTTACAGGGTAATCCTAAAACCCCTTTTTCCCGCACCCTCTCGCAAAATACATATGTAAAGAAGACACGTGAGATATGACTATCGAGTAATTAATTCGACAAAAGTCATTTAGAATAAGTTCTAGAACGATAACAACACCGAGAATCTAACAATCATAACATCAAAACACTTCAATCAACGAGCTAAGGATTCGATTTCGAAGGCTATCACATATCTCGGCTATATAATGATTACCTACTCATTATACTAAGCAAAATATAAGGAACAACAAATAAAGTTAACAAAAATAAAGATCGAAAGCAAGAACAAGAAATGAAATTGAAATACCAAATATATTATGCCGTAGAAAGTCGAATCTCCGAGCGAAATCCCATCAATAACGCGTCAAGCTATCACCGAGATCCTCCAGATTACAACGATCTACAACTAAACTAAGCTAATCTACCTACAACTAATCTAAGCTAAGAAAAGATGAAGAAAAACGCAGAAAAAACGATCTAAAAAGAAGAGATTCGATCTAGATCAAAATGAGGGGGTATTTAAAGTGTTTTCTCAGATCTGGACTGCTAGGCGGGTGCACAGATTGACAGTGTCGCTCTGTCGTAAAAAAATTCCATGAAGAAAACGGTTCAGCAAGTTTTTGCTTGAAAAGGGGCTTCACAGGCGGGCGCCTATGGTGACAGGCGGCCGCCTATGGTGACACACCCTCAGAAAAATAGCCATAACTTTGTGTGTAGACCTTCAAATCGAGTGATTCAAAATCCGTTGGAAAGATAATGAAATATTCTACAACTTTCATGAAGATGTATAGCCCAGAAATGCCTCTAAGTAGATCAATGGAAGGTATGGTTGTAGTACCACCGAGTTTTGATCCTTTTGAACGTTTAAGCTTCGGGCACACGTTCCAATCCTCGTAACTTGCCTTCCGGACATCTCAAATGCCTAAGTCCTGTACAAAATCACAACAAATACCACACATAATCCCTACAGGACACTAGGGTGACCGAGATTATAGTAAATTACACCGAAAAAGACCGAGAATCCCGGACTTTACGTCTTAGGTCCCGAAATGATAACCAAGGTGTAAATACATCAAAATACAACCAAATGTATCAGAAAACATATAAAACGAGGTATAAACGGGGTATAATTACATAGAAAATGATAGCCAATTTGACTCTCATCAACTACCCCCTACTTAGCATTTGCTCGCCCTCGAGCAAAAATGAGCGATTCAAAAATAAAGATGGAGTCAACATTGCTATCATACATCAAGTCTAAAGAATTGAAATGGTAAAACACAAGTAAATGACACAAATGCATAAGATTTAAGTTCAACCTCATATTTAGAAAAAGAACGTGTGTGTGTGTGTGTATAGTTTCTTCGACATTTATCACCAATGGCCGGTTTAGATTATAGACGTATAATTTACCGAGGTTACACCATAGGCTTATACGTCGTAAATATCTCCACTAATCAAGGTCAATCAAAGTCTAGTAGGGTCAGGTAGGACTTGATAGGTTTTAATGTTAAGCTAGGGTCGGGGCTAACGAGAGGGATATTTACGATAAAATAGAAAGTAGAAAGTGCAAGTGAGCTTTACCGAACATCGAACACTAAAACCGAAGCTCTTCCCTTCGTAGCAACGGAAGACTCAACTCCTTATAAGGATGCTCGCCTGAATAGTACAAACCATCAACCGAGTTTCAGCCTATAATTCATCCAACCTTCCACTTCTCCTCATCATTCCACAAGCTAGAGACATACGTCATATCCAGGTCTAGCTTATACCCAAGCTCGTCAACCAGGAACAAACCGCTACAAAACACAACAACATCTCCTTCTCCGTACTAGATTAGAAGAAGTACCCCTTCACCAACATCAACACAACAAAAATCAAACCCCAAAACAATTGGCATACCAAGAACTCTTATATATATACAACTTTTTTTCTTTTTTTTCTTTTTCTATTTTCTTTTCTTCTCTTTTTTTTCTCTTTTTTTTTTCAAAACCACAAAAACGATCAAAGGCCGAAAAGCCATAACATTCCACCTCCTCCGGGATATACTCATTTTTACCGACACCACTCGAAAGATACGCCACTCCACCACCCCACACCATATCAGAAAATGCGAAACAATAAGTTCAATCTTGCAAGGTGATCAAGGAAACGTAGACCGTAATAAGGCTAGGGACATCGATTATACGGGTTAGTAACAAAATGGTCAGTTCGGGCGGCGGTCTAACCACCCTACAAAAGGCTTTGAGGGGTAACTGTGGATATACATATAAGGGATGGCATTGGGCTCTGATCGGGTCAAAGAAATGCCATAACCGTCATCCCGTACCTAACAACGACGACCTTTCTATTTCGCCTCGAAGTTACTAATATAAGTTCTAGGTAACCGGGTCATTAATAGCTACCATAATCGTTCACTAGTCAAGGTGATTCATGAAGTCGAAGCTAACGTGATAGAACCATTCCATTCTCAATACAAGATCCCAACTCGAATGAAATGCATTTATACAATAACTATATGTTTATCAAAACAATACCGAAGGCTCGAAGTATCAAAACCAATGTCAAATCCATCAAAATTCTTGGAAACTGACTCATTTTACACTAAAGGAATAACAATCACTAAGTATAACTCGTTCCACATGAAAACAAAACATCGAAGCTAAACCAACCACCCCCTACTTTAAAACCAAACACGAATGATAAGGGTAGAAAACTTAGCTTACAACCGAAAAAGCGCGAAATACGATCATGTGGCATCTCGCAAATGTCCTCCTGTGGTACTGTGACTTATAAAATATACACGACCAACACCAAAGGTGTACAAGTATGAGTATAACACAATCAAACTACCCGGATTACCACAACTCATCAAAACCAAAAACACCACACTAACCTCCCAAAACACACTTCCTCGGGTTATATTACAACAAAACTTGCCCGAAGTATCAAAATACAAACTAAAGAAACACAGTGAAACACGAGGGGAAAGAAAAGCATTAAAAACAAATTCTGAGTTTAGAGTCCTCAGCTCGACTTTCTACCCGAACTATGTCAAGGATAGCTATACCAAAGGAGAGCAACCCGTTGCTTCTCCCTACAAGAATCGTAGGAATTGAGCACCCCCTGCAAATGAAATAATAGAAACATGGGGCTCAATCCCCACCACCAATATTGGTTCGATGAGTCCACTGGACAGAACAACGAACTCACTTTCCCAGAATGATCCATTAACTGCAAATCAGGGAAACAACAGGAACACAATCACGGTATCAAGTCACTACCACTATCGGAGTAGATGGTGTGACACTTCAACAACAACAAAATACAACAAACTATACATAAAAAAAATAAGAAAAACGACCTAATCCTAAGAACTTAACTAACTTACAAGATATCAACCCGATTCCCCGCAACGGCGCCGTAAAACTTGATCGGCCTTTTCTAAGTGTCCAATCTCACCGGCAAGTGTCTTGGGTCAAGCAGTAGCCTAGAATTGGTGAGTCAAGGTCGTATCCCACAGGGAATCTGGTCGAGTACCAAAGTCGGTCTCGTCCTTAGTTCAGGTCAACACAAATATTGAACGTGGTGATTTGTCAGATCACCGCTTCTACAAACTAAATATGCACAAAAGAAAAGGGTTTAAACTATGAAAAACAAGATAGCCGAGCTATGATCCAACTAACTACTCTCTAACCCTGGCTCGTTTCCGGAAGTGTTTCGACAAACACTAATGTTCTCGGCATCGTTGAAGGGTGTCGTCTCATGTTTCTGAAAATAGACATTAAATCAATAATCTACCCTCTTATGTTAGGTTCAACAGTCCGCCTCGTTGTCACTCAAAGGGTGTCATTTCCTAATTCCGAGTATAGACATTAATTCAATAATCTACCCCCTTATGTCAGGTTCAACAGTCCGCTGACCGGATTTAACTGACCTGACATGGTCTACGATTTATGAGGCGCTCATTAACAATGATATAAACCTCACACACGAAACCGAATCTGAACAACTCAGTCGGTTTTATAGGGTGATCCTAGAACCCATTTTCCCGCACCCTCTCGCAAAATACATATGTAAAGAAGACACGTGAGATACGATTATCGAGTAATTAATTCAACAAAAGTCATTTAGTATAAGTTCTAGAATAATAACAACACCGAGAATCTAACAATCATAGCATCAAAACACTTCAATCAACGACCTAAGGATTCGATTTTGAAGGCTATCACATACCTCGGCTATATAATGATTACCTACTCATTATACTAAGCAAAATATAAGGAAACAACAAATAAAGTTAACAAAAATAAAGATCGAAAGCAAGAACAAGAAATGAAATTGAAATACCAAATATATTATGCCGTAGAAAGTCGAATCTCCGAGCGAAATCCCGTCAATAACGCGTCAAGCTATCACCGAGATCCTCCGGATTACAACGATCTACAACTAAACTAAGCTAATCTACCTACAACTAATCTAAGCTAAGAAAAGATGAAGAAAAACGCAGAAAAAACGATCTAAAAAGAAGAGATTCGATCTTGATCAAAATGAGGGGGTATTTAAAGTGTTTTTTCAGATCTGGACTGCTAGTAGGCGCTGTCTTGATCGACAGCGACCGCTGTCGTAAAATTCCATAAGAAAACGGTTGAGCAAGTTTTTGCTAGAAAAGGGGCTTCACAGGCGGGCGCTTATGGTGACAGGCGGCCGCCTATGGTGACACACCCTCAAAAAAACAACCATAACTTTGTGTGTAGACCTCCAAATCGAGTGATTCAAAATCCGTTGGAAAGCTAATGAAATTTTCTAAAAATTGCATGAAGCTGTCCAACCCAGAAAATGCCTCTAAGTAGATCAAAATGCAGATCAATGGAAGGTATGGTTGTAGTACCACCGCGTTTTGATCCGTTTGAACGTTTAAGCTTCGGGCACACGTTCCAATCCTCGTAACTCACCTTCCGGATATCTCAAACACCTAAGTCCTGTACAAAATAACAACAAATACCACACATAATCCCTACAGGACACTAGGGTGACTGTTTAGGGTAAATTTATAGTGTTTTTATCGGAATATTTGATATCAATTTTCCCCATATATAGATGTTTTTCATAGAAATCGAGCTTATAAATGAAATATTGAGCAAGTGATGTTTTTAATAGCTAAATCTCAAAACGTAACAAATTATGTGCTTAAAATATGATTTTATGTTGTTTTGGAATTGTGTTATGTTTTGGTATGTTTTCCTATTGTTGTAGATACTCAATTATGTTGGAAAAGGTGTTCCTAAAGAGCTAATTTCGAGATAATAGAGGATCAATCAAGTTTATGGAAGATAGAAAGAGATAAGGAAAGAATAAATCAAGATAAAGATGGAATTATCAAGTTGATCGTCGATTGGCGCCCAAGATCAAGCGGACGAAGCGCCCAAGGCAGGACGGGCGTCTCAAGGGCAAAAGCGCGCGTCGAGTGAAGAATTTAGATCGAGAGTTTGGACGCTGAATGAACGAACGTCTGGCACAAGTTCAAGGTGAAGGAACGAGCGTCGAGAGATCTTTGGACGAGCGCCCAGAGGAAGAAAATCAGGATTCCGGGTAGCGCTGAACTTCCAACGCAGTTCTTGATATGATAACAAGCGATTTGACTCTGGACCTAAAGATAAGAGTTGTAGGTCTTGAAGAGAGGATTCTACAGGATTTTGAATCACTCCATTACGACTTACGAGGCCCGAGATATGAGCGTTACAAGTTTGGATGCTGTTGCTGAAAATAGTGGACGGGCGTCCGACATTATGAACGGGCGTCCGGCACCGTTACTGTAGCAACCGACTTGATTTTTCTATAAAAGCAGCGCGATTTTTACCCTAATACACACATTATTCCACAGCCGCAAAACACAGCAGCAGCAGCCCTTCTTGAGGAGTTCAAGGCCGGTCACCCGAGCCTTGTGCTCGGGTGATCCGGGTAAGATTAGGATCGTTTTTTTTCGTTTCTTTCATTGTTGATGCTTGGAGTTCATCCAATGTACCAAAACTATGTGAGTTTGTTTTATTTCAATTAATTCAATTCTAGTTTATGTTCATGATCTTTACTTCACTTTGTATCTTTTTATGATTATGATGCTATGTGAGAATAGATCGAGAGATTTAGTTTTCTATCGATGTTTATAATACGGAAGTTGCATACACACTAGATCACCATAGAAAGATAGGTTTTTAGCCGTTGATTATGTGACAAATTAATTGGTTAGATTCCTAGGTTGTTAGATTCTAAAATACGAGAGTTAACTGAATCTACACCGAGTTTTGTATTGAAAATCAGTCCTCAACATTCGGAAGATGAGAGATTGATAAATTGGATTTACTAAGGAATTAGGAATCCGTAGCTTGAGAATAAATTCACTAAGGAATTAGGGGTTTATGTCTCGTGATAAGGTGAAACCACAAACTGAATTAAAATCATAAATTGAACTAGGATTGAGATCACATAGGTTTGTACATTATTTGATCCCATGTCTTTAGATTAGATTGTTTATTTTATTCCTTAGGTTAGATTATTTGAATTATTTTCTGTTTTTACGTTTTGTCTTCCGTTTCTTGAGTAGCAATTGAGAGCGTTAGTGAGATTAGATCCTTCATCCCTTTTCCCTGTGGATCGACCCTGTACTTACCCTACTATGCTATCAACTACCCGATATTTGGTCGGTTAGGAGTTAGTTTGCATGTTAAGTATAGGTTTATAAATTTTCTTTTGTTTTTATGATGCAAAATCCTCCCAACAGTGACGGAGAGTATAGTAAATTACACCGAAAAAGACCGAGAATCCCGGACTTTACGTCCTAGGTCCCGAAATGATAACCAAGGTGTAAATACATCAAAATACAACCAAATGTCTCAGAAAACATATAAAACAAGGTATAAACAGGGTATAATTACATAGAAAATGATAGCCAATTTGACTCTCATCAAGGCACAAGCCGGTGAAGAAAAAAGGGACAGATTCTGTCCGGTACTGGCGAGCGCTCTCTCCCCATGGTGTCTATGCCCAACAGTGATGTTTCTGCTCAGTCTAAGGGCAAATCCGGTGCCTTGGTTATTAACGAGCCCTCTCAACCGGCTGCTTCAAAGCGATTAAGGTCTCCGTCCGATGCCGGGTCGGCTGAGTCTGCGCCAGGTATTGAGTTCATTGATGTTGAGGCAAGGGAGGGGCTGCAGCCCTAAAGAAATCAAGGACCGATGGAGGTCAGGGCCATAAAGCTGCTGTTGTAGCTAATGAAACCTTGCAGAAGATAACTACCCAATCGGATATTCGCTCAGTTATAGAGCGTCATGCGGCTGGTCCCTCTACCCAACCTGATAACCGGCCTCCGTGGTTGCTTCCCGGTTTCCAAAAACCACGTGCCAAAAGTGAGGCCCTACTCTTGGCCAACGCCATCTCGAGGATTCCCCAGCTAAAAAACCTGGAAATGGATAGGCCTGCTGAGGTTGACCTGGCCATCAGTAAGGGAATCGCCTCTTGATCCGTGATGATGGACATATTAAGCCCGTAGTCTGGGCTTCTACAGCATCAGAAAGATCTGGCGGGCCTGATAGAGATGCTTACCACCTCTGTAAGTTTTTCTTTCTACTTTCTCTTTTTATAGCTACCCCGACTATATATAATGCTTGTTTCTTTCTAGGCAAATATTGCGGTCGCACAGCGATCGCATGGACAGTGAACTTGAGCGCGAGCAGGATGCGGCTTTGAAGAAAATCAGCATGTTGGAAGAGTAGGTGAACCAGGCTACCCTTGAACTTGGTATGGCCAAGAGTCAGTTGGAGGAGATCCAAAAGAAGCGACGAGAAGATATTGAGGCCACCGAAATTGCTCGAGTCGAGCTCGCATCCAAGGCCGAGAAGGAAGCACTTGAGTTCAACAAAACTATTTCGCAGCTGAAGGATAAGTCTGTTTGGGCAGCTGAGGCGTGGGTTACCGAGAAAAAGGCTTTTAAGTCTGATATGGAGGCTAAGCTAGAGGCGGTTAGAGTAGCAGCCCGAACCGAAGCGGTCGCTGCTTTCCAAGCCTCTGAAGGTTATTTGAAGGCTCTTGGCACCGCGGGATTGGCTGGTTATGATGAAGGCTTTTATCATCTAGCCCGTTGTGCTCGATGGGCCCTCGGGGTTAATGCTCCCTCTTTGGAAACCCTAAAGAACTGGACTCTGACAGATCATATGATACCCGACTGCTCATTTTTCACGCCGAGATCCTTTTAACTGATGAAGAGCTTGCTGCCATTGCTGTGGACTTGGCCGATTATGGTGAAGAGCCTTGGAGTCCGCCCTCGGTGATTCCTGGTAATTTCAGAGCGTTGGTTAACAGACCTCCTACCGTTGTTTTGGCGAATCATCCAGCTCCCTCGGCCTCGATCCCGGTTGACACATTGTTGCACCCCTCACTTCAAGGAGAGAATGTTCATCACGCATCTCTGGTGCCCGAAAGTGGGGAGACTCAGCAGTGACGGATTCGATGCCCCTTTTTAATTTCTCTCAAGTTGTAATATTCTGAGAACATTTTCTTTCTATCTTTGAAGTTACTTTGTAATAACCTTTAAATTCTAGATAACGTAATGGTTGTTGCATGGCCCTCCTGCTATAATTAATTGCATGATCTCCTTTTTATTGTATTGTGCTCGACATATGCAGGGGCGGACCCAAGGCTTGACCCAGGTGGTCTCAAGCCCCCCCCAAATGGTCCCAAGCCCCCCTCCATATGGTCCCAAGCCCCCCCCAAATTTTTATTATTGTATTAGTAGTAGTGTTAATATTAGTATATTATGTGTCTTTTTATTGAACAAATGACTTTATATCCTAGTGGTTTAAGAACAAACTCTTTTCAGTCTCCATAATCCTAGGTTGTAAGTTCAAATCCCACTACCAACATTTTTTTTTAGCTTTACAGTTTATATACCAAGACCACCCCGAAAATTTTTCCTGGTTCCGCCACTGGACATATGTTGCTTCGTGTTTTTCTTCATTTTGCTCGAAACTATGACATCTTTCGAGTAAGCGCGACCCCGACCCTGTCCAGGGTATATGGCCCCCTTGTTTTTAATAAGGTTTGGGCTCGCAACGTGTAAGGTTGTTGAAAATAATTCGATTTCTGCCGACTTGAGCTTGATTTCGATCTGAGGGCTGTGCATGGCCCTCCCGCTATAATTAATTGCATGATAACGTAGCGGCTATTGCATGGCCCTCCTACTATAATTAATTGCATGCTCTCCTTTTTATTGTATTGTGCTCGACATATGTTGCTTCGTGTTTTTCTTCATTTTGCTCGAAAATATGATGTCTTTTGAGTAAGCGCGACCCCGACCCTGTCCAGGGCATATGGCCCCCTTGTTTTTAATAAGCTTTGGGCTCGCAGCGTGTAAGGTTGTTGAAAATAATTCGATTTCTGCTGACTCGAGCTTGATTTCGATCTGAGGGCTGTGTTTACCTATCTTCTATTGAGTCCGTCAACATTTTTAGCGGACAAGGTCCCGGAGTGCGCTTAAACTGATGATAATTTTTTAAAAATTCTAACCTGCGGCCCCGTTGTTTCGGGCATGACTCATGTCGGTCTTAGTCGAAATAATTTGAATTTACCCTGCTGACCACTTTTGTTGTGTCAGTCTTGAAAGTGTATGAGTCTCCCTCTAACAAGGCTCTTTATGATTTGCTTTGATAACCGTAATCTCGACCGTCGGGGTAATAATTGATGTGTCATTAAAAGTGGCTACTCTATCCTCTATCCGTTTTTCAAAAATTTGAATTTGAAAAGAGCTAACCCCGTCCGTTGGATTGGATCTCTCTAGATCGTAAATCCCTCTTGTCTTTGCTATAAAAAGAGTGCTCATCTATCATGCTTATTCACACTTGAAAATTCTAAGTTTCTTTCTATCAACCAACTTTGTAGCTTTTCCTTCGTATCTACTCTGACAATATGCCTCCCTCCAACGTTCAGCCTTCCTTTTTCAGGACTTCCTCAAATGAGGTTTTAGCAAATTTATGGGTGTACTTCAACCATTTTCTCTTGTTGATCGAGAGGGGGTTGAACTGGAGTAAGATAAATGGAGGCTCTCGCCTCCGTATCTCATTATCCGAGTGGGAAGACCTGGTGTCCCGGCCTTCTGGCCACTACAATAAGACTGTGGTTCATGAGTTTTATTTGACTTTGTCTGAGGTGGGGTCTAGGTGGCCACTAACCTCTGTGTCCATTCATGGAGTTCCGGTTCCCTTCACTCCGACTGTGATAAACAACTTCTTTCATCTTTCCAACTTTGACCCTGCTCTTCACTACGAGCGGGCCTGGGCCCTGGAAGAAGATGAGGTCTCCAGGCATACGTACCAGAATGGTGCTCTTCACTACTTGTTCCCTTCCTCATGGGAGTTTGCTCCAGAAGGAGTCGCATCCGAGCTGTGTCAGGATGCGCGGTCATGGAAGCGCTTTATCAACAGTCGCGTGCTTCCCACTGATGACTTTTAGGAGGTTATAGAGGAGAAGGGCCTTCTCTGCATGCCATTGGTACCCCATCCGTAAATATGGATTGGGGTATGTTGATACATCGCGAGGCGGTGTCCTTTGCTATGGGTATGAAGGATGGTCGCTCCATTCCGTTCCCCTGGTTGATCTCCAACCTTTGCTCTGCTTTGGTTCCTACTTGTCCAAGTGACGAGTACCTTCCCCGGCAGAACATTGTGTTCGATGAGATCCTATTCGGGTCCTCCCCTGATCCCGGCCTCTTTTCCGATGAAGAGTCATTGTACTTTTAGTTTTCCCTTTTTGATGTTGCTTTTCTTTTCTTTTCTTTTCTTTTTTTTTTTTTTTTTTTTTTTGCTTTTTGAAAATGGATTTCATTTAAATTTCTGATTTTTGCTCCCTTTTTACTTTTCTTGCTCACACTATTTCCTGATTCCGTACAAAGGCACCCATAATTTGGCCCAAAAATGGCGGACAGTCCTATACGCTGCCCTACCGCCCATATCGATCACGTGCCTTGTTAGGAAGAATGTAGCATTAAGATCGAGGACTTATTGTTGCCCTAGAAGACCGTGCGTTTAGCGGTGTATTTAATACGGATCAGATTCCTATTTTGAATTTTAACAGTCTGGTGATTACAACCGTAGGATGCTTTTAACTCCCGCCGTCGATGTATCTTCCTCCTCTATATAAATGGAAGGAAGAAACATTTCTACCTTGAAGCTCAAAATTGTTTTCTGAAATCTTCGTTCCTTCTCTTAGGTTGATTATGTCATCCTCATCTGGTTCCACTTCTCCCTCTTTATTGTCCCCCTTTTTTACCATGGTGTCAGCTAGTGCCATCCAAAATTTCAGGAATTATTATGCCGACCGTGCACACTTACCCGAGAGGATCCTGAATTTAAACAGGATCGATGGGAGTGTATCCCTTTTTCATGTAGCTTACTATGGGTGGCGTCACTTTTTTCTTAATCCTATTGAGAGGTGTAACATCACCCTGGTCCGCGAATTTTTTGCCGTTCTGTCTGAGGCTCAGTCAGTTGAAGAAGTTTCCTCTGTTTCCGTCCGGGGCATTCAAGTGCGCTTCACTCCGGCGGCAATAAATGAGTTTCTGCAACTCCCCGCAATCGATCCGGCCTTACATTTCGAAACGGCCTGGGATCTTGACTGCGAAGAGCCCTATTTTGTTCATAGGCTTGACGCGTACTCGTGCCTTTTTCCCGAAAGGGACTACGAGCCTGTTGACAACGGCATTTTCTCTGGGCTCTGTAAATGGTATCGGTAATGGAAACATTTTATCAATTCCCGGGCACCCTATGATAATTTTGAAGTGCTGACCGATGAAGAGGCCATCCTTATACATACGATATGTACGCCGGATGTGAATGTTGAATGGGGGCTCATTATTCATCGTGAGGCTGTTAATTTTGCAAGTGATATGAGGCCTAACCATCTGACACCCTTCGCATGGTTGATCTCAAGTCTCTGCATCACCAGCTTTGGGATGACCCTTGCTCCCAGAGATCAGTATCTCCGCCCGAACTATAACCGCTAGGTTTTTTTTTTTGAAACTGTACCTGCCCCCCTTGTTTTTACGAATGAAAAGGGCATGGCCGTTTGATTTTGAGGAAATAAAAGTACTTTAAGATTGGGAAACTACAACGTACCGAACATAATTCATACCGAGCATGTATCTTTAGTTTACATATTCGCGAAATAAGAAAGCGTATTCATTAATGTCGTAAACATTGAAATGAAGAGCCGTAACCCAAAAAGAAAAAACATGGATTCATATACGTCGTAAACGTAGTCATGGCCGTGTCCGCGTGCTCTTCCTTACATGTAGTACTTCTTCAGGTGGTCCGTGTGCCAAGGACGGTTAAGCTCATAGCCGTCCTTATCTTTCAGAACATATGTTCCTCTTTTAATCTCTCTGGAAATTTGGTTTGCTCCTTCCCAATTCACGGTCAGTTTGCCTCTGTCAGGCTCTAGTCCCGCGGCCTTTCTGTTGCGGAGGACGAAATCTCCCACTTTGAAGTAATGACCCCGGACTCTCTTATCATGAAATCGTTTGGCGATCTGTTTGTAATTCATGAGTCTATGGTAAGTTTCTATCCTCTTTTCTTCTGCCAAATCCAGCTCGACTTTCTTGTTGAGCTCATTTTCCTCAAGATTGTGCTTTGTGACCCTAATACTTGGGAGTGCCGTTTCGATCGGGGTCATGGCCTCAGAGCCATATGTGAGTGCAAATGGTGTTTGACCCGTGGGGGTTTTCACTATTGTCCGGAGCGACCATAGAATGGCGGGGAGCTCATCAACCTATCCACCCGCCGTTGTGCAATCGCTCACACTTTTCTTGAGAATGTTAATTATTTGCTTGTTCCCGGCCTCATCCTGGCCGTTGCCCTACGGGTAGGCTACTGAGGACCGCCAGTGCTTCACGTTGTAATCCATACAAAAACATGAGAATTCCTTTCTGAACTGTGGTCCATGATCTGTGACCACTACTCTAGGAATGCCGAATCTCGACCATATCTGGTCATGTAGGAAATAGACCGCATCCTTAGCTCCTATTTTTTCCAAATTTTTTGCTTCAATCCACTTGGTAAAGTAGTCTACTGCTATTATGATCAGCTTGCAGCTACCTCTTCCGGTCGGGAACGGGCCAATGAGATCTAAACCCTACATGTCAAATGGCCAGGCGGTTACAACAATGCTCTGCTCTACCAAAGGCAACCACAGTATATCTCCCAATTTTTGGCATGTTGGGCATGTCCAGACTAGGGTCTCGGCGTCTTGTAAGATCATCAGTCAGTAGTACCCTGCGGATATAACCTTTTGAGCTAGGGATCGACTAGTAGGGTGTCCGCCAAACGCTCCCTGATGCAACTCGGCCAGGATCTTTTAACTTTCTTCCTTGCTGACACATCTGAGCAGGGGTTTTGTGATTGATCTCCTATATAAGATCCCATCTGGGACGGTGTACCTTGCTGCTCTTTTCTGGAGAGAGCGAGCCTCATTTTTATCCGGAGGTAACCAGCCTGATTCGATGTATGCTCTAATATCATCAACACAGCCTTGATGTGGTGCCCGCTCATCAATATCCATGATCCTGCTTCTGTAGATAGAAGGCGCTACTAGATACTCAACCATTATGGAGGAATCAGTGAATTCTTCACCTTCCGACAACCTCGACAGGAAGTCTGCCCTTAGATTATCCTTCCTGTCAATCCTTTTGAACTCACAATAATTGAACTCTTTTTTTAGCTGCCTGACGGCCTCATAGTATTTACCCAGAATGTCACAATGTGTGTTGTAATCTCCTAATACTTGATTGACCACTAGTTGGGAGTCTTAGTAGACCTCGATGTTGTCCTCGTATTCTGCTTGATTATTGGAGGCGTCGAACTCAAATCTGAGTGCTTTCTCAATTTCTTCGGTGGTCCCAGGTTCAGATAAGACAATACCGATGCTCCGTCCACATATAATTGCCAACAATTTTCCGGTCGCTTTGTCTCTGCGGTTCCGGCTCGTGGTTGGCCATCGAGCTTTGACGGACTCAACTGTTCTTCGCTGAAACTTGTTTCGATGATAAAATCTGCTAGCGACTGAGCTTTGATTGCCTTTCGGGGCTGATATTGTATATAGAATTCTGTAAGTTTGATCGCCCATCGAAGTATACAGCCTAAGAGGTCTGGCCTATGCAGTACTTGACGCAATGTACTATTCATGATAGCGATAATAGCATGTGAAGTAAAATACCCTGGAGTTTGTGAGAAGTAATAACCAGCGAGTAGGCAAGATTTTCAACATTAAAATAGCGACTCTCCACCAGACTGAGAGCCTTGCTTACATAAAAAATTGGATTTTGGAGTGTTCCGGCCTCCTTTACAAGCACAACTGCTACAGCCCGATCTGAAGCCGCTAAATACAAAAACAAAACATCCCCATATGTTGGACTAACTAGCAGTGGAGGCTTCCCCATGTATTCTTTGAGTGCTTGGAATGCTTGGGAGCATTCCTCATCCCATTAGATGGTTTTGTCACCTTTTAGGATTTTGAAGAAAGGAAGACATTTTTCTTCGGATTTTGATATGAACCTGCCCAGAGCTACTATCCTGCCATTAAGTCTTTGGACCTCTTTGATGCATCTTGGTTCCTTCATGTCGAGCAAAGCTTGGATCTTCTCTGGGTTGGTCTCTATTCCTCGATGACTAACCATGAACCCCAAGAATTTGCCTGCCTGGACGCCAAACGTGCATTTTGCCGGATTAAGCTTCATAGAGTGTCTTCGGATATTATCAAACGTTTCAGCAAGGTCGGAGGCACAGAAGCTAGTGACTGACTTGACGACCATATCATCCATATAAGCCTCCATGTTCTTACCGATCTGTGAGTTGAAAACTTTATTCACCATCCTTTGATACGTCGATCGTGCGTTCTTTAACCCGAAGGGCATTATCTCATAATAATACAGGCCCCCGGCCGCTCTGAAGGCCGTTTTCTCCTTGTCGCACTCTACCCTCTTGACTTGATGATACCCAGAATATGCGTCTAGCAAGCTCAAGGTATCAAAGCATGTGATGGAGTCGACCAACCTATCAATCCTGGGTAGCTGATAAGGATCCTTCGGACAAGCTTTGTTTATGTTGGTGAAATCGACACACATTCTCCATTTTCCCTTATGCTTTTTTACCATGACCGTGTTGGCCAGCCAAGTTGGGTAGGCCATTCCTTAATGATTCCTGCTTGCATAATCTTATCAAACTTCACTTTGATGGCGGCCTCGTTTTCCGGAGTGAACTGCCGTGCCCGCTGCTGAATTGGCTTGAAAGTGGGGTTCACATTCAGGTGATGAAGTGCAATCTCTGGCTCCACACCCCTCATATCAGTTACAACCCATGAAAATGCATCCAAATTTGCTCGTAGCTGGGCAATCAGGGCCTCTTTATCGGACGTGGGTAAATGAGCGCCAATTTTACCTTTTGGTCTGGGTAGGCATCATTGATGACTACCTCTACCAATTCTACATCTGCTGTGAAATCCAGCTCATCTCTGACCTGCAAGGTTCACACTCGACCTCCGTAAGAGGGAGTTGTTTAACCGTCCGGATTCTGACCATTTGTGCGATCGTCTCTCGTCGTCGCGAGGCGTGGCCTTTTATCTTCAACTCTTGAAGTCCGGATATAGGTCAGGAATGACTCGGGATCACTAACGCTCATTCCGATCCAATCTTTAGCATAAAATTTTTCCCGCTAGTGAGGGATCGAAACGACCATTTGGAATTGCCTCAGAGCCGAAGCCCCTATGATTACGTTGTAATTCGATTGGAGATACACTACAAGAAAATTTACCTTCTGAGTCTGGGAAGGTGCATAATCCCCCATCTATACATCTAGATCGATGGCCTCCTTGACCTGAATTCAGTGATTGGTAAAGCCCTCAAGGGTGCCATTGTGCGGTCTCAGGATTGAGTCACTGAAACCAAGCTCCTTGAAACAATGGTAGTACATGATATCTCTGCAGGCCTCTATGTCTATCATAACTCTGTTTAACAGCGCCCGGTTGATGATTACCGAGATGCTCAAGCACAAATCCTCAGTGTGAACGGATGTGACCAACTCGTTTCAGGTAAATGTAAGTGGTTGTTCTTGTCCAAGCAGAACTGTTGGTCGCTCGACGCACTTATGAATAGAATTGATTCGCTGTTTAATCTGGTTTTTGCTGGGTGCAATTTCGGTAATCATGCGGATCTCTCTGTCATACTGGCGGGGTTGACGATTATCCTTGTAGCCCCACCTTCATCCTTTATATATTGGTCAAGTCTTCCTCGCTGTATCAACTTCTCAATCTCTATTTTTAAATGCTTACACTCCTCCGTGGTATGCCCATTATCCTTATGATACCAGCAGTACTTGGAGGTATCGCGGCGCCTGTCGGGCCTCATCGGAATAGGATCGGGAAGCTCATCCCTTACCTCAGCTAACAATCGGGTGTATGAGATAGTAATGGGTGTGAAGTTGTCATCTATAAACTTCTCAGGTTTCCTGAGATCACGATCCCTATTCCTGTGACCCTCTCTCGGTGGACTCCGATCAACCCTCTGCCTGTCACTTCGAGTCGTGGACGCCGCTGCTGGTGCCTCAGTTGCGACATACTTTCTTGCTTGAGCTAGCATATCTTGGAGGTATTTCGGTGCATTAAGAGTGAAGTGGGACTTGAGATAACCATTTTCTAGCCCCGCTTCGAAGCTAGTCATTACCACATTCTCAGGAAACCCTCGGGTCTGCTCATAGATTCTGGTGAAGTGATGAAAGAAGCTACGAGTAGTGTCACTCTCTCCTTGGTGGATTTCATGTAAGTTGGTGTGCGTTTTCTTAGGCTAACCAACGGATCTGAACTCGATTGTGAACTTGTTCACAAGGTTGTCCCATGACGTAACTGACCTGGGAGGTAAACTGTGAACCCAGGCGGCCGCTCTATCCTGTATTGCTCCGACGAATGCTATGCATCATGCCTCTTCACTGGACGTAGCCAGACTAAACTTGCTCTGGAAGGCTGACCACCAGTCGAGGGGATCTGTGGTCCTATTGTAATATGTTGTTGTTGGGTAGTGTATCTCTCCTGTTGGGGCCGCCTTCATTATGCTCTCGTGTAGAACACACGTTCCCTAAGTAGGTGTTTCTTGGAACACTGCTTTTCCTTTCTCTGGGTCCGCAATTTTCTTTTTCATTAGTTTAAGCTCATCCGCCATTTCCGGGGGAAGAGTTGACTTGAATGTACTCTTTGTATAGTCCGAGTCATCGATCACCTCTATCCGCGGTCGTACATGTCAGGTATTCTCTGCCCGCTTTGGATAACTACGCGTAGGGGCTGCACCGTGAACGTTATCCACGGGCCCGAGGCATTGGAGTGTTGATCTTCTGCTTTTTTCAGGGACTGAAGTTGCGTGACTGCTCTGACATACCTCTGTGCGATGGGGTAGATTAGACTTGATCGGATTTTGAGTTGGTTGTACCTTAATCGGAGCTGGCAGAGGCAAGGAGAATTTACTAATTGGTTGTGGAGGAAGGCCCCCCGCGATGAGGTTTAAGTTGTAGACCCGCATATCTTCTACATATTCCATGTGGGACTTCATTGCCAGTGTGTAAGAGCTTAGCCCCGGAGTTGGACTCGCTCCCTGATCCAAGTTTTGCCGAGGAGGATCTTCGGTGTGCTTACCACGGCCCCTCTTTATGGCCGGGTCCTCTAGCTCACGAGTCTTTGCCTTTTCATTTAACACGGCCCGCATGTCGTGGTCGTTATCATTCCTGCCGCTTCTCCCGGCGGTGCGTTACCCTTTACAACGTGTACTCTGATGTGACGTTGCACCACATGGAGGGTCCTGATTTGGCCCTTTGTTCGGTGTCTCAAGCACTATTACTTTCCCTCCAGCCATTTGATTTGAAAGGAAACTTGCAGAATATGCTATCTAAGCAAATTGCTGGTAACAAACGCAGGCTTACCCAGATTCTGGTGGAAAGTTTAGCTGATCTGTCTTCAAATTAACCAACAGGCACAACACTTATAAAACTGAACCTGAGAGCATGCATGTGCTGATCCAAAGGTGGTGATGACCCTACTCCAAACTGTATGAAGCTACCGGTGGTGATTCTTCTTCTTATTTGATGAGCTCGCTCTAAAGAACGGGCTGTGATCCACAAAATCAAGAACCTTTTCACTCGAGACGCTGTAACAGCGATGAAAGTTATGATCTTTAGGCTGTACAACCCAAGAATCCTAGCTTTTACTGACTTTGAAGCTTGAAGGTGGAGGTGTAAGTCACCGGAAATGTTTGTAAATATGACTTTGATAACTCTTTTTCCCGGTAACAGAGCCAACTGATATTGTCAGGAATATCACGACGGTGGTGTAGGTGTTTAGAAGGTGGATATCTTGGCGTAGAAGATGGTTTTTATGGTGGAACTGTTGAATAGTGTCCTAAACCCAATCGGGTTGGACCGGATCCGACCGGTTCGGATCATTTCTACTATTTCTTTATGACTATACATATATTAAATGGTTTTTCTGTTGTCATATATTTGTTCTTTTAAAGAACCAATTGTGAATTGTTATATGATAATGTCCTTAGTATTAAACTGTGATAGAGAAACCATGATAGGCGATTATGGTTGATGAGATCTCTAATCACTTTAATAAGTTTGATACTTAAATGTCTCAGGCCGATGTACTATTAAATAGGGCATTGATAGTATGAACAAAGCTAGCACGTATTAGATGTCTTCGTCTTTAAAGGCGTGGATAGATCTCGTCATCGAAGTGTAGAGACACTTGGGTCATGCGTGGACGTGTATTACAGAATGTGTACGTTAGACTGACCCACTTACACGGATAAGTATCACACTATGTAACGCTTGTGTAATTATCCTTAGGACCGGAGTCTACATGGTATCACGGTGTGGATTGTCATGCTTTGACACTATTGAGGTTTCCCCTTGCCACGGGGCGATCATGCGGTAGTGATTGGGTGTGATACTGAAGCATGCGGAGTATACATGTTCGGTCGTCTGGGAATCGCGTACCCTATCAGTAGGGGTGAATATCCGAAAGGGCCTTCTTATAAGGAATGTCTTACTCTCGTGAATCTTTGCAAAGTGGAAGTAAATGAGTTACTTCGAGAGGGCATGATATTTAGATTATAAGATACGGTCGTTGATGTTTTGACACTCGACTAACGACTGTATGGATATTATTACAATGATAGGATTGTAAATTACACGGTAACTGTTTCACATGAAAGGTAGTAGTCATTGCATTTGACTCTTCCGATGATTGGGGGTCACGGAGTGTTGCTAGACGCTATCCCGTGATCGTTAGGTATGAAGGGCATTTTCGTAATTTGCACTTTGTGTCTATAGCCAACATATTCGGAAGCTTATCGGGTCACACACATAAGAACATCTAGCCAGATTAAAATGTGGTTATAGATGATAACCAAATAAGGAAAGTTTATTTCGTACTATAAAAGTTATAGTGGTAAATTAATATGGTGGTATTTATTTATTATGAATAAATATAATACAATATATTAATTATGTTGATTAATTAAATATATATATGATGTATGTATGTCGAAATTATTGTGTGTATATGATACACATGTATTTTGTAAATTAATTAATCATAGTATTATATTAATCATGTTGACTAATTAAATATATTTATGGATATATATGTGGCGCATATATATTTAGTCAATCTTGACATTGCATTATTTATTAATATTAGATATTATATATATATATATATATATATATATATTTGCACACATGTGTAAATTGCTTTATGGTAATATAATATAAGATAAAGATATAATCAATATAAGATATTGACAATATGTTGAAAACATTTAATATATGATATTAAATTAAATGAGATAAATCAATCAATTATATTTTCCTTATTTTATTGGGAAAATGTTTTCTTCTCCTCCACACCAAGTAGGGGCGGCACTTCTACTATAAATAAGAGGTGGGTATCAAGCTCTTTTGTACATCACAATTCCAAGAGCTAATAGTTCTTATGTAAAATAGAGAGCATCCTATAGATAGTTGGAGAAAGGGGAAAAAGGCCGGTCTAGCAACCGGAGTTTTCCAATAGCAATCCATGATGGGATTCCGGTGGGCTGTTCATGTGGACTAGCGGTAGAGGCCGAACACTTGGGCGGCTCTATGCAGAACTACTCTCCTTAGACGGTCAAAGCGTCGATCTTTTAGATCTAGCAAGCTAACCACCGTCTATAGCTTATTTATTTATTGCTTAAACTAAGTCGATCTTGGGTAAAAGGAAATCGAATTTTTGAATTCCGCTGCATTCCCGCATAGATTTCCTAACAGAAACGACGGTGGTAAAGAAGAATACAGGGCGGTGCTCAGCCGGCGAACACAATAAACGGTAAAGGAAAGAACGTGTCGACAAATTTGTAGAGTTTATCTGCTTATATTGAATTGCGTATATCTATATGATTACATGAAGTCTCTATTTATAGGCAAAGCTCTAATTGCGATTAGACTTATAGTGATAAGACATAATTAAGCGTGATTAAGAAGACATGCAGCTATGGAGGATCGCTCCGACGTCTGTCTGCTGAGAGTGTCCTATCTTTGCTAAATACCAAGTATGGAGCATGCTCACCTATATGTAGAGGGCGTTGCCCGGTATAGCGGACTGGGGTGGCGCGTTCGGCCCCCATCCCAAAGGCGGATGTGATCGCGGGGAGCTCGATGACCCGATCGGCTTACTTCCAAATGGGATGGTGGCGATGGAGGTCAGAGGCTGAGAAGAGACAGTTGCGGTGAGTCTAATAGTGGTCCGGTTGACCGTGTTCGGCCGCGGCGTATCAGTACATCACTTGGACAACCTTCCTACACCCGTTGCACCAGAAAATCTCTCAATTTTACTGTCCCGAGACTTATGCTCCATTACATCAATATGTGGTAAATGCCTTTGATCACTACATTATTGTGCAATAACCATCATCTCATGATGACACATTATATAAAGGATTCTAATCCTCATTATTCAGGTATGTCCATTATATGCAAAACATAAATGTCTCATAGAAATTTCTTTATTAAATACTGACTTGAGCATCAGAGTGTCCCCCAGAGGCAAACACCGGGACCTCTCACACTTTGTGTGTTTTGATGACCCGTTCTAAAAAAAACATCTAAAAAGCTAGTTGGATCATCACTCTAAGGTCCAATTACTCGAATCACAACAATTTCATACCCGACAAATTCCGACAACGTCAATTGGTGCTAGAAGGAGGTTGCTACTTTCTTGTGTTTATTCTACAGCCTAAACATGACTCGCAACAAAAACAATCAAGCAAATAAAGATTAAATCGTCCAAGATCCCTCTGTGCAACACGGAGGAGACAATAATGCACTTGGGAGGGACGCACAGTCTGGGTAGGACGCAATAATAACTTTCTAGACAAGCACAGGCAGTGGAGCAAACTGATATTTCTTAGTCAATTCTCCAAATTGCCCAGCAATTGGTGTGAAGTAATCATAATATTTTTGCATCACTAGTAAAACATGTCAGGAAATGAAAGGGCCATGTGCTACCTGAAACCTCAAAAGAAGTAGACGCAACAAAGCTACCTGAAAGACATGAGATTGCTATTTCCAGTACAAAGAACAGCCGATTGGAGAAGTGAGAAGGGAGCTCTATTTATCCAAGGTTGTGCGCTGCCTAAGCCGAGATAGACCAGCTCCTAGAAAGATCAAGGAAGGATATTTATGTCACATCCTTCTTTACAGTAGATATAGAGCAGTTCCCAAAGACAGATGGGTTCAAAATGCCAAAAGTTTATCCATACAATGGGACTAAGGATTCTAAAGATCATTTGCATAAATATATGCAGGACATGATATTGCCAGACCCGGAAATGGTCTGGTTTCCAATTTTCCACAAAGATATCTGAAGAAAAGTGGATTCGATCCACTTTTCTGGAAAACAAATTGAAGAACTAGGGTTTTTAAAACGATGGAAACGAGAAGGGGAAAAGTTTTCTATTATTATCTGGTAAAGCTTAACCTTCAGAAAATAATTAAAGACCCTATTTATATGGGTGGCTGTAATACCCAACTATACATCATCTAAAAAGACATAAAAGCCCCTATACTAAAACCTAATATGTAATACCCCCCCTCAAGATGGACTTGGAGAGCTGTAAATGTCTTTCAAATGAAGACAATTAAGAAGTGAATAAAAGAGGGGACTATCTAACGCCTTGGTGAAGATATCTGCAAGCTGGTGCAGTGTAGGAATAGGAACCAGCTGTACAAGTCCATCTTGAACACGATCTCTTATAACGTGGCAGTCAATCTCTATATGCTTAGTTCGCTCGTGGAAGACAGGATTCTTGGCTAAATTGATAGCACTGGTATTGTCACAGTGTAAAGAAACAGGAGTGGGATAGGGAGAACCAAAATCATGAGCAATATAGCACAACCACTGGATTTCACACACAGCTAGGACCAAGGCTCGATATTCTGCTTCTGTGGAACTTCGTGACACCGTTGTCTGTTTCTTGGTTTTCCATGAAACGAGAGAATCTCCAACAAACATACAATATCCACTAATGATGCGTCTAGTATCTTTACATGTGCCCCAGTCAAAGTCAGAATAGGCAGTCAAAATAAAGGGGTTATTTGCAGGATAAAACAGCCCTTTACCTGGACTGGACTTAATGTACCTTAGAACTTGTTGGGTAGCATGAAAATGATGAATGGTGGGATTAGCCAAGAACTGGCCGAGCTGCTGGGTGGCAAAAGTAATCTCCGGTTGTGTGATGGTAAGATAGAGCAGCTTTCCGACTAAACTCCTGTACTGAGTGTTGTCTAGTAACAACTCAGAGTCTCCAGAAAAAAGAACAGTCTTAGACTTCATTGGTGTCTTTGCTGCCTTACAATCAAGCATGTCAAACTCTTCAAGAAGTGAGAGTGCATACTTCCTTTGAGAAATAGTCAAACTTGTTTTTGATCGTGAAATTTCTAGCCTAAGGAAAAATTTGAGTTCACCCAGATCTTTAATTTTGAACAATTGATGAAGATGGGTTCCCAATTCTTCAATGAGAACCATGTTGTTCCCTGCTAAGACTATGTCATCAACGTATGCTAAGGCAATCAAGAAATCAACTCCTTGTGTCTTGAAGAACATGCTATGATCATGCTTCGACTGTTTATAGCCAAGGTCTTGTAACGAACTTGTTAATTTGTGATTCCACTGACGACTTGCCTGTTTCAAGCTGTAAATAGGCTTCTTCAATTTGCAGACTTGACGTGGATGAGCAGCTTGAAACCCTGGAGGTAATCTCATGTAGACCTCCTCTGAAAGATCCCCATGCAGAAAGGCGTTGTTCACGTCAAGTTGATGCAGAAACCAATCCTTCGCAACAGCTATGGCCAAAAGACTACGAATAGTAGTTACTTTAGCTACTGGGGAGAACGTTTCTTCGTAGTCAATTCCTTGTGTTTGGGTATATCCCTTCGCAACCAATCTTTCCTTGTACCTTCTATGCTCCCATATGAATTGTACTTGACCTTATAAACCCATTTACATCCAATGGGCTTCTTCCTCGGAGGCAAGTCAACTATATCCCAAGTCTTGGTTGACTCTAAAGCATCTATCTCTTTCTTCATAGCATCCTGCCAAGCAGGTGATGTCACAGCCTGATTATAGGTCTGTGGTTCTTGTATCTTGTCAATGGCTACAACAAAAGATGAATGAGAATCTGATAATTGTGTATAGGACAATGCATGATCTAAAGTATGAGGAGATGCACGTTTCTGAGTCTGAGCACATATAAAATCTTGTAGATGTGCTGGTAGTCTTCTTGATCTAACTGGCCTTGAGCTTACTGGAACATTTATGTTGGAATCTGAATCAGTTGGAGCAATTATCTCTGGACTATCATGTTGTGATGTTGTCCCTTCATTTGAAATGCTAGTTGGAGTTTCAGCATTGCCAAGAACATTATCATCTAAGAAGGTGTCATCCCTGAGGTCATGTACCACTGGCAAAGACACAGAATCAGTGGCTGTTGTCTTACCCTTGGCCCTGTCATGAAAAGGGAAGGTCAACTCATGGAAAATAACATCTCTTGATATAAAAATTTATCTAGACACCAAATCAAGCAAAATAAATCCTTTTGTTGTATCTGACATCCTTAGATTGATACATGTTCTTGCTCTAGTGTCAAACTTGCTACGATCTCCGGTTAATGTGGAAGCAAATACCAAACAGCCAAACACTCTTAAGTGCTTTAAATCTGGATCTTTGTTATACAATTTGTGATAAGGTGTAGAATCTTCCAACAGTGGTGTAGGAGTCATGTTGATCAGTTTGACTGCATGAATGATACAATAGCCCCAGTAAATAATAGGCAGATTTGCTTGAAATTTCAGAGCCCTGGCTCTGTTGAGAATATGTTGATGCTTCCTCTCCACAACTCCATTCTGCTGTGGTGTTGACACACAACTTTCTTGATGAATGATCCCTTTCTCTGCATAGAATTCTGGCCATCTGAATTCTGCCCCATTGTCTGTTCTGAGAATCTTAACCTGTGACTTAAACTGAGTAGAAACAAAGGCACAAAAACTTTGTATTAAAGGTCTAGTTTCAGCTTTACTTTTTAACAGAAAAACCCATGTGTATCTACTGAAGTCATCAGCTATTGTCATAAAATAAGACTGTCCATGTACTGTTAAGTGTCTGTATGGACCCCACAAGTCCATATGTACCAAATCAAAGCATGCATTCACAGTTGTATTACTCAAAGGAAAAGGTAATCTTTTCATTCTTGCTTGAGGACACACATAACAAATGCTCTCAGGTAGCACTACATCATTTAGTTCTTTCTTGACAATAATCATTCTTTTGTGAGACATATGTCCTAACCTCAAATGCCACAGGAGGTCTTTATTAGGGGGCATATAAAAGAATGAGGAGCTACTACAAACTGTTTTACTAATTTTGTCTTCTACTGCAGCCTTGTTTCTGGATTCCAGCAAGTACAGTCCATCCTTCCTTTTAGCTATACCAATCTTCTGCCCAGTGTCCTTGTCATGTATACAACAAATTCCATCAGTGAAGATCACACAAAGAGTTTTATCAACTGTGAGTTTTCCCAAAGAGATCAAATTACAATGGAAACTAGGGACACACAACACTTCTTGCAAGAGCAGATTATTGTTTACCCTCACAGTCCCCATGTGTGTTACCTTTACAGAGGTTCCATTGGTAAGGTAACTTCTATCCCATTAACCTCCCTGACTTTCTCAAAGAACTCAACTGAATATGTCACATGATCTGTAGCTCCTGAGTCTAATATCCATTTATCTAATCCTTTACCTTGCATTTTCGATCATTCTCGCGAAGTTAGTTAGCGACCAAGACTCTAGCATGATTCACACTGGGATCTGTCTTCTCTTCCACATTCATTTGATCAAGTAACTTGGCCAACTTCTGAAACTGTTGTGAACTAAAATTGAAACCTGCATTTGAGATATCACTCTTTGCATTTGAAGATACATTGTTATCTGCTCTTGAGCTCCTTTCTCCTTCCACCAGGTTAACCTTCCTCTTTGACTTCCAATCAGGTGGAAATCCATTCTTTCTGTAACAATCTTCTATGGTATGACCATTGTAGCCACAGTAAGAACACTGAACCTTCTTTCTAACACCATTTCTCTGATTTCCATTCCAGTTAGACTGAGATTTATCACTATTCCAGTTAGACTGAGATTTATCACTATTCCAGTTAGACTGAGATTTATCACCATTCCAGTTAAACTAAGATTTATCACTCCCTGTGTCAACAAAATTCCTGCCTCCATTGTATCCTGAATTTGACTTGTTTGCAAATATTACTGCCTGAGTATTCTGTGGATGACTCGCACTGTATTCCATTTGATTCTCAAACTGTATACTCATTGCAAATGCTTCAGTAATAGAAGGCAAAGGTTTTGACAGAAAAACTTGTGACCTTACTAGTGCATAACTCTCGTTTAATCCTTTCATGAACCGAATGACATATTCAGACTCTATGTAACCAATAAATGTGGGAATGACTGCACAAGTACACTTAACCGCACATTCGCATGAAGGAATTGGTCTTAAAATCATAATCTCATCCCAGACGGTTTTCAATTTAGCAAAAAATACTCAGTAACAGACAATGTACCTTGAGTAATTTGATTGATTTCTTCCAGTAAATCAGATAGACGAAAACAGTTCATCTTGGAATACCTATTTCGAAGATCTTCCCAAACTTCACGAGCCGAATTCATCCACAGAACGGTGTTCGCAATTGGATGACTCACAGACTTCATTATCCAGGACATCACCGTGATGTCACACTGCTCCCATTTCTCTCTCATTCTTTCATCATCTACAGGTTTTGGAATCGATCCGTCCACAAAACCTAGCTTATTCTTAATAATCAGACCCATTCGCATCGATCTACTCCAGGAGTGATAATTCTTGCTGTGTAAAGGCGGATCTGCAAGAATCAAGGCCGGACTCTCGTTCGGATGTAAGTAAAAGGGGCTCGAAGCTTCCAACTCTCCAGTTGCTCGCAACTGCCTTTCTTCTGCCATTTCTCGATCTCAATCGAACAAAACTAAGAACAACACAATTATCAGTAAGAGTAAAACGCAGATCGGTATTTCAACCTTCTCTCTGATACCATGAAGAAAAGTGGATTCGATCCACTTTTCTGGAAAAAAAAATTGAAGAACTAGGGTTTCTAAAACGATGAAAACGAGAAGGGGAAAAGTTTTCTATTATTATATGGTAAAGCTTAACCTTCAGAAAATAATTAAAGACCCTATTTATATGGGTGGCTGTAATACACAACTATACATCAGCCAAAAAGACATAAAAGCCCATATACTAAAACATAATATGTAATAATATCCGCCTAAAAACGTGCAGCATGCAAATAAGATACGGAAATAATCATAGGAAACATCATGATTCTTTTTCGGAAAGGGATTTATGCAATTTATATGATGATCCCAAAATTAATTAGAATGTATTATCTGAAATTGATATTGTTCTCACCGTAATCAATGATAATAAAAATACATTATAAAAGATGTCGGATGCTGTGTACATCTATAATGGATATAAATTTGACGTTCCCACACATAAAACGGCCCTCTGCATAGCTCTCTTTCTTTGTACTTTGAATCTATGATTTGTCCACGTCGGCCATGTTTCGCACATTAAGGAACCCAAAATGTTAGGTTTTGTACGAAAATAATGAGTCATCTCCGTTAAAATCATATGATATGAATTGTTTGTTCGAAAAATGAAATATATATACTACGAGGACGGAGGTAGAAGACTGAGAGGGTTAAGTCATACCTAGAATGTTTTTAGTATTACATCAAGAAACCTATTAAGTTATCTTAATTCAATCGATCATTTGAGTATATTTCACTAGTATATATAGGCCACCGCTATGTACACTACAGGTGAGAACCTTTTTGACTATTGTAATGGAAAAGAACTAATTTCTTTCTACAACAACCGACCTAGGTAATCCCGGTTTTTTAGCGGGTTTTGTGATGTCTCACGTTAAGAACATGAGAAAAGCATTACCTCATTATAAATGTGAGACAAAAAATGTCCTATCAATCCGAATTAGACCTTTTACATCAAACGAGGACGGCGATCTAAGCCGTTAACCAAATTCTTTGCTCACTTATCCTTATTTTATGAATACCTTTTGCTTGAAAAGGTTTTTGGTGCATGTATTATAAGGAGAATAGTAGGAGAAATAAAGATTTTTTTTCTTTGAAAATACGAAAGATTTTATTAAAATCCGGACTAACGCCACAAAATACAAAGACAATGCTGGACCACCACCAGACACCGCCGGAGCACCTCCCGGTCAACACAAACTAACAAACATACTAACTAAACAACATGACTAAAACCAATACATTATACAACCGGCTTATCAAGAACAAGATATCAACAAGAAGTCTTGACAAAGAAGGCGAAGAAGCCCATGGAGCAGATCACTTCACCCGAAAAAACACAAGCAAACAGCAAACTAGAGAAGAAAAATAATAGAGCAAGAGACTAGCCAAACGATCTATGATAGAGAAACCAAAGCAAACGGGAATCACAGCCGGAAGCAACCGCCACTGACCGCTACCACCATAAGAAACGAAGAGCCCGGAAGTGTGACATCCAAATTCCAAAGGAGAATAGCACCGTAGCTGACTATCAGACGGAATTATGCGCTGTACTGTTAGAGACGGTGTAAGGATGGCCTCTAGTTACCTCTGGTAGGGATGAAACTGGGACATGTCAACTGGGACAAGTCTTGGTCGTCCTGGCGAGGACGTCTGTCCCTTATAAGGGGGAGAATGTAAAGTCGTACATCGTTAAAGTAGTAGAATACTCACCCCCATATAAATGTGAGACAAAAATGTCTTGTCAACTTGGGTTAGACCTTTTAGACCAAGCGAGGGCGACGGTCATAGCAGTTTTCCGGACCATTTATGACTCATTAGCGCTACCATGCCCGGGGTCTGGGGGCGTTACATAGACACCGGATCTTCCATAAGCAACCCAATGCCGGTGAAGAAAAACAAGCAAGAAACAGATCTGAGCCATAAACGCCGATTAAAGCAACAGAGGCAAAGAGAAGACCTACCGTCAGATCTGGGTGTGGAAGGGCCCAGATCTGCAATCAGTAAAGCCCCGACACACAAGACTACCGGTCAACACCATCCCCAGCAACCAACCTCCGATCAAACACCCGCGACCACAAGTAAGTCCAGTGGACTTGAGGAGAACAACAGCCAAGGAAACCAAAGAAGATCGCCGGAAAGAACAGCGGCAACTAGGAAACAGAGAAAAAGGAAATAAGATTAAGAGAACAAGAAGGAGAACCGAAAACAAGAAGAAAAACGGAAGAAAAAATGGTCGCCGGTGCTGGAAATCGGTAAGCTGATGAAAGGTGCAAGCAGAGAGAGATTTTCAATTTAGATAGAGAAAACAGAGAGTCCGAGCACATATACTCTTTTTTTTTTCAAGGATATATTATTCATTTTTTACCGTTCAAAACACAAAGAAAACACAGAAAACAAATATATAATCAGTGGTGAATCCAGAAAAAAGAAAAACTTCGGCGATTTCCGAGGATAATTTTTTTTTTTCCAACAAATTTCTTGTGATGCAATATTTATCATTTTAGGGGATCTATAGACCCCTCGAAGAACACACAAGTCTGCCTATGCAACTAGTCACGTTAAATTACAAAAACATATTATTAAAAAATAAAAGGTCCATAAATAACTGTATTTGTTACTCCTTCCGTTTCAAAATAATGAGATCTGATTATGAAATGTTTTGTTCTATTTTATATTGGGCAGTACAATTTTCAATACAACATTTATTGCGTTTTACTTGATTTACCCCTTATTTATTACGGTAGGTGATATAGAAAAGAATGTCACATTAATTATATCCAAAGACATTTTAGTAATTTCATTATAAAAGTTAATGCATTAATTCACATCATTAATATGCGTGATTTTGACAACTGCCTCAAAAAAATTAAAACGGAGGTGAGGGAGTAAATATTGTGAGACTAAAATCTCACCTCAACTGTTGGTGTAAATTTTTTTCAAAAGAAAAACTATCTGTATTGATTTGGTCTTTGGGTTCAAGTATAACAGATGTGGGAAATATTTGTGTGGTGTTTCTACACGTCTGGAATCACCGTGTGGTTTAATATAAACTACACAGTTTCATTTAATATTTAAATTGTGTAATTCTGATCGTTTCATCCGTCAGTTCACCTCAAAATCTCCTCTCTACACAATTATTTCCAAACAAATGTATCTAGTCTTTTGTTTTAAATGCACTGTTGAAATTTATCAGTTTAGAAAAACTATATTGTTCCCACAAAAAGAAAGAAAAACTATATTGCTGATAGCCTAATATCTGAGCAAGTGTTTTTCTGACTTTTATTGAGTTTAATTCAGTTGATCGAATCACGTTAATTTAGGTGTTCGATCCCTAGCAATATCAATATACAACATACCCGACATAAAATAAAAAATAAATAAGAATAAGAATAAATTAATTATAGAGACAGAGGCCAGAAGGACAAAATAAGATACAAAATGGAAAAAATGACAAGAAATAAAAATAATGGTTGAGAAGGACAAAAACGCGTCTGTTACTACATGTGGTTGTAGCAACATGTAGTAACGCATGTAATAACATTCTCGTTTTTATCCTTCTCAACCACTATCTTTTTTTATTATACTTTTTCTTTTATTTTAGATCAAAAACAGTGCTCCACAACCTTATTTTAAGAGTAGTCAAATTCATTTTTGGAGCAATAAATGAATGAAACTACATAAATGTGTCAGGGTGAGTCAGCTAATTGCCGCCCCATCTTTGCCTGTAGTCTCACCACATGAATCCTCCAAGTGCCATATATATGTCCCGTGAATGGCAAAAAGATATTTCTTTATAGTAAAAAAAAATTAAATATTCGTCGTGTTTTTTGGAATCTCTTGATTCCATGTACCTGGTTTCAAAAACTTACCCTCAAGCTAATCATTTTTCTTCTTTTTTAATAGCAAAGTACCATATCCATATTTACAATAGTTGGATATACTCTCTCCGTACAAAGTTCTTAACTCAACTTTCCAAGCAAGTAGCAAAGTATTATCCGACATGAGGTGAGGTTTATCCTAACGGGGAGTCAAGGGTTTGATCTCCGTTTGGGACGTGTATGGTGTTATCCTTTCGTTTTCCAAAAAAAAAATGAAGAAGAGGTGAACGAAACAATAACAAATCTTTAATGTCACACAAATAATGAACTTATGCCCTCCCATACCGACTAGGATGAACCTAGATAAGGTGTGGGCTTGATTCTGATACCATGATACAAATATAGACACAACAACATATTATGAAAACAGTGTCCTAAATATTGGGCTATTAACAATAGAGTTTATTTAACGTACATAAACCTATCCGCCGCTCTGGCGATTTTCTCTGCTAGCATCACCGACAAGAAAAACAGTTTTTTGCCACATTATTGTTTGTCACACAACAAAAAATGTGTTGTTATATACTTATTTTTAGCCACGTTCAGCTATTAGCCACACTTTTTTTGTGAGTGTAGCAATAGAGTGTTTTTTTTGTAGTGGTACACTTTTTCCTGCATCTCTCGCCGGTCGATTGTGGTGACTCCCTTCACTCCAAATAAACGACTCCATCATGGAACCATCTGAGGAAGAAAGAGATTTGTTGAACCAGTCGTGATTTAGAGGAACATCACTAGCTGCGAATGATTCCTCATCACCAGAGTGGACCTCCAGAATTGGTGTTGATGTGGCCTCCGGTCGATATGCGTGTCCAGACATATGTTTCGGTGATGAGGAAGATGGAAACGAGCTCAGTGCGTACACCGGAGTGATTGAGGATTCTTCGGTTGGGAAGCGGTGAAAGACGAAGTCGTTATGCCCCTCAATGAATGCTTGGACTTATGGAGACCTTGGGGGAAGGCTCTAATTATCAAACTTCTTGGCGAATCTATCTCGTACAAGTATCTCTGTCAACGTTTGTCGGAAATTTGGAAAATGATTGGTAGTATTGAGCTTACAGATCTGGAAAATGGGTATTATGTACCAAGATTTGCCCACAAGTATGATTATGAAAGAGCATGCACTTGAGGAAGATCCTTGGGTCATCCAAGGACACTACTTTTGTGTCACCAAATGAGAGCCTTTCTTCCATCGCTTTGAACACCAAATCAAATCTACTCTAGCTTGGATACGTTTCCCAATTGTTCCAATTGAAGTTTTCCACGAATCCGTTGTTCGGAGGCGGGGCAATATAATTGGAAACACTACCCAAAAAAAAAAAAAAAAAAAACCTTATTGTGACAAACCACTGATAACAAATGTAAATTTGTCACAAAATGATAGCTACATGTGACAAAAAATTCATGTTGTCATTTTGTGACAAAGTTCTCACAAAATGTTATAAAGTTTGTCATGACATTGCCGGCACGAGATTATTACATATTTTGTATAAGCCTTTTGTGACATTGCCACTTGTTATAAATGAAATATGCTTACCTTCCCATGAATCGGAAGAACCTTATATTTTCTAGGTCAATGGATATTCTTCCTCGTAGTCTGACTGTTCTATTTTGTGAAATGCAGTTGATTTTCAAGTAGAAGGATTTTGTGAATTTAGAAGCTGATTTTATAGTCTTGGGATGAACATGCCAAAGGCAAGGCTCAACTTGAGGGTGGATATGATTTAATCCATCTTTGATTCTGTTCAAATATGTTCTATTAAAGTATTGAATGCTTTATTAGTTTAATAGTTTATTACCTTTAAATATTATTATTATTATTACCATTAGGGACACTTTTCGGACCTTATTTCATTGGGGCATAATTCTTGTGGTAGTGCGCAACAAGCCATGGACATCTAGCTACACCCTGATATCCAGAGGGCCTTGAAATCTGTGTTACCTCTAGTTCCTATTTTTATTTGTTGGGAGCTTTGGAAAACCAGGAAAAGACTCTTTATGCGGATGTGACAATCACAGATGCCACTATTATCTTTGTTGTCCTTGACAATCTTAGGCTTTCTTGTGCTTCCCTCAAGTTGACTAGAAGATCTATGCAAGATGATCTTCTTATCCAGAATAGCATAATCCACGGGTTTGCCTCCAGACCAGTCTTGCAGCATATGCCTGTGAAGTGGCAGTTCCCTGAGATCAACGGTTATTAAATGAATTCTGATGGCTCAGCTCTTGGTAATTCAATCATTGCAGGGGGAGGCTTCATCATCAGAAACCATTATGGACATGTTCTTATTGCAGGTTATGAAGCTTATGGGGTCAATACCAACATGATGGCATAAATTCAAGCTCAGCTCTCTGGAATCCAACAGTGAATCCAACTCAACCTCCAAAATGTACTTTTGGAAACAGACTCTCAAATTTTGGTTAACATGGTCACAGGCACAACTCAAGCTCCCTGGAAATATGATCTGGAAATTGAAAAAATCAAGCACCTCATTGCAGAACATCAGTACCAGATTCAGCATATCTTCAGAGAAGCTAACTCTCCTGCAGATTGCCTGGCAAAACAAGCCAATACTACTCAAAGCTCTTACATTTGTGCACGTCACCAACTAGAATGAGAAATTGGCTTCCTCATCAACCGGGATATCCTTCAACTCCCCATTATCAGAACAAGAGCAAGATGATAAACCTTGGCAATGTACCTTTGGAAGCACCCTTCATAACTTTGAAGGGCGGTCTTTATCTTTGTACTGTCATTCATGCTGGTTTACCATTGTATTTTGCTCTCTTTTGCTCTTGGGAACCTCTACTATTTGCAGGATTGGCTGTTATCATGCCCTTTCAGTTGAGCCTTCCAATCATGGCATCCAAAACTGGGAAAATGGTGCAAACAGGTCGTATCCCTCTTTTCTTGTTCCTGGTTGTATACACTTTTTGGTTGTTGCATCACCTTCAACAAATGCTATGGTGGGATCAATTTGCCATGAGGAAAAATATCATAAGGATGTGGATTATTGCTTGGACTCTCTTTGCACCTAGTTTGGAGCTGCTGCAAGAAAAGATACCTTTTTGGCCGGGGACCTTCCTTTTTTGTATTCTTGCAGTTGTACATGTCATATACTTTTTGGATCTTAGAGTTATTTTTCCAACACATTGGGGGCCATACTCTTTCCTTAGCACCCAGATTTTCCCTCCCTGGGTTTGACGGACTAAGGTTTTGAGGAGGTGGCGAACATGTGTTGATGACGCTATTTTTCTGGTGGTTAGTCAGGAGATGACACTTGTAAAACTTCAGTTTTTCTTCCTAATAATAATCTGAGTTTTACAACAAAACAAAACAAAAAAAATTATTATTATTATTACAAAATTACTTTTAGTGACAAATTGCTCGTCATTTTAAAGTGTTAAAACAACAAATTAAAGAAGTTTTTTTTACCCTTTTGTGACAAACATAAACTTCTTATTCTTTCGTGACAAATAAATGGTCACCTAAGTGTTCTCGGTGACAAATAAATGTTTGTGCAAAACATCCGAATACTATTGTGTGATTATTAAGGTTCGTCACAAAAAAATATTTAGTGTCGCCACATATCGACAATCGTCATAATAAAAATTTCATCGCACAAGGCCTCCAATGACAAATTTCGCACATTTTTTGTGACAATTTTATTTGTCACGAAAAGATCTATTTTGTGTACTGCAAAGTCATTAAGGTAGACACGGTTACTTTACGTAATGCAATCGCCAGAGTCTGTCTGGAACTCAATTTGGGCACCATCTCAAGCCTTCTCTACGCCTTAATAGAATAAATACATGGCTGAATACGAGGGCTTACAGTTGATTTGCTATGGCTAGCTATGGGAAATTCGGTCATCACATGGATTCATGCCCTGACAAACTCATCGAACAGAAGCCTCATGATAACACATTTAACAGAATCCACAACCAGCAACAAACAAGATAAAGAAATCCCTTTGGCCCATGGATGATCGCACAAACAAGATAAAAAAGAAATCCTTTAGACCAATGGCTAACCGAGATTAGACTAGAGAGAATCCAGATTTGCGCAATGAGATCCATCAATAAGGACATGAATCAGGGTCATGATTTGATATTTAAATGATATGAAAGTTGAGGATACACATATTGAATTGGATGAGAATGTTGAAATCCTCAAGAAGAAAGCAAACTCGGTGCAATCTCATGTGGGACCGGCAACCACGGAAGAAATTTCCAAGAAAACAAATCGAACGGCTAATACAAAGAAAAATGACGCAACTCGTCTCGACAGACCCCACCCCATGTCTGAAAATCAAGTGAACACAGAAAAGAGAAGAATTGGCACCAAACTGAATCTGCTATACGAAATGGTCCAGTTAATCAGAATACTAAAAAGAGCTCTTTAACGAAGTGCATATTGAACGATAGGGAACCTTTAATATAAGTGGGCAGTCCAAATTTCTCTCAAGGTCCGTCTCTTGAGCCGCCTGATGCCACAAAAAAAGCATGGAATGCATGGAAATACTTCCATACTTATAACTCTTTATGAAGGAGGAGGTCTTGAAGTAGAAGGCATTAACCCAACAATTCAAAAGGCATGGAATGCATTCCATACTTATATAGATTTTTTTGCACTTGAAAGATCATGGGAAGAAAATGCTAGAAGAGAAGTTGAAGTCAAGAAAAGACAGTAGAGCTAAAGTACCTAGAGAATATTTTGTATTTTACTTTTGTGCTTAGCTCTGTAGTAGCTGAAAACCATCAATTCTAATAAGAAAGCTTCAAAGATTTTGCTCTTATTTGGTTTTATCTTTTTTCTTAGTTGTTGAGGTATTGGCATCATCAAAAAAAGGGGGAAATGTGAAATGTTTAGGTTTTGATGATGAGGTCCAGACTAACTGTTATAGATTCAAGCAAAAAAGATGTCTAGAATTGTATGTAGTATGTATAGGTCTTACTAGAGTTTAATATTGTATCGGTTAATAAGACAAACAATGTAATAGTAAGTTGATAGGATATCTATAAACTAGGGTTAGGTTTTAGAAAAAATCATTAAAGTCTAGGATCCTAAGAGATTACACCACCCTTAACCACTATAAACATTGTGTTTTTATTTCAAGCACTTTAATCTCTGCATTTACTTTTCAATATCAATTTGTATGTTGCTTGGTTACAAAGACACAACACAATACATAGAACTGTTGACTTCTGAAACACTTAGCACGTCCAATTTAAGAACAACAGTTTTAAAAGGCTTTATATATCCGCTGCATAAACACAGCTAAGCTGAGCTAAGTTAGCAGACATACCAATTCAGCCGAGCTTTCAAAAACTCTTTAAAAGTCTCCATTTTATTCAACCCCCTTCTTTAAACTTGATCTTAACATTTCCAATGGACATACTTGTTGGAAAGGTGTCCTAAACCCAATCGGGTCGGACCGGATCCGACCGGGTCGGGTCATTTACAGTCTATTTAGTTCATGTAATAACTTTATTATGATTAATAAAAGCACTTATGTTATTATATATTGTTTGTCTTCATATTATTTGTTGTATATATATAGTAACGTCCCTAGTATCGATCTGTGATAGAGAAACCATGATAGTGATTATGGTTGATGAGATCTCTAATCACTATAACAAGGTTGGTACTTAAATGTCTCTAGTCTTACATATTATCAAATGGGACATTGATGATATAATCGGACTAACACGTATTGGATGTCTTCTATCTTTTAGAAGGTAGGGATAGATGTCGTCTATCGAAGTGTAGGGACACTTGGGTATGCGTGGGCGTGTATTAGAGAATGCGACGTTAGATCGACCCACTTACATTAAGTGTCACACTATGTGGCGGTTGTGTAATTATCCTTTTGACCGAGTCTTCATGGCATCACGGTGTGGATTGTCATGCTTTGACACTATTGAGATTTCTCCTAACCACGGGGCGATCATGGTAGTGATTGGGTATGATATTGAAGCACGCGGAGTATACATGATTGGTCATCCGGGAATCGCGTATCCTATGATTGGGATTGAATATCCGAAATGGCCTTCTTATAAGGAATGTCCAGCTCTCGAGAATCTTTGCAAAGTGGGAGTAAATGTGTTATTCGAGAGAGCATGATATCCAGATTATAAGATACGATCGTCAATGTATTGACACTCGAGATCGATCGCATGGATATTATTATAGCGATAGGATTGTAAGTTACACGGTGGCGCTTCACATGAAAGGTAGTAGTCATTGCTTTTGACTCTTCCGATAATTGGGGGTCACGGTGTGTTGCTAGACGCTATCCCGTGATCGTTAGGTATAAAGGGCATTTTGGTAAATTGCACTTTGTGTCTACGACCAACATATTCGGAAGCCTATCGGGTCACACACATATGAACATCGAGTCGGATTAAAATGCGGTTATAGTTGATAACCAAATAAGGAAAGTTTATCTACAGACTATAAAGGTTATAGTGGTAAATTAATATGGTGGTATTTATTTATTATGAATAAATAAAATACAAGATATTAATTATATATAAATTATATTAATTAAAGAATATTCCGGAAGTCAATTTATTGACTAAAGTGGGCGCCACTTTGAGTGTATGAGATATACTTGGATTGTGCACTTTAATTAATAAATATTGCCATAATATTAATATAGGATATTAATTGATTTTGGAAAAATAGATTTATGGTAATAAGATAATTATAATCAATATATGATATTGACAAAATATTATAATTAAAGAGATAAATCAATCTAATTGATTTTCCTTATTTTATTGGAAAAGGTTTTCTTCTCCACACTACATACATATGGGGCGCCACTTGCTCTATAAAAGGAAGTGGGTGTCAAGCTCTTTTTGTACAACACAATTGCAAGAGTTCATAATTCTTGTGTAAAATAGAGAGCTCTCCATAGTGAGTTTGTGAGGAAGAAAAGGTCCGATCTAGCGACCGGAGTTTTTCCGATAGCAATCCAAGGAGGATTCCGCGAGGGTTCGTGTGGATTAGCGATAGAGGCCGGACGCGTGGACGGCTTGCGCATTGAATTACTCTCCGTTGGCGGTCAAAGCGACGATCTTGTAGATCATCTAAGGTATAACCGTCAAACTACTTAACATGTTTATTGCATTAAACGAAGAACGATCTAAAAGGAAATCAAAATTTTAAAATTCGGCTGCGTTAAACTAGTGATTTCTAACGGTGGTATCGAGAGGCGGACTTGAGCTTAAGCAATAAGCATAATTTAAATGCGTAGTATTTAATCGATAGATGCAAGATTTAAATCGCGAAACGTTAAAACAAAAAAAAAAATATAGGGTTCATGGGGGTCGGCCGACTGGCGGCGCCCCCATCCCTCGGCGGCGGCGGCGGCGGCGGCGGCGGTGGCCTTCGGGCTGCTGTCCGTCGGCTCTCCTCTTCCTTTGGGGGAGATCAACCCTTTTCGTTTTGTGATATTTTATTGTGCATAGATATCTCGTTTGTTTAGTTGTGTCATATGGCCAACCAATGGTTCAAATAGTTTGGACCATTGGGAAACCATATGGGACATTGGCCTTTCAAATTTTGATTTGGAATAGGCTCAAGCCCCTTCCAAATATTTGATTTGGAATAGGCCTAGGCCTAGGCCACTTCCAAAATTTTGATTTTGGAAAGTGGCCAGGCCTAAACCAAAATTATTTGGCCTTTCCAAATATTTGATTTGGAATAGGCTCAGCCCTTTCCAAATATTTGATTTGGAATAGGCTGAGCTGCAAGCCACTTCCAAAATTTTGATTTTGGAAAGTGGGCGTGCCTCAGACTAAAATAATTTGGCCTTTCCAAATATTTGATTTGGAGTAAGCGCAGGCCCTTTCCAAATATTTGATTTGGAACAGCTCAGCTGCAAGCCACTTCCAAAAATTTTGATTTTGGAAAGTGGGTGGCCTAAGCTAAATTTAGTTTTGGAAATGAAACAAATAGGAGACTTTATAATTTTAATTTTATTTTGAATAGTTCAAATTTAATTAAAATTGAAATCGATTTAAAATTAAATGTTAATTTTAATTTTGGTTAAATCATATAATTAATTAAAAGTTATTTAATTACTTGATGTGATAAAATAAAGACGCATGAGTAGTAGTAGTTAAAATTAGAATTTAATCTTTTTCATAAGATAAAATTGTATGGATTAGATGTGTAGATATAATGTGATTATATGGACCCCGATTGATCATGGACTCGACCAAATAGGATAGATGTGAATGTTTTCTTTATGTTGGTTTTTGAAAAATTGTCCTAGCCGTTATGAAGAACGTGACCTAGTTTACTTTTGCATTTATCCCATTCTCGAGTCCCCCGTGTGCGGCGGGTGTAATTATTTATTATGTAACAAGAATGGAGCAAGAAGTTCAAGACCAAGGAGAGATAAAGAACCCATTGGCGTACAGCAATAAAGATCCTATTGGCGGTTGCAGATACCCTTAGTTTGTGACCTGCGGTTTCATCAGTTTGTATTCGAAACCACACCTAGGAAAAGTCCATGATCATACCGGTTATTTTATGCGCGGAATGTTGTGTATGTTTTACTTTATATGATATCGTAGTAATATGCACATAGTAGATGAGACCATAATTAAACCAAATTAATTAAGTGAATTAATTTAAAATTATTCCCACATCAAAAATCAAGTCGGAATTGCCTCCCCATATTATAACGACGGTGAAGAGCCCTTGTTCGGACCCAACTCACCAGCCAAAGCGGGGGTTGACCTACCTCGGGTATATCGTCGTTATTGAGATATGATCGAAAGAGATCTCATGAATATTGGGGTTAAGACTCGACTAAGAATTCTCTCGGCCACCGACCAAAGCGGGAGTCGTTTGGATTTTTAGAGGCAAGGGTTTGGCTAATTTCATGAGATGAAATATTGTCAAAGAGTTGACTGGTCAAACAACAAGAATCGTATAAGATACGATCGACAAATCGTTGTCCACCTGTTTAATTATTTTCGGCCCATCAGCCAAAGTTGGGGGTCGGGGTAGTTCGATGGGATCTTGCCCACTAAAGGAATTATTTTCTTGAAAGCCAATAGGGAATAGTTGGCTAGTGGGAGTAAAAACCTTATAGATTCATTAAGTGCAAATTTAGGGTTTTTTATACATGAGCTTTTACTTATTCTATCTTTTATTCATTGTTGTAGAAAATGTCAAACAAATTGAACCTTCGTTTTATCATCGATAACAAGCTTGACGAAACTAATTTTCTCGATTGGGAAAGAAACCTCAAAATCGTTTTGAGGCACGAGAAGATTGGCTATGTCTTGGGCGAGGCCCTACCGGAAAAGCCCGGCCGAGGTTGGCCGCAGATGTTGTCGAGAAGTACAACAAGCCTTTATTACAGCGATCGATGCTACATGTATCATGCTTGCTTCTATGACACTGAAGCAGAAACAAAGATGAGTCCATGGGCGCCTACTCTATCATGGTCCACCTGGAAGGAGCTTTATGCTTCTCGGTCTCGTCTTGAGAGTGCACGAGGTCTCAAGGCCCTGTTTAGTTGTAAGATGGCATCTGGGACTGCTTTGTGGGGTCACACGTGCTTAAAATGATCGGGTACATAGAGAGGCTTGGGAAGTTGGGCCACAAGTTGGAAGCGAGTTGAGTATTGACTTGATTACGCAATCTCTACCCGACTCATTCTCGCAGGTTTGTGATGAACTATCACATGAACAAGATAGATTGCTCCTAGCGGAGTTATTGAACATGTTGAAAGCTAACTTTGAAGGCCTTTGTAGGGAAGGAAAGCAAGTGTTCTTTGGTCACTTCAAGCAAGGGCAAGGCAAAAGCCCGAGAAAAAAGTCCAAGAAGGCGAAGGTCGCACCTAAGCCAACGCCTAAGATAGCAAAAGACAAATCCAAGGATGCTTGCTTCCATTGCGGTGAGACCGGACATTGGAGGAGAAGCGCAAGGGCTTCTTGAGTACCAAGAAGAAGCATTACGATGCTTCGACCAGGTATATTTATGATTGAGATCAACATTACTTCTTCTAAGTCTAACCACCTGGGTATTAGATCTTTGGTTGTGGTTCTCATATTTGTACGAATATGCAGGCACTAAGAAGAACTAGAGATCCGAGGAAAGGAGAGGTGGACCTACGCGTTGGAAATGGAGCAAGTGTTCTTTGCTGTTGGCCGTAGGAGTTTATTTTCTTTCATTGCCCGGGTGGGCTAGTACTAGAACTTAATAAGCTGTTATTTTGTTCCCGCTCTTACGAAGAGCATTATTTCTATTCTGCATTAGATGTTGATGGATTTTCTTTTACGTTTGAGAATAAATGTTGTTCTTTTCACGTGATGGAATCTTTTATAAATCTTGGCATACTTAGCAATGGTCTCTATATATTAGATATGAATGTTGGCGTTCTTAATATAAATAACAAGAAAGCCAAAACAAATGACTTGAATGAATCCTACTTATGGCATTGTAGACTTGGCCATATAAATAAGAATCGCATTTCCAAACTCCATAAAGATGGAATGTTGGATCAATTCGATTCTGAATCGTTTGATACATGCGAAGCTCGTTTACTTGGCAAGATGACAAAGTCACCTTCAAAGGGCAAAAGGATAAGATCCAATGAATTGCTTGAGCTCATACATACCGATGTGTGTGGCCCAATGTCAATTCAAGCCAAAGGAGGATACTCTTATTTTATCACCTTCATCGATGACCATTCTCGCTATGGTTATATATACTTAATGAAGTTTAAATCTGAAGCCTTCGAAAAGTTCAAGGAATTCAGAAGTGGGGTGGAGAAACAACTAGGTAAAGAAATCAAAACACTTCGATCCGATCGAGGCGGAGAATACCTAGATGGAGAGTTTCAAGATTATTTGAAGGAGAATGGGATTCTACTGAATGGACTCCTCCCGAACGCCACGAGATGAATGGCGTGTGCGAGAGGAGGAACCGCACTGTTGGACATGGTGCGATCCATGATGAGCTACGTGATTCTTCCAAAATCATTTTGGGGTATGCTCTAGAAACCGCATCTATACAATCGAACCGAGTTCCATCAAAGGCGGTTGACTCTACGCCATACGAGGTATGGACTAAGAGAAAACCGAGCCTAGGTCATCTAAAACCTTGGGGTTGTCCGACTTACGTGAAGCGGATGATGCGACAAATTAGAGCCAGTCCGACAAATGTCTATTTGTGGGATATCCTAGGAAACCAAAAGGTACCAATTTTACCATCCCGAGGAACAAAAGGTGTTTGTTGCCGGGGTGGCCCACTACGGAGAAAGAGTTTATTCTCGGATAGGGTCGGTGGGAGTAAAATTGATCTTGAAGAAATTCGAGAACCACTTACGGATAATAGTCGGTTGATGGAAGTAGAGGACTTGCCACACACGGATGTGACACCGGCCTCTACCGTGGACACACTAGCACCTCGAAGATCCACCGAGGAGCGCCGTGAACTCCGAAAGGTACAGTGGCGTGTATCTCATGGAAGATGAGGACCCTAGAACTTATGAGGAAGTGCTATTAAGGCATGACAAAGAGAAATGGCTAGAAGCCATGAATTACGAAATGGAATCCATGAAAGACAACCAAGTTTGGAACTTAGTTGATCCGCCCGAAGGAATAGTTCCCATAGGGTGTAAATGGGTCTTTAAGAGAAAGACCGACATGGATGGTAATGTGACCACCTACAAGGCTAGGTTGGTGGCAAAAGGTTATAAGCAAAGACAAGGAGTTGACTATGATGAAACCTTCTCGCTTTGTTGCCATGTTAAAATCCATTAGAATTTTGCTTGCTATTGCAAAGCATACCATGATTACGAAATCGCGGATGGATGTGAAAACAGCTTTCCTTAATGGGAACACGTCTGAGGAAGTGTATATGACACGACCTGAGGTTTCACAACCAATGACGCCAGGATGGTGTGTAAAGCTGCAAAGATCCATTTATGGATTAAAGCAAGCTTCTCGGAGTTAGAATCTTCGCTTTGATGAGATAATCAAAGCAGTTTGATTTCATCAAGAACGAAGATGAGCCCTGTGTTTACAAGAAGGTTAGTGGGAGTGCCATTGTGTTCTTAGTGCTTTATGTGGATGACATATCGCTCATAGGGAATGATGTGCCTATGTTACAATCAGTCAAAGCTTGGTTATCCAAGAACTTCTCAATGAAGGACTTGGGTGAGGCGACCTATATGCGGGAATAAAGATCTATAGAGATAGATCTAAAAGGTTGCTTGGTGCATCACAATCCACCTACATAGACAAGATCTTTGAAGAGATTCGGCATGGGGCGATCCAAGAAAGGATTCTTGCCCATGTCACATGGGGTCTACATCAAAAGGAATGAGTCCTAAGACGAGAGGAGGAAAGGGCACAAATGAGTAAAGTCCCTTATGCTTCGGCAATCGGGTCCATCATGTATGCCATGTTATGCACAAGACCGGACGTCTCGTACCCTCTTAGTATGACTAGTAGGTACCCGGTCCAATCCAGGTGATGGTCACTGGATTTGTTGTCAAGAATATCCTTAAGTACTTGAGGCGTACTAGGGATATGTTCTGGTTTTTAAAGGAACGATGATTTAGTATTACGAGGTTACCACGGATGCGGTTCCAAACCCGACAAGGGCGATTTTAAGTCGCAATCTGGATTTGTTTTCACGCTTAACGGCGGAGCGGTGGTGGAAGAGTTCCAAGCGAGGAGACTCTGCGGACTCTACAACGGAAGCCGAATACATAGCGACCTCGGAGGCGGCAAAAAAGCGATTTGGATGAAGAAGTTCATTCATCGAACTTGGTGTGGTTCCCTCCATTGAAGGTCCAGTGCCTGCATCTTTGTGATAATAATGGGGCGATATCTCGATCAAAGGAACCAAGGTCTCATCGAAGTCCAAACATGTGCTACTGGCGCTATCACTTGATTAGAGAGATAGTAGATAGAGGAGATGTAAAGATAGAGAAAGTCCACACGGATGATAACATAGTGATCCGTTAAGCAAGGCATTGTCTCAAGCTAAGCATGAGAAACATGTTCACTTGCAGGGGCTTAGGCATATGGGTGATTGGCTTTAGGCCAAGTGGGAGATTGTTGGAAAGGTGTCCTAAACCCAATCGGGTCGGACCGGATCCGACCGGGTCGGGTCATTTCTGATCTATTTAGTTCATGTAATAACTTTATTATGATTAATAAAAGCACTTATGTTATTATATATTGTTTGTCTTCATATTATTTGTTGTATATATATAGTAACGTCCCTAGTATCGATCGATCGTGATAGAGAAACCATGATAGTGATTATGGTTGATGAGATCTCTAATCACTATAACAAGGTTGGTACTTAAATGTCTCTAGTCTTACATATTATCAAATGGGACATTGATGATATAATCGGACTAGCACGTATTGGATGTCTTCTATCTTTTAGAAGGTAGGGATAGATCTCGCTCTATCGAAGTGTAGGGACACTTGGACCATGCGTGGGCGTGTATTAGAGAATGCGTGACGTTAGATCGACCCACTTACATTAAGTGTCACACTATGTGGCGGTTGTGTAATTATCCTTTTGACCGGAGTCTTCATGGCATCACGGTGTGGATTGTCATGCTTTGACACTATTGAGATTTCTCCCAACCACGGGCGATCATGCGGTAGTGATTGGGTATGATATTGAAGCATCGCGGAGTATACATGATTGGTCGTCCGGGAATCGCGTATCTATGATTGGGATTGAATATCCGAAATGGCCTTCTTATAAGGAATGTACAGCTCTCGAGAATCTTTGCAAAGTGGGAGTAAATGTGTTATTCGAGAGAGCATGATATCCAGATTATAAGATACGATCGTCAATGTATTGACACTCGAGATACGATCGCATGGATATTATTATAGCGATAGGATTGTAAGTTACACGGTAATCGCTTCACATGAAAGGTAGTAGTCATTGCTTTTGACTCTTCCGATAATGGGGGTCACGGTGTGTTGCTGACGCTATCCCGTGATCGTTAGGTATAAAGGGCATTTTGGTAAATTGCACTTTGTGTCTACGGCCAACATATTCGGAAGCCTATCGGGTCACACACATATGAACATCGAGTCGGATTAAAATGCGGTTATAGTTGATAACCAAATAAGGAAAGTTTATCTCAGACTATAAAGGTTATAGTGGTAAATTAATATGGTGGTATTTATTTATTATGAATAAATAAAATACAAGATATTAATTATATATAAATTATATTAATTAAAGAATATTCCGGAAGTCAATTTATTGACTAAAGGGCGCCACTTTTGAGTGTATATGAGATACACTTGGATTGTGCACTTTAATTAATAAATATTGCCATAATATTAATATAGGATATTAATTGATTTTGGAAAAATAGATTTATGGTAATAAGATAATTATAATCAATATATGATATTGACAAAATATTATAATTAAAGAGATAAATCAATCTAATTGATTTTCCTTATTTTATTGGAAAAGGTTTTCTTCTCCTCCACACTACATATGGGGGCGCCACTTGCTCTATAAAAGGAAGTGGGTGTCAAGCTCTTTTGTACAACACAATTGCAAGAGTTCATAATTCTTGTGTAAAATAGAGAGCTCTCCATAGTGAGTTTGTGAGGAAGAAAAGGTCGATCTAGCGACCGGAGTTTTTCCGATAGCAATCCAAGGAGGATTCGGCGAGGGGTTCGTGTGGATTAGCGATAGAGGCCGGACGGCGTGGGCGGCTTGCGCATTGAACTACTCTCCGTTGGCGGTCAAAGCGACGATCTTGTAGATCATCTAAGGTATAACCGTCAAACTACTTAACATGTTTATTGCATTAAACGAAGAACGATCTAGAAAAGGAAATCAAAATTTTAAATTCCGCTGCGTTAAACTAGTGATTTCCTAACAATACTATGCATAATTTTAGTCATATTATAGATCTACGGAAAAGGATTGGTGCACCGTCTTTAATAAAGAATGTTCAGGGAATAATCAGGCATATCTTAAAAATGGTCATTTGAATTCAAATTTGGAACATTGAATATGTGCCTATAAATAGTAGACTTAGCAACTTGGAAAAAACGAACCAAGTAATATTGCAATTTTAGCAATTAAGATACACATATGAGTTCTTCAAATTCTATGAAATATTCTAAGGCATTCATTACAAGATCACGAAACTTCAAATGATGCAATTCATCAAGATCAATCTAGTATTCAATGCTCAAAGATAGATCTACTAAACTTATATATACATCAAAAATCAAAGCTCAACCAGAATCTAAGGATTCAAATCACAACTTTGTTTTACAAAGTCTTGGAAGCGATGAAACAGTTGATTTGTGAAGAAATGTGGTCATCGAATCGGGGATCTAAGAAGGAGCTGATTTTTGTCGTGGAGTTATTGAAGAGGCAATCCTACCCTCGAATGAATAGTAGAACAACTTCCGTGAAGCGTCTGAGACAACCGTGAATAGCCGATTGCTCAGATTGTGAATGAAAGTGAGATTAACCAAGGACAATCATCTCATAATCTATTGTATCTGTGTAACCAAAGAGCAATAGTGGATTACCTCCAACATCATATGAGAAGAGTGGACTAAAGGATTACATCACCCTTAACCACTATAAACCTTGTGTTTTTATTTAGCACTTTACTTTCTGCATTTACTTTTTAGTATCTATTTGTCATTTGCTTGCTTACCAATACACAACACAATACATAGCCTTTGTTGAGTTATGAAACACTTAGCACATCCATTTTAAGAACAACGGTTTTAAAAGGCTATATATATCCGCTGCATAAACAACGCTAAGCTAAGTTAAGTCAGCATACTTACGAATTTAGCTAAGTTTTCAATAACTCTTTAAGAGTATCAATTTTATTCAACCCCCTTATCTAAACTTGATCTTAACCTTTCCAATGGACCAACATGATAACATGCTATTTAGTACCTTTTAGTACACCCATATTTACCCTGATTTATGCTCAAAAGGGAGAAGATAAGTGGATTATTATGCGAAATACATGTTAATTGCATAGTGAGTGTTCTGTAGGTATTGATTCTGCATTTATATTATTTCCCCGAGAATTTGGAATTGTTCTGCATTTTTTTTATGTGCTTTATAGGAATGCCTTATTCCAGAGAAGCTAAGGCATGAATCTGGGCTAAAGGAAGTCATGGGGCCGAGTTGAAAGAGTCTAAGAAGAGATATGTCAAGAAAAAGAGCTGAAGATGGGCTTGATATACCAAGGCCCACCACCAACTTACCGAGAACTTGGAGGCCACAAAACTGACCCTACAACGTTTACTATGTCGGCTAGAGTTTATTTGAGTCATAAGTATGTTGAATTATCTATATATAGCCGCAGTATTTCATTATAATCATATACTTATCATATACTCAATATACAATACATTATTCATGCAATAAAAGTTTATATTTTTGTTATTCTGAGTTTTCTTCCGGTTTCCCCTCTTCCACGCTGTCTCTAACTTGAGGAGATCACGTTAGACCTCCATAACTGAAGGTATAAAGCTTTGAGCGTTCCTTTATGTCTTCGTTTTGGTAGATTTACTTGTTTCTACGTGCTATACTTAATCTGATGTTTAACAACCCCGTAATTTACCTGAATTAATCATAACGAAGTGTTGGAAAGGTGTTCTAAACCCAATCGGGTTGGACCGGATCCGACCGGTTCGGGTCATTTACAGTCTATTTAGTTCATGTAATAACTTTATTATGATTAATAAATGCACTTATGTTATTATATAAACTGTTTGTCTTCATATTATTTGTTGTATATATATATAGTAACGTCCTTAGTGTCAATCTGTGATAGAGAAACCATGATAGTGATTATGGTTGATGAGATCTCTAATCACTATAACAAGGTTGGTACTTAAATGTCTCTAGTCTTATGTATTATCAAATGGGACATTGATAGCATAATCAGACTAGCACGTATTGGATGTCTTCTATCTTTTAGAAGGTAGGGATAGATCTCGTCTATCAAAGTGTAAGGACACTTGGACTGTACGTGGACGTGTATTAGAGAATGCGTACGTTAGACTGACCCACTTACATTAAGTGCCACACTATGTGGCGGTTGTGTAATTATCCTTTTGACCGGAGTCTTCATGGCATCACGGTGTGGATTGTCATGCTTTGACACTATTGAGATTTCTCCTAACCACGGAGCGATCATGCGGTAGTGATTGGGTATGATATTGAAGCATGCGGATTATACATGATTGGTCGTCCGGGAATCGCGTATCCTATGATTGTGATCGAATATCCGAAATGGCCTTCTTATAAGGAATGTCTAGCTCTTGAGAATCTTTGCAAAGTGGGAGTAAATGTGTTATTCCGAGAGAGCATGATATCCAGATTATAAGATACGATCGTTAATGTATTGACACTCGAGATACGATCGTATGAATATTATTACAGCAATAGGATTGTAAGTTACACGGTAACTGCTTCACATGAAAGGTAGTAGTCATTGCTTTTGACTCTTCCGATGATTGGGGGTCACGGTGTGTTGCTAGACGCTATCCCGTCATCTTTAGGTATGAAGGGCATTTTAGTAAATTGCACTTTGTGTCTACGGCCAACATATTCGGAAGCCTATCGGGTCACACACATATGAACATCGAGTCGGATTAAAATGCGGTTATAGTTGATAACCAAATAAGGAAAGTTTATCTCTAGACTATAAAGGTTATAGTGGTAAATTAATATGGTGGTATTTATTTATTATGAATAAATAAAATACAAGATATTAATTATATACAAATTATATTTAATTAAAGAATATTCGGAAGTCAATCTTTTGACTATTTGGGGTATACAATTGAGTGTATAAGATACACTTGGATTGTGCAATTTAATTAATAAGATTGCCATAATGTTAATATAAGATATTAATTGATTTTGGGAAAATAGATTTATGGTAATAAGATAATTATAATCAATATAAGATATTGGCAAAATAAATTATAATTAAAGAGATAAATCAATCTAGTTGATTTTCCTTATTTTATTGGAAAAGAGGTTTTCTTCTCCTACACACATATGGGGCGCCACTTTTGACTATAAATAAAAGGTTGGTGTCAAGCTCTTTTGTACATCACAATTGCAAGAGTTCATAGTTCTTGTGTAAAATAGAGAGCAATCCATAGTGAGTTTGTGAGGGAAGAAAAGGGCCTCTAGCAACCGGAGTTTTTCAGATAGCAATCCAAGGAGGATTCCGGCAAGGGGTTCGTGTGGATTAGCGATAGAGGCCGGATGCGTGGACGGCTAGCGCACTGAACTACTCTCCGTTGACGGTCAAAGCGACGATCTTATAGATCATCAAGGTATAACCGTCAAACTACTTAACGTGTTTATTTCATTAAACAAAGAATGATCTAGTAAAAGGAAATCAAATTTTAAATTTCGCTGCGTTAAACTAGTGATTTCCTAACACAAAGTAATGTAGATTCAGAATTAAGAACCACCGCACCCGATTTACCGACGGTCTATACCGGTAAATCGAGGCACTTTTAGGTCACCTTAATTTGGAGACTCAACGTCAGCTACGTTTATTGACAAGTTTAAATCACAAAAAGTTAGATCTGGTCAATCTTCTTGCCGTACATCGTAAATTAACATGAAGGACGATAAAGCGAAGTATTAATAAGGACATAGTCTTGATCGATCTCTAGGAATGTGCTAGTCAATCCACGATAGCTGATTAGGGAGGTTCTCGTTCTCGTTCCAGCACTTTCTAATACTTATTGCATGTGGGTTAATACAACCAAGTAAGGAGGTTAACTGCACATAGACGTTCACTGTCCTTTCAATGGAAGTAAACAAGGTTAAGAGACGGCACCCGTAGCTAAAACTGAGTTAATAACATGTTTTGACTAATTCGGGGAATTACAGGTGGAGTAAACATGATGATGAAGTATACCAAGTTGAGAGATAGGTTGAGAAGGGAGGAATACTGTGTTTATTTTCATATTCATGTTGGTCCACGACCGTTTATGTGTCCTTAGTTAGATTAGATGCGTTTATTCCTAAGTTGCCTTGTCTCTGTGTGATTGACCTTGATTCGCCGTTGCTATACTATGATTTGACCTAGTACTCTTTCTAGTATAAAAGACCTCACGCGCGACACCACAACACGAACACTATGTATAATTTTTAGTCAAAATAGATCTACAGAAAAGGATTGGTGCACCGTCTTTAACAAAGAATGTTTAGGGAATAATCAGGCATATCCCATAAAAGGTCATTTGAATTCAAATTTGGAACGTTGGATATGTGCCTATAAATAGTAGACTTAGCAACCAAAAGAACCAACCAAGTAATTTTGCAATTTGAGCAATTAAGATACCATCTGAGGTCTTCAAATTCACTGAAATATGCTAAGGCATTCATTGCAAGATCAAGAAACTTCAAGTGCTGCAATTCATCAAGATCAATCTTGTATTCAACACTTGAAGATAGATCTACTGAACTTATATATACATAAAAAAATATAAGCTCAACTAGAATCTAAGGATTCAAATCACAACTTTGTTTACAAAGTCTTGGAGCAGTGAAGCACAACTGAGTCTGTGAAGGACTATGGTCAGCTGAATTAGAAGATCTAAGAAGGAGCTGAGTTTTTGTTGTGGAGTTATTGAAGAAGAAATCATATTCTCGATGGAACAGTGGAACAACTTCAGTGAAGTAGTAAAGACAAGCGTGAAGGGGTGATTGTTCGGGATTGTTGTCGAAATGAGATCACCCAAGGACAATCATCTTAGAATCTATTGTATCCGTGTAACCAAAGAACAATTGTGGATTACCTACAACATCACAGAGAAGAGTGGACTAAGGATTACACCACCCTTAACCATTATAAACATTGTGTTTTTATTGCAAGCACTTTACATTCTCGCATTTACTTTTCAAGATCTATTTGTCATTTGCTTGCTTACCACTACACAACACAATACATAGCCTTTGTTGAGTTCTCAAACACTTGGCACATCTGTTTAAGAACAAGCTGTTTTAAAAGGCTTTACATATCATTTGCATAAACACAACTAAGGTGAGCTAAGTCAAACATACATACCAATTCAAATTGAGTTTTCAAAACTCTTTAAAAGTAGCAATTTTATTCAACCCCTCCCCCCCCCCCAACTTTCTATAGTTGATCATAGCATTTTCAATGGACCAACACAAACACTATGTGTACTTTTTAATCAAAAGAATAGATCTACAGAAAAGGATTGGTGCACCGTCTTTAATTCAATTTAAGTGTCGTTAATGTTGTATATTAAAAAACAATTGCGATAACCATTGATACATAACTTGCGCAAAATCTTCTTTACGATAGAGTGGTGTACCTGTCTCAGTTTATAAGATTTCGTATTTTCTCTTTTATGTTTGTCATATTTTCGGTTCATTATCTTTACACTAGGACGGAGGCATCTTATGACATAGGGGGGCTAAGCCCACATTGTATATAAAAAAAACTAAAATCTCTATATAACCCCGTATAACATGTTAAATCATCTTAACTCAAATCACCCAATCATCTTAAAATATTCCACTAACTAACCCACCTTACAAAAAAAATTCTGACTCCGTCCTTGTTTATACATTCGTTCTTTATCGATTTCTTGAATAGGCAACATGGTAACTAGATATTTTTCCCAATTATCCCTTCTATATTAATAAGAAGAGGATTTTTGTCGATTGGTGACGCATGTTTTTTTTTTTTCATTGGTTTTTTTTTTTTTTTTACTGTTAATGGTCCAGCCCAAATTTTTTTTTTAATTTTTACTTTACTGTTCATGGCCCAGTCCAGAAATATATATATATATATATATATATATATATATATATATATATTTAGAAGAAGGGTTTGAGTTAAATTGTTTTACATTTGGAGGACTCAATTGTATCACCTTTTAATATGCGAATATATGTAGCAAAGATATGATTATTTTCAAAATATAAGGTCACGACTTGTTGCCGACACAATATTTGTATCATACCAAAAAAATTATGTTGACGTTTATATGAAATCTTATAAATTTCTTAAAATAAATTCATTTCATAAAAAAACATATCGTTTGTACACTGCGATATGACTTATTTCAAGATATAAGGTCACATACACGTTATTTACACGATCTTTATATCATGCCTAAAAATATTTGGTTTGACGATTACATGAAATATTAAAATTTTGAAATGAATTTTTTCGTAAAAAACATATCGTTTGTATAAAATGTTAAATATCCTGAAAAAAAATTTATTTCGGCCACAAATATTGTTAAACTTGCTATAGTGTATTGTTGATTTAATTTTTATGGAAATTCGAATTGTGTATTTTACTATGGCCGTTAAAATTAGCCTAGATCTGAGAATACAAAAAGGGTTCGGTAGTGTCGAAAGGTGTCGATTTTGTGTCGTAGAGTATTGACAGTGTGTTAGATTTTAATTAAAATTTTAATTAATATTTATTTCATCAACCACACCTGTTGGATATGTGTCGTCGGGTGTATCGAAGCGTGTCGTGTCGTGTTTTGGTAGAAACGCGTGTTATTCGCAAATAATGTCGAAAATAAATTTTCATTTTTTCGGTTAAAATAGATTTAAGTATTAATTGAAAAAAATTGTTCATGAGTGTCGAAAAATAACCATACGATGTCGGGAGGTCAAGAAGATGTGTCGGATATTCATTTCATCAACCGACACGCGTGCGGACATGCCATCGTAATGTATCAGGCGTATCGTACGTCGTGTTGGTTGTCGAGATGACACGATCGTATACATTTTTATAGTTTCTTTCGGGTTTATTATTTGATCATTCTACATGATTATTACATTTACTGATTCACTTTTAATTTTCGTATTTTGATGATTATAAAAATAAACCGGAACATCAATAGTGCAGAACACGCATGCTTTCTTCCTAGTATACTTATAAACCGATGATAGAATAAAAAAAAAAAATCTATATCAACCATATGAGTCATACTAGCATGCATGAATGTTCACATGGATATGTAGCGACAAATTGTACTCTATCTACCTCATTTTTAAATAATAAGGAATTCATGAAAGTGATGTTCTCTACTATATAACAACACCCTTTGACAAGAGCAAAAACACACACTCATTAATTCCCTCTAAGTTATGGCATTCACAAATCTAAATACCATTTTACTACTACTATTACTATCATCATTTCTCTTCTCAACTACTCTTTCTCTTTCTTCTTCTTCTTCACTACAAGATTCAACTCTCTCCTTCATAAACCTTCAATGCAAATCCACACCTTACCCAGAAACATGTGTAAGTTCATCAAAACTAACCATCTCCATAAATTTAAATCCAAACATTTTATCTTTTCTTCTTCATATTCTACAAACAGCGATATCCGAATCAGATAAACTCTCGAATCAGCTTTCGAACGCAAGAATTCAAGAAACCCAGAAAGGAACGGTCCAAGATTGTAACGAACTTCATCAGATAACGATCAGTTCGTTGAAGAAATCTGTGAAAATAATTGATGGTGAAGCTAATTCGAAAGAGATGGCTAATGCAAGAGCGTATTTGAGTGCGGCGGTTACTAATAAAGCTACTTGCTTAGAAGGGCTTGATACGGCAGCGGCTGGTGGCGATAAACAAGGGCTGATGAACTCCATTGATGCTACTTATGAGCATGTTAGCAATGCTTTATCCATTGTTGCCAAGAAAAAGGTAACCAATTCAAATAATTAATTTGTTTACGTTACTATCAGAACCACTCTAACACAGTGCACTTGTGGTGAAGCAATGATATCCCTTTTTGAATAAATGTCACGTTATCGGATTTTCTATTGGCACATCAAGTTGTTGCATCCGTCGTCTTGGAGTAGCTGTGGTAGTAGCATTACTCTTACAGAAACCGAGTAATGTTAATTTCACGACAGATTGATCACAATAAATTTATACGACACTTTTATATTATTGATCATTGTGTATGTTGGACTTGTTCATCAATCTGGTTCACATCATGATTAATGATATAAGTTATATCGCTTAACTTTGTTATAACCATTTTGTTCAATAATATAAAAGAAAAAAGATACAAGAGTGTCAATATTAGAAGTATTATAATGGCCATAACAATTATTTTACAACATTTTTATTATAACATTGATTATAATAACATGTACATAGACAAAATCTACTGATATAGCACCAAAGGCATGTGACCGGTGGATTCTCTGGAATAAAAAATTGTATTAAAGTGATATAATTTTGCTATAAAAAATACATAACAATTCTGTAACAGATTTGTTACATGTGGTCATAACAATTTTCTCAATGGAAAATAATAGTCATGATGCAACACGTTTTTACAACATTAATCATAACATAACAGATAGATAATTTGTTACGGCTTTCATGTATATATCTTTTTGTAAAACATAATTTGTTGTATACCAATCATTTTTGAAGGCATCAACAGTTGGCCGGAAAAACAGGCGGCTGATGGGTTTTCCGAGGTGGCTACCGACAAGGGATCGTCGGATTTTACAGAGTCCAGTAGACGAATACGACCCGACCCAAGTGCTGACTGTGTCGGCAGATGGCACGGGAAATTTTACAAGCATCACGGACGCAGTAAACTTTGCACCTAATGGGAGCAGTGACAGAATAATAATATATGTAAAACAAGGTTATTATCAAGAAAATGTGATAATTCCAATGTGGAAACCCAATATTTTTCTGGTTGGAGATGGAAAAGATACAACTATGATTATGGGTGACAAAAGTACTGGTGATGGTTGGACTACTTATAGATCTGCTACTTTTGGTAACATTCTTGAATTCCTTTTATTACTATACTTGTTCCAATTTTATTTTCATGATAATTGTATGGTTATGTCTAGAATCGTGTTATAACGAGTGACATAATAAAACATAGAAGATCTTCAAAGTGGCCTTTGAAACTTATTGCAATACTTTGAGATAATTTGTTATGCTCGTTGTGATATTTCGTTGTGTGATTCGTTATAGCACTAACATATTTGTTATGTTTAGTTACTGGTTAAACTCTAATGTGTCGTACAATCAACATAATAAAACGTAATATTTAAGTATTTAATGGAAATGATTAACTAGGATGTTATGATTATTTTTCTAAGTAGCACTCATTATTTGAAAGATAGTTATGTAAGTCATATTATATTGTTAACTAGATGTAATTAATTAATTATATTAAAATAATGTAATTATATATTAAAAATAATATTGCTGATGTGGAAAAGTTGTTTGATTTGTAGCTGTAACTGCTGATGGATTCTTAGCCCGTGACATAACCTTCTGGAACACCGCCGGACCGAAAAAGCACCAAGCCGTCGCCCTCCGGATCAACGGCGACTTCGCCGCCCTCTATAGATGCTCCGTCTACGGCTACCAAGACACCTTATACGCTCATTCCTTCCGCCAATTCTACAGAGAATGCGACATCGCCGGCACCGTCGACTACATCTTCGGCAACGCCGCCGCTGTTTTCCAGGTGAGAACATAGCTACATGATTGCTAGCTCCTATCCTGAATCCCCAGATAGATTCTGATTTTGCCATTGTGAATTTCAGGGATCTAAGATTCTCTCCAGAATGCCAATGCACGGACAGTTCATCACCATTACCGCTCAATCAAGAACAAGCCAAGATGAATTCACCGGCTTTTCCTTTCAAAACTGTTCGATTTTAGCTACAGAAGATCTTTATTCAAATTCCAGTACCGTCAAGAGCTATTTAGGCCGGCCATGGCAGAATTACTCGACCACTGTTTACATGGGTTCTTATATCGATGATTACATTGCTCCTGAAGGGTGGATAAATTGGTCTGTTGATAAGGGTTTGACGACGTTGTATTACGGAGAGTATAATAATAATGGGCCTGGTGCTGTCACTGATAATCGAGTTGATTGGGAAGGTTATCATGTAATGGACTCTGATGATGCTCAAGGTTTTACAGTGTCTGAGCTTATTGATGGGGATTATTGGTTAGATTCCACCAATTTTCCTTATGATGATGGAGTTTGACTTTGAATAATCTATATAGTATCAATTAGATTGTGATATAAATTATGCAACACCATGGCGGCTTTACCGATGCACTATACTAATTGTATGTCCCACTAAATCTACTCTCATGAAATCGATTTTTAAGTGAAGAATTGACTTTGATGGATCTATGATTTTTGAAAAATCGATTCTTGACTTTTAGACTTTTTAAAAGTCTACTGTGATGATCGATTTTTTCGAAGTGGATTCTTGAGTTGAGAAATCGATATCACAAAGATTGATTCGGTGTGTTGTATCGGTAAAGTGGATATGGTGCAAATAAAGAATCTAATAGGCACGTATAAGGTTGATTTCGATGAATAATCTTGATACACCGTGACTATAATGCGGATATCAATTTAAAAGTACATGAACTTTTTTTTTTTTTTTGCAATTAAAGTACGTGAATTTTTACATGTATCTATAATATCACCTAAATATTTGCTTTATATTAGATGAGTAGTCTAAAACCCGTGCACATATATGAGAATATGTGATATTATAACATGATGTAAGAATTAAATCAAAAGAATGAATATCGCATTGATATATTTAAGGGATAATAATTCAAAAGGACGTATATTAAACTTAATTAGGCAAAAAGGACACTCAAAACAAATACTTAGGTATAAAGATAAAAATTATGTAGATACACCCAAATACCATTAATTAATGAAAAAAAAAAAAACAAAAAAAAAACATAGGAATAGGCGCATGGATATTTCCTAATATCTAATAAGAGGAGAGGGGGCAAGTCATGGTGTGCCGACACGTGGCGTTTTTTGGTTTTTTATTTTTATTTTTATTTTTTAATAGATCACATATATACATCCTACCTTATTTTCTGTACGTTATGTTTGTGTGTCCAAACAACGTCCTCCGAACGAGGACGTCCCCGATATGTTGGTGTATCCGGACGGTGTCCTCCGAATTAGGTCCTCCGAACGAAGACGTCATCCGTGTGTCCGAACGATGTCTTCCGATCCGAATGAAGACGTTCTCCGTGTGTCCGAACGATGTCCTCCGTGTGTCCGAACGATGTCCTCCAATCCAAAAGACATCCTCCGACTCAATATAAACTCGATGAGACGTCCTCCGTGTGCCCAAACGATGTCCTCTGTGTGTCCGAACGATGTCCTCCGATCCGAAAGACGTCCTCCGACGTTATGTTTGTGTGTCCGAACGACGTCTTCCGAACGAGGACGTCCCCGATATGTTGGTGTGTTCGAACGACGTCCGATCAAATTAGGTCCTCCGAACGAAGACGTCCTCCGTGTGTCCGAACGATGTCTTCCGATCCGAATGAAGACGTCCTCCATGTGCCCGAACGATGTCCTCCGATCCGAAAGACGTCCTCCGACTCAATATAAACCCGATGAATGGGAACCCCCCATGTAGGCTTATTAAGCGATAACCCAACTTGCAGTACTAAACATAAATATTTCTGAGGCAACACCGGGATGAAGTGGATATGGTGCAAATAAATAATCTAATAGGCACGTATAAGGTTGATTTCGATGAATAATCTTGATACACCGTGACTATAATGCGGATATCAATTTAAAAGTACATGAACTTTATTTTTTTTTTTGCAATTAAAGTACGTAAAATTTTTACATGTATCTATAATATCACCTAAATATTTGCTTTATATTAGATGAGTATTTATGTCTTGATACAGCCTTCTTTTTATTTATTTATTTTTATTTTTTTTTTTACTTTTTTTTTTCAAAAGAAGGCGTTGAAATAAGTTTGTTTTTTTTTTTTACCGATGCATTGATCACTGCGATGGCGTGACCATTCTGATGTATGGACCACCATGATGCATTGACCACCGCGATGTCGTGACCACCGCGATGCATTGACATCGGCAATCATATATTCAGTGACATAGACAATCATATATGCAGTGACATCGGCAATCATAGATGTAGACACATCGCGATGAAGTGACGCCGCGATGAAGTGGCCACCCTCGATGCAGAGACACCGCGATGCAGAGACCATCGGGATGCAGTGATCACCGGGATGCAGTGACATTTGATGAAGCAACACCGTGATAACATTTGATATTTTTCCGACTTAATTTCATAAAATCGATTTCTTTCTTCATAAAATCGACTTCAATGGCTATATATTTGGATATAAAACTACAGTCAACAAAAATCTTTCACCTTAATTCATATATTTATGCAGTGACATCGGCAATCATATATGCAGTGATATCAACATTTTATACAGTGACACCGGCAATCATATATGCGAGACATCAACAAAGATAAAAAAGCTGTAATTTTCGGATATAAGGTCACGACATGCGGATATCAATTTAAAAGTACATGAACCCAGCAGGAATTATCTTTGGTCAATTTGACGATTATGAGCCCAACAAGAAAGATAATCCAGCGGGATAGTAAATATAAATATAAATATAAATATATATATATATATATATATATATATATATATATATATATATATATATATATATATATAAAATAATAATAATATACTATAATCACATCGAGAAGATAACTCAGTGGATTAGTTATTTATAAACATAAAAATAAAAATAAAAATAAAAATAAAGATAAAAATAAAATAACAAAAATAAAAATAACAATAAAAGTAATTAAGGACCAGTTGGATGGACAATATTAAACGATAGTGAGAACCCCAATCTTGTTGAAAGAGTCACCACAGATCTCACGGAACAGTAAGTAGTCTGTTGACGGAAACAACTGTTCTTATGTCGGAATAGTATCCACTATGAAAGATGTCCGGCAAACAGAAAAATAAAAGAAAATGTGGTGCTATAATCACAGCCACATGTGTATTAGATGATAGTAATTAGGTAAAGAAGCTACTTTTATAGAAGAATAGTAGATCCGAAACTTTGGCAACCGATTACCGGAAAACACCGCTCACCAGAGTTGTTATACAAGTTCCAGGTGAAACCAAACTTCAAAACAAGTCCAAGTTGGACTTAACTTCAAACATAAAGATCAAGTTCAAGTTGAATCTAACTTCTTTATAGTATAGAAGAAAGAACAATCAATAACATTACAAGAATTATAGTAATTGAAAGAAGAATTTGGAAATTGGAAAAGAGTTGAAGGTTTTGCTTCAAAGAAAATTTTCGTTTTTTTTTTCCCTCTCTTTTTCCCTTCCCTGAATGAGGCCCCAAGTTATGCTTATATAGGCAGTTGGGTGCGAGATAAGTCCAAGTATGAATAGTAATCGAATCTTGCTTTTTACTGTTTGAACAGTAAAAGTCATGATATAGTGGACGACATGGGTCCCATGTATATTTTACCTGTATTTTAGCCATAGTAAATAGTATTTCCGATGCAGGTGTCATCATCCCAGAGTTAAATCGTCACTCTCATAATCGCTATCCTTGTCCATGAAGATTGTCTGTGAGGTTATTCTTCCATACCCTGTTGCCATTTCCTCAGCTTTATATTTTTCTACAAGTTCTGGGAAGTTGGTCTTGGCCTCAATGCGTGTAGACATCCTGTTTCTTATTTTTGTAAATTTGCTTGCAGTGTATATTTTGTATATCTTGTTCTGATATACGAGTATATTGCAGCCTTGAAGTATACTGTCTTCGTCTAGATTTGATGCGATTTTAGAACTTCTCCAGCTATTGATGTTAATTCTGAGAGTACCTATGCAGTGTTCATGATGTTCTCTATTGACCAGGATCATGCTTTGGATAAAATCCGTGCGCGAGCGACCTTGATAAGCGAGGGCGGCCCAATAGTAAGGCCGGCGAGAGCCGGGTCTTAAGCCCAACGGTGTCGGAGGGCCCAACGGTACATGTTTCGCTAAAAGAAAAGAAAATTTCGTGTAGATTTAATCCGATCCAACCTAATATAATATGTTAATTTTTCTTTTGAAAAATGCCCAATTTTTTTTTATTCCAATCGATAAAGGTCCCAATAAAAAAAAATGCGATAAGTGTTGGAAAAAATGTAGTACTTAGGATTTGACAGAGAATTAGAAACTCCAAGACACGTTAATAACGTTGTCTTTTAAGAGATGTTTCGTCCCACACGATTTGTCACTAAGGGATCAAATGAAAATCTCTTTCAGGATACAATGGGGTGTTTGATTCAAACAGTGACTTGTTTGAATCAAACCCGAGGACACTCAAAGTTTTTCTGATGATGTTGTCAAACTTATGAATTTTCGTCTGCATACTTATGCCTTTTATAGGTTGCAAGTACCCCATAAACGAATGGAGGTACTCCTTGCACGAAAGGGTAGGGTTGTCACTGTTCACCGGATGAAAGCATGCAACCCTTACATGAAAGGGTAAGTACATATCAGTTCGAAAATGCATATCCCTTCATGAACTGATGCATGCATTGGTTTTTAGGTTTGGGCGTTGCCTCGAACCCCCATGAGTTGGCGCCGCCCCACAACTCCTGCGAACCTCGTTTCGTTGCGATAACATTAATTCGTACGGCAACTCGTATGCAAACGATAACGAAAATATTTATGAAAAAATATCTAACAATAAGTATGTTTTAAAAAAAACAATTTCAACTAAAAGGCCCAATTCGGGGACTTGGTCTTAAGCCCAAAAAAAGCGAGGGCCGGCTCTGTCAATGAGTACTAGATGTGTTGACGGTTCAAATACTTGTTTGACCCATTCTGGAGATTTCAAAGTGATTCTTATCAAGATGTGGACTTTGTTGACTAGCCCTTTGTATTTGATGATCACATTCTTGAATGTACCTCCCCAATAACTGAAATGTGAAAGGTCTTCGCTGGATGGAATGACGATTTCACTAACCACTCCAAAGTCAAGTAGAGCTTGGACTGTAATATTTTCATCTCTGTATTTAACTCCCTCCTTGTGATAAGCGTGAAATAGCCAGGCATCAATGGTGCACAAGTTTATTTTGTATTCAAGTTTGCAGACACAGAGATACTGCCTACAACCACTCGCACATGTGCCTCTTCTGACCCTAGAAAAAAAATTAAATTGTATGAATCGTAAACTTAACATTGTAATAAAAAAAAATCAAGGAACCTATGGATCCGTTCCTCTTTTTCTTCAAAAGTTTTGTGGACCTTTTGAAAGATGTAGTCCTTGATTTCCTCAGGTAAACCACCAATCTGACGGTTGGTAAAGAAGAACATTCATGCATGGCTAAGAGTCATTGTAGATGGCTCATTCATGTGTGTCAATTTGTTCTTGAGTTCAAGAACATGTTTTTCAAGTTTTAGGCACTCTATCTTTAACAAGTGCCTTTCAAAACGTAGAAACTTTGTTTTAGGGTAATCATCGATGTTTTTTTATGATATTCTCAATGTAGTAATCTTTTTGTAGCCTTTTGGATGTTAAAGCTTTAGCTTCTTTTAATGTATGAAATCCATAAAATTCTGGATCAGGAACATTTATTGAGTCTTTTATTAGTGACCACGTTTTGTAGATTCCTGGGGTTTTACCCTTTAGTATCACAAAAGAGACAAAGTTACTTTTAGTAACAAAGTATTCTTTAAGATTCTGCAGACATTTATGGTGTCTAGTCTTATCTTCCCTATTTTGATAAATTTGATCAATAAGGTTTTGATGATCTTGTGTTAATCTTTTGTCCGTGGCACTTTGATATTTTGTTTCTTTCCTGGAGCATGACTCCATCTGTGATGAATTATTGGAAACATAATTTGTTGATAATTTTTTCTTTTGGAAGCCTTTGTTTTGTACAAGACTTTGAACAGATTTTTTGTTCTTCATATCAATTTTCCCAGATGCTTCAAGGAATTCAAATTGTATGGTTTCATTCATGATATCAAAAAAATGGAATTTATCTCAACAACATAAGGAGTAATCAATGAAATAAATGGCGTTCCTAAGATCACTGTATGGTTTATGTTTCTAACAATGACGAAGGTTGTTTTAAATAAAAATCCATTTTTTACTATCAAGGCTTCTGTTTTGGCATCGATGTGTAACTTGGAATTGTCAGCGGCTGATAATTGGTCTATGGTTCTTTGCCTAAAATATTCAGGTACCGAACCTGGTTGGATACAATTTAGGTCAGCTCCTGTATCAAATAGTGCGGCAATTCAATCCTGACACCTTCAGGAAATTGGTTAGTGATTTTTACCTAATATTTTCTTAGGACTATTTCTTTAAATATTAGGAATGTATCTGGCGTTTTCTCCTTTTCTGGATGGTTTGTTTTTGAGAGAGTCTTCTTTATGAAACCGATCTCTTGATCCTGGGATTCCTTAAATGAGATTATTTCTAGTTTAATATCTTTTAGCATGTTTTGGATATCATTTGTAATATCAAGCTTTGGTTTAATTTGAGAATTTCTATTAGGTCTTAGGGTTTCCTTGGTTCTATATGATCCATATTTTTAAGGGGATCAAGGATTCTTTCAAGATAGTTTTGAAAGAGGCTAGAATCATGTATATTTTTTAATACTTTTAACCGGAACTCTTGTTTTTTTGTAAGAACATTGATATGTTCTCCTGAGTCCGCAGTAGAGGAGAGTGTATCATCTTGCTGAATACTCTTTTCTATATCAGAGGAATCAGTGTTTGCATCATTAAGTAAGATGGATATTTTATTTGTTAATTCCTCTTCTAGGTTTAATTGATGTAGCCTTTTATTAAGTCTACAATAGTTTGCAGTGTGTCCTTTCTTATAGCATTTGTAGCATTCAATATCTTTGTACCTACCTTCAAATTCTTTCCTTGGCGAAGGATTATTACGGTGGTAACCCCTATCCTGGAATTTCTTCCTAGATTCTTTCTTTCGTGTTGTAAAATGGTCTTTTGGGGGTGTTTTATTTGTACTACAACCACCCTCCTCGTTGCATTTTGTGACTTGTTTTTCTGAGTAGCTATCAAATTGATGACATAAATTACCTTATTCTTGCTTAGTTTGTTTTAGTTCCCTTTTAAGGTGTTTTTGGAGTTTTAAATCTTGACATATCTTTAAACCTTCTTGTTGGGTTAAACAAACTAATTGGCCATATGTAAAATCATCATAAGGAATAATTTGTTTTCCACAATTTTCCCTTATCTTATTTCTAACCTTTTCTCCAAGAAAATTAATTAGGTAATCCGGCTAGGAACTTCTCTATCCAAAAAGGTTGGTTAGAATCTTCCCTTAGCATTATTCTGGTTAAGAAAGCATTCTTGTAATCCAAAAAATCACTAAGTTTTCTGCATCTTAGATTTGCAAGTAATTCAACATTTGTGTCTCTAATATGGGACGAGTCTTCTATGAAATGCAAGGAAATTGCAAGTATTAAAGCGTCAACCGCACTTGATTGGGCAAGCCCATCAGGGTCCATAACAACTTCTCCTCTTGTTTTGAGCGTAATAATCGCGTGCAAAGAACTTACTAGAAACAGGACTAGGTCTATCGTAGTAGAATACTGGCGAGTCAAGTTCGATCCCATAGAAACTCGTAAGAACGTCAAATTATCAAGATTGAGCTTGTCATAATTAACGGACTACGACCAACTATACTGTAGACAGTAGTAAGTTTGGTAACAATAAACTAGCAAGATTATGCAAGTTCACGGAGCAAACAAGAGTTTCTAAGGTATTTGTTCAATTATGAGTAATTAGTTATTCCCCCCACACATGCAATAGTCCTCCCCATTGGTGAGTTTTAATTCATTGTTCAGCTACGGGTACAACTCCTAACCCTATCTACTCCGACCATTGTAGTAGACAATCTATACGCAAGCTACCCTCCTTAATTTGTCCGTAATAGCCCATACGCATAAAGAACTAGAGTTGTCGGTATTGAGCGCTAACTCATATCGCAAACCTGCCTAGACAGCTGTCGACTATCATCAGCACGTTCCTATGGTCCATCAAGATAATGTCCAAATTAACACTTCACTATTCATTTTTCTCTCTAACATGTAAATTAAATCTATCGATCAACGTAGCTGGCGCCGATTATCATGAACTAGTAGTTTTCTAGGTATTCAGATCTAGCGATATAGACCGTCGCAGATTTGAAGAACGCAACTACTATCTCATGATTTCTTCACCAACTAATTAGATCTATAACACATGGGGTAAGATAAACTAACTACTACATAATTACACTAAATAAACAATTAAAACATACTAGTCGAATAGAACAACGACAGATCTACATCTTGTAAAAGACAGAAAATCATACCATCGAAGACGAGCGTAGATCTCCCTCGGATCTCTCTCTAGGCGGTGACTCCGTCGTCTCTCCGACTAGAACTCATAAAATAATAAATAAAAGAACAAAGAACTTTTATTGCATAATACTTGTAATAGTTGTGTGGTACTTGTGTTACATTGAATTCTGAGGCGAGGCCTCTTATTTATATCTGAATAAACCGACTTAGAAACTCCTAGATCTACCCATTGTCCAAGAAAACGGGTTTCGGAAAGATCTGGAACCTCGGTAAGTCGGTGTCTATCCTCGGTAAACCGAGGGCAATTTTGTCCTTTTTTCTCTGCCGACTTAGCTTGGAATGTTCTGGAATACCCTAGGCCCAATCCTTTCGTTCAGTCCCCTCCAGATTTGTCCATGATGCTCAGCCCAATATTTCGTATCCTGAAAATAATCAAATAATGCACGAAATAGGGAAAATAAACGTTAAGTGCAGATTTCTCGACTCGTGAACCCGACATATGATATTCAACTTAAATGGTTCATATTTATAGGTCGAAACAACTATTTTTAGCTCATAATGGTTAGAAAGTTGATGCCATAGGATAGACTATTTTAACTTTCATCAACTACCCCCCACTAGCCTTCTGCTCGTCCTCGAGCAGAGTATCAAGGCGGAATGTACCTCCAAGAGCAATCTCCATCAACTACCACATATTCAACAAAGATTTCAGCAGAACATAGACTAAGCCACAATCCATAAGCTTCCCATTAATCACTACTTATCATGCATCAATGTGTCGTGTGATGAATCAGTCGTGATAGTGCGTTCGTGAGGAGAATCAAGTTGTATTAACCACACAATCTTAAATTACCTGCACATACACTCACTCATCTTGCCTTCAGACTTTGTTACACAACATGGTACCTTAATCGGGTCGGGCGGACTCGGGGACTGAGCATCGCTCTTAAGTCCTCTTTTGTTTCTTTTTATGCGAGGGTCGTGCCCTTTTTACACGAGTTCGTTTCCCTCACTGCCTTTATTGCATATTTTTTCCATTTTTTTTGGGCAGATTTCCTCACTTTTTTCTCTTTCTCTCACAAGCCCATTTTGTCCCTGTTACCTCTTGTGGCATTCAAGTTGCTTCCATTGTCTTACAACAATTTGTTAAAGTATATAGACAGACAAATAATGATTCCTGGTTAAAACAACTCATCATCTAATCTTAAACACTTCTCACTCAGATTATGTGCTCAAATATTGAGTGCAATGATAGAATAATAATTAATAAGTTACTACTTCATGCAACATAACATATGCTCCTTCTTCCGTACTAAATTGAATATGCTATAGCCAACTTCAAATTGAACTTGGGCTCCTGTTCTACCGATTCCTTACTCGAAAACGTGCAATAAGCAAGCCAAAAACAGTGTTAAATTTTTCAAAATTATTCCCTTTCTCGATTACCCAGCTAAGACCGCCTACCCTCCACTTATTATAGACATTGTCCCCGATGACAAATAATAAAGAAAATAATAGGTACTTAGCTCTGGAATTTTCGGCTGAGTCAAAGCGAATCCTGGAGCAGAATCATTAGCTCCTAGGTCATTCCTCTTTCAAGTTGTTACCTATTTTCCAAAATACTTCCAAAAACCGTGAGTAACATGCGAAGGGAAATAAGAAAATAATGTGGGGTAATTGTGCAGACCGGAGGATTGCGCAAAAACAGTTTAAGCCACTTTATCCTTTTATTGGCCTAAGCAAGACGCGATAACTTTTATGAGGGTATCACATGAGAATCGTGAAGGAAAAAACCACATATATCCCTAGCCAGACGACCGAAGACATATGTGATGAAAAAAACCTTGCGATTGTCATGCTACTTTATTGACTCAAAATAACTAAAATAAACAAAAGCAATAATTATGGGTTTATAGAAATTGTTCTGAGTTTATAGTCGCCGGCTCGACTGTACTACTAGGGCTCCTTTATTCGTACTTCGGATCTGTCAACGTAATGACTTCCAACTCAGGGTTATACTTGTGCTCTAGGTAATGCTTCAGCCTATAGCCGTTTACTATGAAAGTCTGCCCAGAATATTCATTTCTTACTTCACATGCGCCTGAATTGAAAACTTTCTTAACTACATGTGGTCCATACCATCTAGACTTCAATTTCCCAGGAAAAAGACGAAGACGCGAATTATATACCAGCACTTTATCTCCAACTTGAAATGTGCGGTTCAGAATCTTCTTATCGTGCAGACGCTTCATTCTTTCCTTGTAAATCTTCGCATTCTCATACGCTTGAAGTCTAAACTCCTCCAATCTATTCAACTCTAGCATTCTCTTTTCACCGGCTAAATTCTCAACCATGTTTAGAAACCTCATAGCCCATAGCGCTCGGTGCTCGAGTTCTACCGGTAAATGACATGCTTTTCCAAACACTATCATATACGGTGACATCCCAATTGTGGTCATATAAGCGGTTCTGTATGCCCAAAGAGCGTCATCTAATTTCGAAGACCAATCCTTCCTCGTGGGATTCACAGTCTTCTCTAAGATCCTCTTAATCTCTTTGTTCGTGACTTCTACTTGTCCACTTGTCTAGAGGTGATATGCTGCTTCAATCTTATGTCTAACCCCATATCTCAACATCAATTTTCCAAACAACCTACTACAAAAATGACTCCCTCCGTCACTAATTATGGCTCTAGGCACTCCAAACCTCAAAATGTTTTTCTTAAGAAACCTCAGGACAACCCTGGCATCATTAGTAGGTGAGGCCATTGCCTCCACCCATTTGGAAACATAGTCTACCGCTACCAGGATGTAACGATTTGATTCTAACGATGTGAAAGGCCCAACAAAATCAATTCCCAAAACATCGAATAACTCCCCTTCTAAGATACTCTGCAGTGGCATCTCATTCCGCTTAGAAATGTTACCGGTCATTTGACAGGAATGACAGGCTCTTGTAAACTCATAAGCAGATTTATGAATTGTAGGCCAATAGAATCCACACTGCGTAGCATTTTTTCGTTGTCTTGTCTCGGACCATAGTGACCTCCAAGCCTTTCTAGAATGACATAGGTGCAAAATACTTAGAATCTCATCATCATGGACGCATCTCCTAAGAATGGCATTAGGGCACAGCTTATATAGGTAGGGATCGTCCTAATGATAATGCTTCAGATACGTGAAAAACTTCTTCTTATCCGCATTCGTGAATTTCGGTGGTAGGTACCTTCCTGCTAGATAATTATCAATGTTGGCAAACCAAGGGTATACCTTGCTCACTCTTGATGTATTTTGTAGGGGCTGAGATTCAACTCGAGCTACCACTGAGATGGCAAAATGTTGTTCATCAGGAAAGTTCTCCCTGATCTCAATCGGTTGCTCTTCTTCCAGCAAAGTTAATCTCGACAGGTGATCAGCCACCTGGTTCTCAGATCCCTTTTTGTCCTTAATCTCAACTTCAAACTCTTGTAAGAGTAGAATCCATCTCAATAGTCTTGGCTTAGAGTCTTGCTTGGTTAAAAGGTATTTCAGAGCTGCATGGCCAGTGAATACAGTGACTTTTGATCCTATCAGATATGGTCGAAATTTGTCAAATGCAAAGATGACAGCTAAGAGTTCCTTCTTTGTAGTCGCCTAATTCCTCTGGGCACTGTTAAGGGTACGACTGGCATAATAGATAAACTTAAAGATTTTATCCTCCCTTTGTCCTAGGGCTGATCCAACTGCCGTATCGCTTGCATCACACATAAGCTCAAAAGGTTTGCTCCAATCTGGTGCGACCAGAATTGGGGCGGTTATAAGCATTTGCTTCAGTGTGTTGAATGTTTGCTTGCATTCTTCTCCAAACATAAAAGGCACATCTTTTGCAAGTAATTCCGTCAAAGGTCTAGAAACTTTATAGAAGTCCTTGATAAACCTCCTATAAAATCTTGCGTGGCCAAGAAAGGCTCACAACATCTTTAAGTTTGTTGGAGGGGGTAACTGCTCTATCACCTCTATCTTTGCCTTGTCAACCTCCATTCATTTCCTCGAAATCTTATGATCTAACACTATTCCTTCTGTAACCATGTAATGGCATTTAGCCCAGTTAAGTACAAGGTTGGCCTCTTCACATCTCTTTAGCACTCTACTCAAGTTGTCCAAGCATTTATCAAAGCTATCTGCAAATACAGAGAAATCATCCATAAAAATCTCCAGAAAGTCTTCCACCATGTCAGCAAATAATGGCATCATACACCTTTGGAAAGTTGCTGGTGCATTACATAATCCAAAAGGCATGCGATTGTATGCAAAAGTTCCATAGGGACATGTGAAAGTTGTTTTCTCTCGGTCCTCAGGGGCAATATGGATCTGATAGTAACCAGAATATCCATCTAAGAAACAATAAAATGCATGACCGCTTAATCTCTCTAGCATCTGGTCAATGAATGGTAGGGAAAATGATCTTTACGAGTTGCGTCATTCAGTTTCCTGAAATCAATGCAAACTCGATGTCCAGTAATTAGTCACACATGGATTAATTCATCAAACTCATTAGGTTGTACAGTGAATCCTCCTTTCTTGGGCACTACATGAATTGGGCTTACCCACTCACTGTCTGCAATTGGGAAAATGATTCTCATTTCCAACATCTTTATAATCTCTTCCTTAATAACATCCTTCAGTAGTGGCGACAACCTCCTTTGAGGTTGTGCTACCGATTTCTTCTCAGGATCTACAGAGATCTTATGCATGCACACCGATGGGCTTATTCTTCTAATATCTGCAATTGTCCACCCAAACACTCCTTTATGCTCTATCGGTACTCTTAAAATTTTCTCCTACTCTAAAGGTGATAACCATGATGAAATTATGAGGGGAAGAGTATCGTCTTGTAACTATACATACTTCAGATGAGATGGCAAAGGTTTCAATATTAAGTTCCTTGGTGGCTCCTCTAGTGATGACCTTAACAGCTTACCAGTCAATTGTAAGTCAAAGAACTTGTGCCACAAAGGTCTATGAATGGTTTCTCCTAAATCCACAAAAGATATAGGTTCTACTTCTCGCACTTGACCTTCGCTACACCCAGGCCAGGTTTCCTCATAACTTCCTTCTTCCTTCAGAAGCAAGGTCTCTGCTACTTCAGGGTCTAGTGCCACTTGCTGATATAATTCCAAAACAAGCTCATCTATGGCATCTAGCATGTAACATACTTATCCTTCATCTTGAGCATACCTGATTGAATTCATCACATTGAACACTACTTTGTCCTTATTCACTCTCAGAATCAACTCACCCTTATGAACATCTATCAATGTCTTACTCATCGCTAGGAAAGGTCTTCCTAAGATCAATGGAACATCGTGGGTGGCCTCCATGTCTAACACCACAATGTCTACTGGGAATACAAACTTATCAACTTTCACCAAAACATCCTCCACCACTCCACATGGTTGCTTCTTTGACCTATCTGCTAATTGAAGGGTTATAGATGTTTCATTCAACTCTTTCATGGCTAACTTATGAAAGATGGAGAGTGGCATTAGATTGACACTAACTCCAAGATCAAACAATGCTTTGTTTAGGCATACTCCTCCAATTGTGCAAGTTATGAGGAAGCTCCCAGGGTCTTTACACTTAGGAGGCAGTTTGCGTTGCAAAACTGCCGAGCATTCTTCATTGCAAAACTGCCGAGCATTCTTCGTTAAGGCATATAGTCTTAAGGTTTAACAATTTCCTCTTGGTAGAGATGGCTTCTTTCAAGAACTTCACATACTCTGGAATTCCGGTCAGAGCTTCTACCAAAGGTATATTCACTTGAAACTTCTTAAACATCTCTATGAACTTTTTATAACAAGCATCATCATTATTCGGTTTATACTTCCTAGGGGGATAGGGTAAAGTAGCAGGATTAATAGTTACAGTTCATGAAGACTTACCTGCTGCCTGCTGCTGCTCTGTCTGTTTGTCTGCTGAATTTTCAGACACCCGGTTTACCGGAATGGTGTGCCGGTTTACCGGCCCCTCTTTTTCTCTAGATTCTGCTGCGTTCTGCTGCTGACTTCTTTTTGATTGTTCTTGGACAGTTGGTATAACTGGTCTAGGCAGTTCCTTTCCGCTTCTAGTCATGATTACATTCACGTCCTTCGGATTTTTCTCAGTATTACTTGGCAATCCTCCCGGAGGACGGGCTGACACTTGTTCTACGATCTACCCCACTTGGTGTGACAGATTCTGCACTAAGGCTTCATGATTGGTCAGTCTTGTATCATTCTTCTGAAAATATGTGGTGAAGTTTGTATTCAGCTCAGTCATGGATTTTGTAAGTTGATTGACCGTATCGGTCACAGTTGAGCTCATTTTATCCATGGCTGCTTCCCAACCACCTAACTTATTGAATTGAGGCATGAATCCACCAGTTTGTCTCTGTCTCTCTCCACCGTTAGAATCATTTTGTCGAAAACCCCCAGTAGGGTCACTCAGTCGAAAACCAGGGGTGGTCATGAGAAGCTGGGCGATATCCGCCCCTAAAAGGATTTCCTTGCCTCCCGATATAGTTCACATCTTCAGTGTTGGTTGCTTCAATATCTTGAACTTTCTCAACCTTGGCAATGCGATCTTGCATACCATCTATCTTCTCATTCATCGTCATTAGCTGGTATAAGATCTTTTGAGAAGTATCTTCTCCAAATACACCTTCAGCTACTTTGGAAATCTCAATTTGATGCATTCCCCATTGACTGGAAAGTGCGATTTGCTCCAATTTCTCTTCAGCTTCTTCAGGTGATAGCAACGCGAAACATCCGTTGCTCGATGCATCAACTCTCATTTGTTCACTTGGCCGTAATCCGTGATAGAAACTTTGCATTCATATGGGCAAAGTGATATCATGGTGAGGGCATCTCCTCTGTGCTTCCTTAAACCTTTCCCATGCTTCTTCGAAAGTTTCAGTGGGTTTCTGCTTGAAATTCACAATGTCTTGTCTCATCTGTAGTGACTTTCCAGGTGGGCAGTACCTGTTCATAAACTTCTATAGTAGATCGGTCCAAGTTTGGATCGATCCTGGTGCTAGAGACAATAACTATATCTTCGCTTTGTCCTTCAGAGTGAATGGAAACAACTTCACTTTAATGTTATCTTGTGTACTCCTCGTTTGGTTTGGTGTGCTAACTATCTCCAAGAAGTTGGTGACATGTACACTAGGATCTTCGTTCCGTACTCCATGAAAGGTAGTGTAATTCGTCACCATTTGTATCATATTTGGTTACGGGTGAAAGATATCAGCCGCATCCTCAGGCTGAACAATTGCTGGCATGAATTGCTCAATCGTCGGCATTGCATAACTCTGTAGAGTTCTCCTATCTGCTTGTACCACAACTCCTGCTCCATTTTGTCCATTCTGTCCGTTCTACGCCATATTGATTTATGTATCCTCCAAAGGTGGAATCTCTTCTTCCCTCTCACTGTGATCTCCTTCGTGCGAACCACGTCGTCCGTCATCCTAACAGATTTCTCTCGAGTTTCCTTTCTCTTTTGTCTAGCAAACTTTTCAATCTCAGGTATGAATCTCTCGAGTTTGGCTGCTGAACTTCATGTAGCATACTACAAGACAGAAAAAGAAAATAAAAAGTTAGTGACTTGCCTTGGCGGCTGTTACACACGCTTGGTAGAATCAAAAATACAGACTATGACTACTGACTTGACGCAAAACTGACAGAACCGATTCTGTCGAATCTGGGACCCTCGGTTTACCGCGGTATACCCTCGGTAAACCGGAAGCAATTTTTTTTACAGATTTTAACAACACTGACTCTGTACGACTTCAGTATAAACAGACAATAAAAAAGACTCAATTAAACAGACTCGAATATATACAGACACTCAATCTTAAATAAAAAGTATTCTTGACACGAGTCCCCGGCAACGGCGCCAGAAAATCTGGATCGCGTGCAAAGCACTTACTAGCAATAGGACTAGGTCTATCGTAGTAGAGTACTGGCGAGTCAAGGTCGATCCTACAGAGACTCGTAAGAACGTCAAATTATCAAGATTGAGCTTGTCACAATTAACGGTCTACGACCAACTATACTCTAGACAGTAGTAATTTTGGTAACAATAAACTAGCAAGATTATGCAAGTTCACGGAGCAAACAAGAGTTTCTAAGGTATTAGTTCGATTATAAGTAATTAATTATTCCCCCCACACATGCAATAGTCCTCCCTATTGGTGAGTTTTAATTCATTGTTCAGCTACGGTTACAGCTCCTAACCCTATCTACTCCGACCATGGTAGTAGACAATCTCTACGCAAGCTACCCTCCTTAATTGGTCTGTAATAGCCCATACGCATAAAGAACTAGAGCTGTCGGTATTGAACGCTAACTCATACCGCAAACCCGCCTAGACAGCTGTTGACACTGATCAACACGTTTTTAGGGTCCATCAAGATAATGCCAAATTAACATGTAAATTAAATCTATCGATCAATGTAGCTGGCACCGATTATCATGAACTAGTAATATACTAGGTATTCAGTGTTGAAATAGTGTCCTAAACCCAATCGGGTTGGACTGGATCCGACCGGGTTGGATCATTTCTACTATTTCTTTATGTTTATACATATATTAAATGGTTTTTTTGTTGTCATATATATGTTCTTTTAAAGAACCAGTTATGAATTGTTATATGATAACGTCCTTAGTATTAAACTGTGATAGAGAAACAATGATAGGTGATTATGGTTGATGAGATCTCTAAGTACTTTAATAAGTTTGATACTTAAATGTCTCTAGGCTGATGTACTATTAAATAGGGCATTGATAGTATAACAGGCTAGCACGTATTAGATGTCTTCTGTCTTTAAGGGCAGGGATATATCTAGTCTATCGAAGTGTAGAGACACTTGGACTGTACGTGGACGTGTATTAGAGAATGCGTACGTTAGACTGACCCACTTACATTAAGTGTCGCACTATGTGGTAGTTGTGTAATTATCCTTTAGACCGGAGTCTTCATGGCATCACGGTGTGGATTGTCATGCTTTGACACTATTGAGGTTTTCCCTAGCCACGGGGCGATCATGCGGTAGTGATTGGATGTGATATTGAAGCATGCGAAGTATACATGTTTTGTCGTCTGGGAATCACGTACCCTATCAGTAGGGGTGAATATCCGAAAAGGCCTTCTTATAAGGAATATCTTACTCTCGTGAATCTTTGTAAAGTGGGAGTAAATGAGTTACTTCGAGAGAGAATGATATCCAGATTATAAGATACGATCGTTAATGTATCGACACTCGAGATATGATCGTATGGATATTATTACAGCGATAGGATTGTAATTTACATGGTAACTGTTTCACATTAAAGGTAGTAGTCATTGCATTTGACTCTTCCGATGATTGGGGGTCACGGTGTGTTGCTAGACGCTATCCCGTGATCGTTAGGCATGAAGGGCATTTTCTTAAATTGCACTTTGTGTCTACGGCCAACATATTCGGAAGCCTATCGGGTCACACACATATGAACATCTAGCCGGATTAAAATGTGGTTATAGATGATAACCGAATAAGGAAAGTTTATCTCGAGACTATAAAGGTAATAGTGGTAAATTAATATGGTGGTATTTATTTATTATGAATAAATATAATACAAGATATTAGTTATGTTGATTAAATAAATATACACATAATGTATGTGTGTCGAAATTATTATGTATATTGATACACATGTATTTTGTAAATTAATTAATCATAGTATTATATTAGTTAAAGAATATTCTGGAAGCGAATTTGTTGGTCAAAGGGGCGCCACTTTCAATGTGTATAAGATACACTTGGATTGTGCAATTTAATTAATAAGATTACCATAATATTAATATTGGATATTAATTGATTTTGAAAAATAGATTTATGGTAATAAGATAAAGATAGTCAATATTAGATATTGACAATATCTTGGAAATATTTAATATAAGATGTTAAATTAAATGAGATAAATCAATCTATGAGATTTTCCTCATTTTATTAGGAAAAATGTTTTCTTTCTCTCCACTCTACTCAAGACTTGTTCCCCAAGGATTTTGGAACACATATGGGGCGCCACCTCTATTATAAATATGAGGGGTTGGCTAGCTCTTTTGTACCCCACAATTGCAAGAGCTAATAGTTTTTGTGTAAAATAGAGAGCTTCCAATAAAGAGTTTGTGAGAGAAGAAAAAGGCCGGTCTAGCAACCGGAGTTCCAATAGCAATCCAATGGTGGATTCCGGTGGGTTTTTCGTGTGGACTAGCGGTAGAGGCCGAACACTTGGGCGGCTCCGTGCACAACTACTCTCCTTAGACGGACAAAGCGTCGATCTTGTAAATCAACCAAGGTAACCAACGTTTACTAGCTTATTTGTTTATTGCTTAAACGAAGTCGATCCTGGTTAAAAGGAAATAAAATTTTAAATTCAGCTGCGTTCCGCGTAGATTTTCTAACAGTGGTATCGGAGCGAGCTTCGAGTTTAAGCAATAAGCATGTTAATTTGTGTAGTTAATTTTATCGTTTAAATCAAGTAATTAAAAGATGAAAGATTTTTTATTATCAAAACGATACACGAAAAGAAAAGAAAAAAAAGGGATCCGGTGGTGCTCGGCCGACTGGCAGCGGCACCACCATCGGCGGCCGGTCGGCGGCGGTAGGGCAACCTGCTTTCGGCGTCGGTTGACTGGTCAAAGGTGGTGGATCCCTAAATTTTGTTTTGTGTATTTTGTGATTCAATATGATTCATAGTTGTGATTGATAATTCCTATTTTATTTAGTTGTGTCATGTAGCTAACCAATGGTTCAAATAATTTGATCCATTGGGATGCCACATGGCATTAAAATAATAATGGCATTTCCAAACTTTGTTTGGAATAGGCCTAGGTCCTTTCCAAATATTTGATTTGGGAAAAGGCGCAGCAAAGCCACTTCAAAATTTTGATTTTGGAAAGTGGCAGCATACTAACCAAAATATTGGCATTTTCAAATTTTGTTTGGAATGACAGCCAGGCCCTTTCAAAATATTTGATTTTGGAAAAAGATTGAGCCCAGCTAGCTTTTCAAAATTTTGATTTTAGAAAGGGCCAAGGGTGATGCTTTTTGGTTTAGGAAACCAAATGCATCACTTTTGATTATGAATCAAAAGGAAAGAAACAAAAGAGACCTAATTTTAATTTTGATTTATTTTAGAATAGTTCTAATTAATTAAAATTAAAATTAAAATCGTTTAAAATTAACCGTTAATTTTATTTCGATTAAAATCATTTAATTAATTAAATGTTAATTAGTTAATTGATTGGATAAAATTATTTAATAGATTAAATATTAATTGATTAATTAAGACGCAAGTAGTTAAATTTTAATTTATCTTTTTCATAAGATATTATTGTATGGATTAGATATTGTAGATATAATATGATTATATGGACCCCGATTGATCATGGACTCGACCGATAGGATAGATGTGAATGATTTATTTTTTATGTTGGTTTAAAAATTGTCCTAGGCCGTTATGAATAACGTGACCTAGTTTATTTTCTGCATTTATCCCATTCCCGTTAGCTCCCCTGCAGCGGCGGGTGTATTTATTTTATTACATAGAATTAAATGTAACAAGAATGGAGCGAAGATGGACACCAAAGAAAGAAGAATAAAGATCCCATTCGAGATGGCGCATTAAAGATCCTATTGGCGGTTGCAAACTACCTTAGATTGTGACCCGCGGTTTTAAATCGATTTGTATTCGAAACCGCACCTAGGAAAAGTCCATGATCATACCGGTTATTTTACGCATTTATTTATTTTGTGCTTGTATTTATTTTATATGATACGATAGATGCATGACTAGACACGATCTAGATAAATGTGTAGGATGTACGTCTATAGAGATAGACATATTTTTGATGAGACCATAATTAAATTAATTAAGTGAATTAATTTACACAAGTACTTCCACCTCAAAAGAATCAAGTTGAAATTGCCTCCCCATATTATAATGACGGTGAAGAGCCCTTGTTCGGATCAAACTCATCAGCCAAAGCAGGGGGTTGACCTACCTCGGGGATATCGTCATTATCGAGATATGATCGTATGAGATCTCACGAATATTGGGGTTATGACTTGACTAAGAATTCTCTCGGCCACCAGCGAAAGCGGGGTCGTTTGGATTTTAGAGGCAAGGGTTTGACTATTTCATAAGATGGAAAATTGTCAAAGAGTTGACTAGTCAAACAACAAAAGTCGTATAAGATACGATTGACAAAGAGTTGTCTACCTATTAGGCTATTTTCGGCCCACCAGCCAAAGCGGGGGTCGCGGTAGTTTAGTGGGATCTTGTCCACTAAAGAAATGAATAATTCTTGAAAGTTAATTGGAGGTAGTTGACTAGTGGGAGCAAAATCATAAACCAAAAGACCATTTTTGACTTTGCGTGTATAAACAACAACACTCTTTTATTTTCATTTTTATGTTGTAGTTTTAGCAAACTTTATATTTATGTTTTTTTTTTCTCGATTAGTAAAACCAAATTATGACTGTTACCTTTTGAGAAACGTTCTCAAATATGGTTAAATAATTTTAATCCTTTTAAAATAAGAAATGACACGAGCAATCCCGTTATAGTAGTTAGAGACAAGGAGACTACATATTTGATGCATTACTCCAAGACTTTAATTATTAAAGAAAAGCGGAAGCTCATGATATTGGATACAATCCAATATGATCATTCAGTCATACGATGACAATTAATTCAAACGTTGGATAAGAATGACTAGACCGAATTTTGGAAAGGTTGTTTTCAAAATTGTAAGATTTAAGTATCGACTTAATTCTATCATTGCTTAAAGGTTAATTAAATAGTCAATGTTTTGAATACGATTCAAAAGGTTAAATAAACTATTTAATAAACTTTAGATTTTCTTTACGAAAGGAAATTAAAGACATAACTCTTGTGATCTTTCTTAAGTCATATGAAGACTACACTAAGAAATATTTACAAGTGCTTGAAGGATTAAAAAGGAAGTTAGGGCGTATGCTTAAATAGAGAACTTATTGAAGTCTCTATTCTAGGCAAGTGAGTTGAGATAAATCTATCTAAGTTCAAAGTCGACTCTAAGATATATGATATCTTACGAGTGTGATTAAATTAGAAAGATTAAATAAAGATATGAAAGGTGAAGCAAACGTTATAACACTTACCATATTCTGAATCTATTAAACTGACAAGGGAACTAAATAAATGTTATTATGTTCCGGTTCTTATGAAGGACACAAGTTCAGTTATTTGTTAGGATTTAGCAGACATATTCAATTGTAAGGAATAAATGTTATTCCGACAAATTTGAAAGGTCACTGAATCTAACATACTAGATTGAAGTCACTATATAGTTGATATAGGTGAAAAATCTCAACTAAATATTTGTATGGCTATTATCCTTGATTTATGGCTATTCTAGGCACAGTCTCTATGGAAGGGAAGCGTGTAACCAAACGTCATTCTGATGATGTTGAACCATATGATTATGAATCATGTGGGTTATACGTATCTTATCCAAAGAGGACTAAAATACCCTTTTAAGAAAAGGTTATGAAACCTAGAAGATTGGCTAGAGCCTAAACATATTGATGTTTGTTAGCTTATGAAAATTAATGCCACAAATAATTGTTTATTAATCTCTATGACTATTTTTAGAAATAGTTGAATGTACTTATTGAAGTACTACGATTCGGAAAGCCCAAAAAGTTTGAGCTAGTACGAATATGGGATTGATGAGCTGCTTAGGAATTAATCTTCAATTGGATTGAAGCAATTAATATCTGTAGGGTGTTTCAGAAGACGTCTGAAATAGAATCAGATTCTCCTTTGAAGGATACCATCTTTGGATACGCAATTAGATTGTGTTCCCAAAATAGAAACAACACTTTATATGATAAAGGTGTGACGCAAGCCATGCGAAGTATCCCTTACCCGTTTCGGGATAGTGCCCTTATACTTAACCGAGTTCCAAAGAATAAAGGTTGAATAAATTCCATTTTAGATATGGAAGTGGATAATGTCAAATCTATCTTAACCGATGATTTGAAGTTGGCATAGGCAAAGTCAGAAAGGATTGGCGCCTAGTACGACATATGCAACTTTGTGGAATATCATAGCAAGTACGCTAGATATCATTTACTTGTCCGCGGAGCAAAATGTTTGTCTCCAAACATGCTGTCTTCTAGAGGAAGTGTTTCTTCCAAAAGAAACAATGGGAGTAGATTTAGATCTCAAAGGTAGTTTGAGAACCACAAGGATTTATTCAACCACAGGAACGTGCGCAGACACCACATAACGACGAGGTGTAGAATACTTCTCAGTGCACACAAAAGTTCTATAAGTCTGTGGATAACCTCAAGCCTGAAAAGGCTGTTGGTATGTTCATCTTGAAGAATGAATATCTCACGACTTATGAAAGAATGTTTGAAAGGCAAAATTGTGAGATATGGCCAGTAGCCATAATATCTGAATTAGATTCCATCAGCGACAACCAGGTTATGAACCCAGTTTGTCTTACCTAGAGGGAATGTCCCTGAAAGGCTGACATGGATGGTAATATGATTACCATAAGGCTATAGTGACGGCTGAAGGGTACGAGGTGTAAACCTTGTAATTATCTTTATGCTGCCAGCTGACCTCAGTTCTATTCAGACGATGCTTATTATAACTTCGTATCATGACTATACAATAGAGTTGAAGATGTTGGGCAGAAAGCTCGATGTTCATAGACGATGACATGATATGTAAGCCCACAAGATCCATTTATGGACTCAAACAAGTTTCTCTAGACGATTTCTTTGTTTGACAATCAAAGGAGTTTGACTTAGTCAAAAGAAGGATATGCCCATGTGCAAGATGGATAGTGAGAGTGTGTTACGTTTTTGAGTAAGGTATTGGATATCTCTCTCGAGAATTATTACCCCATGTCACAATCAATTAATGTTTGGTAGTTCAAGGTCTTTACGAAAGCACTTGGATTGACAATTCTTATTTTAGAAATAAGAATCTATAGCGATAGATTTAACTGTTGTTAGATTATAGTTTACCTATATATATGTGATGCTAAAAGAGTTTAGCATAGGTCGTGACAAGGGATACTGCAAGCCGGTGTTCTTAAGATCTATCTATTGTAGGACGTTAGTCCTAAAGATAAGGTGAAGGATAATGCTTATGGAGGTTTCCTTTGCTACATCGATAGGAACCATCATAAAAGTAATGCCAGATGTTCATAATCCATGAACCGTCATGAGCAAGTATGAAAGTAAGTCTGGTGAATGTTGAGGATATCCTTAAACAAGTTAAGGATGGTTTCCTAGTTTATCGAAACTTGGAATCAGATAAATATAGTTATACAGACATATATCCTAAGTCTTATGAAGGCGAGTGTGAGTTACAGTCTGGGTTTGCAGTCACTTTGATTAAGTGATACAGTGAGCTGGAAATGTTCTTGGTTATGGGTCACTGTAAATCCTATAAATAGGCCAAAACACAGTAGTGCCTTGGAGGCGCAGCGGGAGCAGTACATGGATCTAGGAGGTTCATTCTTGAACCTTATACGGTTCTTCCACCGTTTCAATATAGCTGATATAGTAAGTGGATTCATTGCTTGGAGCAAGGACCAGGGTCTCGTCCGAGATTCGTGTGTGTGTTGAGGCGGTTCCTTTGACTTGGTCATCTGGAGCATGGTATGAAGATAGTCTGAGTCCCCACGGATAGCGATCCGTTTATGGCTAGGGCTGGTTGCGTGTATTGCATGAGATTCTTGTGTTTCAACTTGGTCTTGTGTGTGCGAGTGATTGGTTTTAGGCCAAGTGGGAGATTGTTGAAATAGTGTCCTAAACCCAATCGGGTTGGACCGGATCCGACCGGGTCGGATCATTTCTACTATTTCTTTATGTTTATACATATATTAAATGGTTTTTTTTGTTGTCATATATATGTTCTTTTAAAGAACCAGTTATGAATTGTTATATGATAACGTCCTTAGTATTAAACTGTGATAGAGAAACCATGATAGGCGATTATGGTTGATGAGGTCTCTAATCACTTTAATAAGTTTGATACTTAAATGTCTCTAGGCTGTTGTACTATTAAACAGGGCATTGATAGTATAAACATGCTAGCACGTATTAGATGTCTTCCGTCTTTAAGGGCAGGGATAGATCTCGTCTATCAAAGTGTAGAGTCACTTGGACTGTATGTGGACGTGTATTAGAGAATGCGTACGTTAGACTGACCCACTTACATTAAGTGTCGCACTATGTGGCAGTTGTGTAATTATCCTTTAGACCGGAGTCTTCATGGCATCACGGTGTGGATTGTCATGCTTTGACACTATTGTTTTTTTCCCTAGCCACGGGGCGATCATGTGGTAGTGATTGGGTGTGATACTGAAGCATGCGGAGTATACATGTTTGGTCTTCTGGGAATCGCGTACCCTATCAGTATGGGTGAATATCCGAAAGGGCCTTCTTATAAGGAATGTCTTACTCTCGTGAATCTTTGCAAAGTGGGAGTAAATGAGTTACTTCAAGAGAGCATGATATCCAGATTATAAGATACGATCGTTAAAGTATCAACACTCGAGATACGATCGTATGGATATTATTACAGCGATAGGATTGTAATTTACACGGTAACTGTTTCACATGAAAGGTAGTAGTCATTGCATTTGACTCTTCCGATGATTGGGGGTCACGGTGTGTTGCTAGACGCTATCCCGTGATCGTTAGGCATGAAAGACATTTTCGTAAATTGCACTTTGTGTCTACGGCCAATATATTCGGAAGCCTATCGGTCACACATATATGAACATCTAACCGGATTAAAATATGGTTATAGATGATTACCAAATAAGAAAAGTTTATCTCGAGACTATAAAGGTTATAATGGTAAATTAATATGGTGGTATTTATTTATTATGAATAAATATAATATAAGATATTAATTATGTTGATTAATTAAATATACACATAATGTATGAGTGTCGAAATTATTGGGTATATTGATACACATGTATTTTGTAAATTAATTAATCATAGTATCATATTAGTTAAAGAATATTCCGGAAGCCAATTTGTTGGTCAAAGGGGCGCCACTTTCAATGTGTATAAGATACACTTGGGTTGTGCAATTTAATTAATAAGATTACCATAATATTAATATTGGATACTAATTGATTTTGAAAAATAGATATATGGTAATAAGATAAAGATAGTCCATATTAGATATTGACAATATCTTGGAAATATTTAATATAAGATATTAAATTAAATGAGATAAATCAATCTATGGGATTTTCCTTATTTTATTAGGAAAACGTTTTCTTTCTCTCCACTCTACTCAAGACTTGTTCCCCAAGGATTTTTGAAGACATATGGGGCGCCACCTCTATTATAAATATGAGGGGTTGGCTAGCTCTTTTGTACACCATAATTGCAAGAGCTAATAGTTCTTGTGTAAAATAGAGAGCTTCCAATAGAGAGTTTGTGAGAGAAGAAAAAGACCGGTCTAGCAACTAGAGTTTTCCAATAGAAATCCAATGGTATATTCCGGCAGGTTGTTCATGTGGACTAGAGGTAGAGGCCGAACACTTGGGCGGCTCCGTGCACAACTACTCTCCTTAGACGGTCAAAGCGTCGATCTTGTAGATCAACCAAGGTAACTAATGTCTACTAGATTATTTGTTTATTGCTTAAACGAAGTCGATCCTGGTTAAAAGGAAATAAAATTTTAAATTATGATGCGTTCCCGCGTAGATTTCCTAACATTCAGATCTAGCGATATAGACCGTCGCAGATCTGAAGAACGCAACTACTATCTCATGATTTCTTCACCAACGAATTAGATATATAGCACATGGGTAAAATAAACTAACTACTACATAATTAAACTAAATAAACAATTAAAACATACTAGTCGAATAGAACAACGACAGATCTACATCTTGGAAAAGACAGAAAATCATACCCTCAAAGACTAGCGTAGATCTCCCTCGGATCTCTCCCTAGGCGGCGACTCCGTCGTCTCTCCGACCAGAACTCATAAAATAATAAAATAAAGAACAAAGAACTTTTATTGCATAATACTTGTAATATTTGTGTGGTACTTGTGTTACATTGAATTCTGAGGCGAGGCCTCTTATTTATAGCTACATAAACCGACTTAGAAACACCTAGATCTACCCGTTGTCCAAGAAAACGCGTTTCGGAAAGATCTGGAACCTCGGTAAGTCGGTGCCTATCCTCGGTAAACCGAGGGCAATTTTGTCTTTTTTTCTCTGCCGACTTAGCTTGGAATGTTCTGGAATACCCTAGGCCCAATCATTTCGTTCAGTTCACTCCAGATTCATCCATGATGCTCAGCCCAATATTTCTTATCCTGAAAATAATCAAATAATGCACAAAATAATATCAAAATTGGGAAAATAAACGTTAAGTCCAGATTTCTCGACTAACGAACCCGACATATGATATTCAACTTAAATGGTTCATATTTATAGGCCAAAACAACTATTTTTAGTTCATAATTGATAGAAAGTTGATGCCGTTGGATAGACTATTTTAACTTCCATCACTTAAGAGCGTTAATAATGGAATTTTGGTTTATAGGTGTTAAATAGATATCCTACCATCCTTTTAGCTTTCCGGAGAAGCCTGATATAATCATTTCTGCTACATTTTTATCACTATTTTGACCATTATGTGTCCTAAATGCATTAGCATACATTGTCAGTTGTTGTAGTATACTCTAATTTCATATTCCGATTTTCCATTTATGTTCCAATCATAAATATAATCACTGCTAAATTGTGGTTGTGATATTGGTTTGATAGTGTTTAGATCTGGAACAGAATCCCATTCAATCTTATTGATCAAACTTTCTAATTCCTGGAACTGTTATATTGTTTTATCAGAATCTGAACTGGAATCATGGTCTAGGGTATTTATCCTTTTATTTGAAGACATTTCATTCGGTGTGTAGTATTACGGAGGTTGAAATAAGTAATTATTGAAAATCTTGTGCCTTTCAAAATCTCTTTTTAAAAGGAACAACAATTTTGTGAGAAACCTTTCTTTCCAAAACTGTTTATATAATAAATGGAAAGTGGCTTGAAAATGTTTTAGATATGATGTACATGAATTATATTTTAAAGATCCTTTCAAGGTTTTCTTGTTAGGATTACTTGGTTGTAAATGATCCAATTTATCCTTTATAACCATGTATGGATCTATGGACATGATATGGTTTTGGATGATACCAAATTTTTTGTTCATATCATATTCTAGACTATTATCATACACGTTTTGAGACAAGGATGCTATACTGATGAGATTTTGAAGAGAAACTCGTTGGATGGTAGAAATTAATTGACCCTTACTAGACTCTTGGATTTCATTAGAGTCTTGTCTTAGAGCAATCATTTTGGTTGTTGTTGTTTCATGACTTCTATCTTCCTTAGTTTTCTCATTAGACAATCCTGTTAACAAGAATTGTGTTGGAAATTGAATTATCTAATCATCATATGTGTATTAGTTATGGATTTAGACGGGTTCTTCATAGGAGTAGATTCAACTAGTATTGCTCTAGTAGTTATCTGTTCATACAAGGAATGATTGCCTTGTGAGGCTTTTACTGAGTTAATAGTATTCTCCGATATTGGCTCAGTCTTTTCTATTCCTGTTTTAATCATTTCGCTTTGGAAAGTTGGAGGAATGACCTTTTGAATTAAAGGTTTTGTATTTATACTATCATTTTTCTTAATGACATCGGATTCTTTCTTTATTGATTCTGTGTAATAGGTTTTGTCGTTACTCATCGCTTTAAATAAAGCTGAATGATGATACGATTTCTTCTTAGAATCAATAATTATCTTCCATGAAGGAATAGAAAAATCAGGAGAGTTTTCAAAAGGATAATTGATGGAATTTTCATATGCATAGATTTCAAACCATTGAAAGAATAAAATATTGACTTTATAGTCGAAGACGTATTCATAGAACTTGTCTTGGATATACTGTCTAGTTTTAAGGAAGTTTTTGAAAAACCATATTCTTTTCTCAATGTTATAATCAGCACAAAAATCATTAAGAAGGAATTGTTTAATAGGTTAAACTCTTTATTATTCTTATGACTATTCAATTTTAGCAGTTTATCAATTGTAAATTGATAATCTTCTATATCAATATTTTCTCCGCTCGTTATCTTCCTAGTTAGATCTACGAATAACGATCTTGAAACAGAATCAGACGAAGTAGAGCCAGAGCGGTGCGAATCCATATCTATGTCATAACCTATTATATGGGGCTTATATTCTTACTACGGTCCCTAAACAAAATAAGGATAAACTACCTACACCTGAGGACTTACTACACCTTATATACCGTTCGGGGCAAATATGCTCATAAGAACACAATCCTTTCTACAACAAGGATGAGACGCTGACTGTACCAGACCTCTACACCACACACAACACTACCCCCTCGTGGCTCTGCTACCAAGACGGCCACAGTGATCAAGCAAGGGGGGACAATGGGACGGGGAAGGATACGGATATAGAGAGATATATAAAGATGCAATTAATAAGTGCAAAAATTAAAAAGGAAGTAAGAACATAATTTGTAAACAGGAAGATGACTCATTATGAGCCAAATTTGGGAAGATAACCCAACGGAATAGTAAATATATATATATATATATATATATATATATATATATATATATATATATATATATATATATATATATATATATATAGTAAATATGTCGGTAAATACTGAACTTTTTTTTAATTATATACTATAATTAGTACATATATATATATATATATATATATATATATATATATATATATATATATATATATAATATAAAAATAATAATATACTATAATCATGGTTGAGAAGATAACTCAATTGGATTAGTTATATATAAACATAAAAATAAAAATAAAAATAAAGATAAAAATAAAAATAAAATAACAAAAATAAAAATAACAATAAAAGTAACAACTGGATTAAGGACTAGTTGGACGGAAAAATATTAAACGATCGTGAGAACCCCTAATCTTGTTGAAAGAGTCAACACAGATCTCACGGAACAGTAAGTAGTCTGTTGACGGAAACAACTGTTCATATGTCGGAATAGTATCCACTATGAAAGATGTCCGGCAAACAGAAAAATAAAAGAAAAGGTGGTGCTATAATCGCAGCCACATGTGTACTAGATGATAGTAATTAGGGAAAGAAGCTACCTTTATAGAAGAATAGTAGATCTGAAACTTTGACTACCGGTTACCGGAAAACACTGCTCACCGGAGTTGTTATACAAGTTCCAGGTGGAACCAAACTTCAAAACAAGTCCAAGTTGGACTTAACTTCAAACATAAAGATCAAGTTCAAGTTGAATCTAACTTCTTTGTAGTATAGAAGAAATAACAACCAAGAACATTACAAGAATTATAGTAATTGAAAGAAGAAATTGAAAATTGGAGAAGAGTTGGAGGTTTGCTTTAATGAAAATTTCCTTTATTTTTTTTCCTCTCTCTGTTTTCTCCTTCTCTGAATGAGCCCCCAAGCTATGCTTATATAGGCAGTTGGGTGCCAGATAAGTCCAAATATGAATAGTAATCGAATCTTGCTTTTGTATTGTTTGAACAGTAAAAGTCATGACATAGTGGACGACATGGGTCCCACGTATCTTTTACTTGTCATTTAGCCATAGTCAATAGTATTTCTGATGCAGGTGTCATCATTCTAGAGATAAATCGCTTTCGTAATCGCTATCATTGCCCATGAAGATTGGTTGTGGTATCATCATTCTGTACCTTGCAGCGTTTTCTTCAGCCTTATACTTTTCTACCAACTCTGGGAAGTTTTTCCTGGCCTTGATGAGGGTGTACATCCTGCTTCTTACTTTTGTAAATTTACTTGCAGTGTAGATCTTGTATATTTGGTTTTGATATACAATAATGTTATATGTCATATAGTTTTGAAGTATTTTGCATTCATTGAAATTTAATGCAAGGTTAGTACTTCTCCACCTGTTGATTTTTTCTCGGAGGTTGCCTTGCAATGTTCTTTGTGATCTCTGTTGATCAGAACATGGCCTTGGATAAAATCCGTATTTTAGCATCCATCCACAAGCACTAGATGTATTGATGGTTCAAACACATGTTTGGCCCATTCTGGTGATTTTGAACTGATCCTTATCAAGATGTAGTGTTCTTTTACCGTTTCTTTGTATTTGGTAACCACCTCTTTAAATATACTCCACAACCAACTGAATTGAGAAAGGTCTTCACCGGATGGGATGACGATTTGTTTAATTACTCCAAAGTCAAGTAGAGTTTGTATTGTAATATTTTCACCCTTGTAATAGATTTCTTCATTGTGACAAGCATTTCATAGCCAGGCATTAATGATACACAGATTTACTTTATATTCAAGTGTACATCTATAGAAATCCGGTTTTCAACCGTTTGCACATATGCCTGTCCTGCTATAACTAAACTCTTGCTGGACATATACGCCATGTATTTTGATCCTGTTATGCAAGATGTATTCGAGGAACTCATGTATTCTTCTTCCTTTTCTTCAAAAGTCTTGTGAACCTTTTGGAAGATATAATCTTGGATTGCTTCAGGTAAAACGCCAATTTGCCGGTTGTGGAGGAAGAACATTCTTGCTGGGTTAAGAGTCTTTGTAGATGACTCATTCATGTGTGTCAACTTGTTCTTGAGTTCAAGAACATGTCTTTCAAGTCTATGGCAATCTATTTTCAACATATGCCTTTCAAAGCGTAGAAATTTTATTTTAGGGTAATCATCGGTGTTTTTTATGATATCCACAATGTAGTAATTTTTTTTCTAGCCTTTTAGATGCTAAAGCTTTATCTTCTTTTAATGTATGAAATCCATAAAATTCAGGATCTGGAGCATTTATTGAGTCTTTTATTAGTGACCATGTTTTGTAGATTCCTGGGGTTTTACCCTTTAGTATCACAAAATAGACAAAGTTACTTTTAGTAACAAAGTATTCTTCAAGATTCTGTAGACATTTATGGTGTCTAGCCTCATCTTCCCTGTTTTGATAAAGTTGATCAATAAGGTTTTGATGATCTTGTGTTAATCTTTTGTCCGTGGCACTTTGATATTTTGTTTCTTTCTTGGAGCATGACTCCATCTGTGATGAATTATTGGAAACAAAATTTATTGATAATTTTTTCTTTTGGAAGCCTTTGTTTTGTACAAGACTTTGAACAGATTTTTTTTGTTCTTCATATCAATTTCCCGAGATGTTTCAAGGAATTCAAATTGTATGGTTTCATTTTGGATATCAAAAGAAATGGAATTCATCCCAACAACATAAGGAGTAATCAATGAAATAAATGGAGTTCCTAAGATTACTGTATGATTTATGTTTCTAACAAGGACGAATGTTGTTTTAAATAAAAATCCATTTTTTACTATCGAGGCTTCTATTTTGGCATCGATGTGTAACTTGGAATTGTCAGCAGCTGATAATTGGTCTATGGTTCTTTCCCTAAAATTTTCAGGTACCAAACCTGGTTGGATATAGTTTAGGTCAGTGCCTGTATCAAATAGTGCGACAATATCAATCCTGACACCTTTAGGAAATTGGATGTGATTTTTACCAAATATTTTCTTACGACTATTTCTTTAAATCTTAGGAATGTATCTAGCGTTTTCTCCTTTTCTGGATGGTTTGTTTTTTAGAGAGTATTTTTTATGAAACCGATCTCTTGATTTTGTGATTCCTTAAAGGTGATTAAATCTAGTTTAATATCTTTTAGCATGTTTTGGATATCATTTGTAATATCAAGCTTTGGTCTTAATTTGAGAATTTCTGTTAGGTCATAGGGTTTCCTTGGTTCTATATGATCCATATTTTTAAGGGGATCAAGGATTCTTTCAAGATAGTTTTGAAAAAGGCTAGAATCATGTATATTTTTTAATACTTCTAACCGGAACTCTTGGTTTTTTGTAAGAACATTGATATGTTCTCTTGAGTCCGTAGTAGAGGAGAGTGTATCATCTTGCTGAATACTCTTTTCTATATCAGAGGAATCAGTGCTTGTATCATTAAGTAAGATGGATATTTTATTTGTTAATTCCTCTTTTAGGTTTAATTGATATAGCCTTTTATTAAGTCTACAATAGTTTGCAGTGTGTCCTTTCTTATGGCATTTGTAGCATTCAATATCTTTGTACCTACCTTCAAATTCTTTCCTTGGCGAAGGATTATTACGGTGGTAACCCCTATCCTGGAATTTTGTCCTAGATTCTTTCTTTCACGTTGTAAAATGGTCTTTTGGGGGTGTTTTATTTGTACTACAACCACCCTCCTCCTTGCATTTTGTGACTAGTTTTTGTGAGTAGATATAAAATTGAATACAGAAATTACCTAATTCTTTCTTAGTTTGTTTTAGTTCACTTTCAAGGTGTTTTTGGAGTTTTAAATCTTGACATATCTTTAAACCTTCTTGTTGGGTTAAACGAACTAATTGGCCGTATGTAAACTCATCTTAAGGAATAATTTGTTTTCCGCAATTTTCTCTTATCTTATTTCTAACCTTTTCTCCAAGAAGATTAGGTAAACCGGCTAGGAACTTCTCTTTTCAAAAAGGTTGATTAGAATCTTCCCTTAGCATTATTCTGGTTAAGAAAGTATTCTTGTAATCTAAAAAATCACTAAGTTTTCTGCATCTTAGATTTGCAAGTAATTCATCATTTTTATCCCTAATATGGGACGGGTCTCCTATGAAATGCAAGGAAATTGCAAGTATTAGAGTGTCAACCGCATTTGATTGGGCAAATCCATCAGGATCCATAATAACTTCTCCTTTTGTATTGAGCTTAACAGCGTTAATAATGGAATTCTGGTTTATAGGTGTTAGATAGAAACCCCACCATCCTTTTAGCTGTCCGGAGAAGCCTGATATAATCATTTTTACTATATTTTTGTCACTAATTTGACCATTATGTGTCCTAAATGCATTGGCATATATTGTCATTTGTTGTAGTATATTTATAATTTCATATTCTGATTTTCCATTGATATTCCAATCATAGATCGAATCACTACTGAACTGGGCTTGGGACACTGGTTTAGAAATATTAAGATCTGGGACCGAATCCCATTCGATCTTATTAACCTGATGTTGAGGTTTCTTAAATGGTTGGTACTCATTATCCGTAATTTCTTTCAAAGTGTTTATTCTATTTCCTAAGGATCGTTCAGGAGTATCTGGAATGATGTAGGTAGAGCTACTTAATTTATACTCAATGTTCCCTTTTGAAGAGATTTGGTAAGGTTTAAATATAGGACACTGGATTTAATATCCTTACTTAATATCTATTTGTTTGGATTATTAATTATGACTGAATGGGTTTGAATCAGACTTTCGATTCGTTCAATTTGTTTTCCTATAGTTGCTAGATAAGTATTGGTAAAATTTATTTGTGATACAATACTCTTCCTATTTGGTTCTAAAGGGCCATTAATAGGTACCGCTTCAACCTTTCCTTCTCCTAATGGTAATAGTATTTCTTGGAAAGGTGGTGTTTTGACAGGACTTTATTGGCACTATTTTTTGTTTCACATTCCGCAACTTTTTTTTTTCTCAGAGACTAGATTAACAATATTATTGAAAGGATAATCAATTGAATTCTCAGAGCAGTATATTTTAAACCAATTGAAGAACAATATATTGACCTCATGTTTTATCACAAAATCAAAAAATTGTTCTTGGATATTTTGTCTTGTTTCAAGAAAGTTTTTAAAGGACCATGATCTTTTGTGGCGGTTAGGTTTAGCCACAAAATCATCATGAAAAAACTTTTTGTTGATTTTAAATTCCTTTTCTAGAACATTGATCCTTTTCCCGATATTTTCTGATACAGAAGAATAAGTCGGGCTAGAAGGAGCATCATGAGTAGAGGGTATCTCAGTGTTAGCTTCAAATGTATAAAAAGGTCTTGGTATTTCACCCGAATAATCAACCTTTATTGTATGAGAATTTGGTATAACAGAGATTGATCTTCTATGTTTAACTGGTGTATTTATTTGAGAAACTCTTCCTAAATCAATAGTGCTTGATTCAGAGATGTTCCTGATACCTAACGCTTTGGGATTTTGTAAAAGAGATACCGACTCTTCCATCCTCATATTCCGTAACATAATTATGTTGATTGTTTGGCCTTAAGTTGTTACTAGAAGGTGGTTTGATTTCTCCTTCGAGGAACCATTCATCAGGAATAGTTATGTCTTTCCATTGAATCGTTCTAGGAATATTAGCATTTGCACGAGAGAAGTCAATTTGTAACAAAAGGGTTGAGCCTTTCGGACATGTATTCCTTGCTCTAGTTGCAAAAGTTGTCATCATAGTTTTGTAGTAGACTCTATAGATGATTGCAATAGGTATAGATCCTTCAAGAATTCTATAATTATGAGTCTTTATTTGCAAGACTAGGCTTTTCAGAATATTTTTGTCTGAGAATGATACTGATAGGTTTGGAAAGCAATTAAACGATATAGGTCATGTTCAAAGACTAGAATCAATTGAACTGAGAAGGGAATCTTCATAGCCTGAATGCCTAGCATCCCTAAGCATGACAAGAATAGAAGTATTCAAGCCTTCTTTTGTGAGGGGTTTAATTCCAACCTGAACTAAACCAATATTTATATACCCATGCTTTCGTTCTCTGTGTTTTTGTATAGTTTTGGGTGTAAGTAGGTAAATAGTTTTAGAGGGGTTTTGTATTTGTATATCATTTCTTCTGTTTTAATGGTATAGTCAGATATTATAGGACACCAGGATTTATAGATATGTTTCTTACTTACCTTAGGAATCTTCCAGTTATCAATTGACTCATTAAAATCTTCTATAACGTATTCTTCACTGTTTATTATCTTAGTTGAACAATTACTAGATTGAATTGACGCAGAATAAGACGAAGTAGAGTCAGATATCTGCTTCACAACCTATTATATGGGGCTTGTATTCTTACTACGGTCCCTGAACAAAATAAGGATAAACTGCCTACACCTGAGGACTTACTACACCTTCTGTACCGTTCGGGGCAAATATGCTCATAAGAACACAATCCTTTCTACAACAAGGACGAGACGCAGACTCTACCAAGCCTCTACACCACACACAACACTACCCCTCGTGGCTCTGCTACCACCCTTTTCTCTTTAGGTGAAGTTATATATATGGACTCCACCTATATATTATATGCATATTATCATAAATCATACAATCTCATTTTGCTCATGAAAGTCATTTATTATTTTAATTGTCACTTTCAACGTCTTCTTTAATCACCGTATTTTCCGTTCTAATGCTAGCACATAGTTTTTTGTTTTTTTTTTTTTTTGAGAATAGCATATAGCCTTCCAATTATATAATAAAAGTGTACAAAAAACATTTATAATAAAAATAAAAATAAAAAAATTCAGTCGTGTAGCATTAGATTAAATTACACGACGGATGACACAACGTGATCTCCCAACATGTAGCAAAAAAATCAGTCGTGTAGCATTAGAGTAAATCAGTCTTAATTGATTGTGATGTAGTGATTGTAGACTCATTAAAATCAAGGATGAGAGATCACGTTGTGTGATTTTTGTTTTGCTTCTATCATTACTCTTCTGTGAATGCTTTCAAATGTATGTAATGCGAGAATGTCCAAGAAAGAAATACTATTTGTTAGATTTGCTATATAAAAAATTGACTGAACAAATGTAAGAGATCATGTTCTGAACTAACTAAAAATACACGCACTATAGTAAATTAATTTCGAAAGACCGATTTAATGCATAAAGGAAAATCTCATATATAACTCAATCATATGTGGAAGTAACTCAGAAAAAATAAGAGAAAAATAACACATGTGGAAGCCACAAATTTTTCGGTTTTCCGGTATCTATGTCCTTCAATAGCTTGCGTACAATGCATTTTTCACGGAATATTCTAACACTAATATTTAATTATTTTTTTAAGAATTCTAATGCTAAGAATTATAAGGAGCAATTTTGAACATAATTCTCAAAAAAAATTATTAATCAATAAAAGACATCATACTGATTGATGAAATATGAGCCTAAATAACGGAAATTTAAGGAAGGGGTTTCACAATTGGTAGAAGGGGGAAGAGGAAAGTATTTAAGCAAAATTAATGTAATAAAGGATTCGAATCAGCTAGAAAACACACATATATCATCATCATGTCGTCCTACTACTTTTAGAAATGAACATCTTAAGAGGCCCATTTGACTTTTTACCACCAACGTGCTCATCTTCACCACACCATTTGAAGAGCTTATTCGAGTCGTTGAATCTGAACCCACGGGTGTGAGACAGTTTCATCCACCTGTACACACATAAATTGACATACGAAAGTTGCAAAAGAAAATAAAAGCATTTAGGATACAAAATATTAGGAGAGAATCGAAGTATTTTTATTATTCTCTAACGCATCTTATAACTCAACAAAAGGCAAATACGAACTCACTATTCGATTTATAAACCATTAGAAACCACAAACCTTGCACTGATAATGAAGGAAACCCTGATTTTCCTGCTTCCACTTGACATAATCAGTTAGGATGAATTTAGTGAAAGCCTTGGAAATTAAGTCAATGAATGGGATCTAGGAATAAGAAAAGTACCTAATATAACATAGTTCAATCAATAGAGATACTATTGAAGATAACATAGTTCAATCAATAGAGAGATACTATTGAAGATCTACTCCAAGCTTCAACCATGACCAAATAAAAAGTTAGATTAGTTTTGTGACGCCCCTGTCTTGTATACCGAGTTCTTATCCGGAAAAAAAAACGCCCGACACGCATATAATTAAAATTTAATCTAATTATATATGTAAGCGTTACGTAAGCAAACATCAGAGAATAAGCGGAAGGTAAAACGACTGACTCGGGTAATTAAAACAACTAAAAGCGATTGAAAGTAACACAGACTGCATCAATTACATCATCAACAGACTTATTATAATCATCGAGTACAAATGGATCCATTACCACTTGTTAACCATAAACTCGACACATTGCTTTCTATCGTTACAAAGGTTAAGAGAATTTATACCCAAAAGTAAACTGACAAAAAAAGCAACAGACTTCATCTGCATCATCTCCGGGTCACTCCTCTGTGGCCTCAAAAACAACCTACAACAACCACCCTTCTCGGGTGGGGACAAGAGAGAAGATGGGGTAAGTACATATGTATTTAGTAAAGGGTAGAAAAAACGGATACAACAAATAGCATACACATATATAATTATATAACATGAATACTTTCTACACTCACTACCACATAGGTTGTAATAGTAGAGCTCACTCCCCTCCACTAGCTCCGTAGTAGCATATCCTCGCACAAATAAGGTTTGTTACATCATGATCGGGGTGACCCGAATCACCCACGGGTCAACCGTATATGAGCGAACCAAAGTAACAGACAGAGCCGCACCGGGTGGATGTCACTGACCAGATCGATCAAAGCCAAAGGTGTCCCGACCAGAGACACAGACGAGCCAGGCCAAGGTAGGTCCCCGACTGCAGGACGCAGGCCCGACCCGGCCAGGCGGAGTCCCCGACTGAGGAAGCAGACCGATCAGACCAGGGGAGGTCCCTGAACAACAAGAAGACAGATCGGAGACATACCCGTCTGGAATAAAGAGCAGTTATGACTAAGCGTGGGACGTGGGGGCTTACATAACCACCCATTAACTCCATTATCATCGATAACCGCCTAAACTATTGTTGGACTTGATTCCAAATATATATATATTTGGATACGTAGGCAGCTTATTCCCTAAGTTCAGTCCATTCATAAACAAAAACTACTCTCTGTTCAATCCTAGAGCAAGAAGACCCAATATTTTACCCGTTTCATTCTGAGTTCGATCATTGGCGCTAGAAGGAGGGTAGTTTTTGTTTCTAGTGACAAATCAACAGAGTAGTGAACATGAAATCTAAGAAAACTCAACAAGGGAAGGACCTAGCAGGTACCTCGCACAATCTAGAAAATATGGATCAAGATCAAGAACGAAATCCAGAGAAACAACCAGAAGATCAACCAAATCCTAAAGATTTGGCGAAACAACTCTTAGTAGATGCTTTGAAGACAATGGGGGATCAAGATTTCCAGGTTCTTTTCGAAAGTGTTAGAAGGGGGAAGGAAAAGGTAGAAACTCTTGGAGAAGAAAGGCAGTTATCACCAGAAAACGCGGATGGTCACACGGAAGTTGAGAATCCAGATTGCCGAGTTGTTAAGAGCAAAACTCGCGTCAGCGAATGAGGCCGCAAAGGCCGAGTTGGATGCAATGCTAGAAGATGAAGAGGACGAGTTCCATTTGGCTTCACCTTTTGCAGAGTATATCGAAGCATACCCATGTCCCAGAGGATTCAAGATACCCAAAATCAGTCCGTATGATGGAACAAAAGACCCGTACGATCATATGCATCAGTATATAGCGCATATGCAGTTATACAACGCCCCGGACGAAATGAAGTGCAAAGCTTTTCCAGCACTTCTATCTGGAAGGGCTAGGGACTGGTTTAACAAGTTGCCGTCCAGATCTATCACCAGCTTTACGGTTTTGACAAAGAAATTCATGAGCATGTTTATCGCTGCAAGACCGTTCCAAAGAAACAACATTTATTTGCTCACCATCAAGCAAAAGTCCGACGAAACGGTTCTACAGTTTATCAAAAGGTTTAATGCGTAATCAACCAGGTGGCTGATGTAGGCGATCGATTTGGTAGCCTCGTCAGAGTAGCGGCAGGACTACGAGAGGAGGTTACATGCCAAATTAAATGGAAAAACCCCCTAACTATGGAAGAATGCTTGGCAATTGCTTTCAAGCACTGTCAAGGTGAAGAAGCAAATCGTGCCAAGCGCGAGTTGGAAAAAGGAGATCATAGGAAAGGAAAGGCAGAAGAGAAATCTGACAATAAGCATAAATCGGTTTGGGATAGGTGCAGGCACCCATAACCGACTGAGATCGGGCAAGAGCGGTGCTCAGAGATGAGACCTAATCCCGCTGAATGTATCACGGAACAAGTTCTGGCTATCATGGAAAGCAAAGGCATAACGAGAACTCCATTCCCCATGAAAGGGCCCAGGGAGAAGCGAGATCAGACCAAATTCTGTAAATTCCACCAGGACGTAGGTCATGACACAGAGTCATGCAGAGAATTAATCAGGGACATAGATGTAGCCGTTATGGAAGGAAGACTCGATGAGGTAGTTGACAGATCTCGTAATGAAGATCCTAGAGGCGCAGAGAGTGGGAGAGGAACACATCGAACGAAAGGAATGGGTAAACAATGAACAGAGAAGGCCAAGAAATCCATCCTCGGATCGGGGACGGTCGATCGATAACCGTTCAGTAAATACTATTAACACGATCATGGGAGGTCCCAGGCGGACAGATCAGGAGAATAAAGTGCAGACCGCAGATCAGACGGATCAGAATAAGAATTCTGGTAAGCGTCAGAAGGTATCGAGGGAAGTAAGATGGACCAGAGGACCCATTACCACTGGTCATCAACAATGAAGGGCTGGTCATCGAGGCCGTAATCAATAAGAACTGTGTAAAAAGGATTTGTGTTGATACAGGAAGCGCTGTAAACATCCTATATTACAAGGCATTCCAGGCCATGAAATTGAAGGACTCAAGCTTAATTCCAGTATCCACCCCTCTATTCGGATTTGCAGGCCCGCCTATCCATCCTATGGGCATGATCACATTACCCACCACTTATGGTAAATTACCTAAGGGCAGGACCCTCATGGTAAATTACCTTGTGGGTAAAGCGCCCTCAGCTTATAACGTCATCATAGGAAGACCAGCAATCATCGATCTATGAGCAGTTATCTCCCCAGCCCATAATAGTATGAAGTTTCCGGTCAATTCAGGATCGGTTGAAATTAAGGGAGATGTGGAAATAGCCAGGAGCTGTTACACATCTGTGGTTGGTGAAAAGCAAATTGTTCAACAGGTAATTCTTGAGGAATTATTACCAGAGGAGGAAAAAACTTGGGTATCAGCAGATCAGACCGAGGCTGTTCAGATAGGATAATAGGAATCAGAGTCAGCGGTCAGCATAGGTTCTTGGATTCCAAATCCCTATAAGAGGGTGTTAACATATCTGCTCAGAGAGTACAAAGATGTTTTTGCATGGAAAACAAATGATATGCCAGGTTTATCACCAGAGTTTATAGTCCACAGTTTAAACATGGATCAGAACAGGCCCCCAGTTCGTCAGAAGAAGAGACATTTTGCACCAGAACGGATCTCGGTCGTAGAACAAGAGGTTGCAAAATTAAAGCAGGTAGGAATTGTCAAGGAAGTGGTGTATCCAGAGTGGTTGGCCAATCCGGTGTTGGTGAAGAAATCAGATGGCTCGTGGAGAATGTGCGTGGATTTTAACAAAGCTCGCCCTACAGGACGATTACACTTCACCCGAATCGACAGGCTAGTGGATTCGACTGTGGGTTTTGAAATTTTTGGGTTCCTGGACGCGTATAAAGGATATCACCAGATCTTTATGGACCCAAAGGATGCAGAGAAAATAGCCTTCATAACTGAGTTCGGGACATATTATTATGTAACCATGCCATTTGGACTGAAGAATGCAAGTGCCACCTACCAGAGGGCAGTTAATCAAATTTTCCACGATCAGATAGGCAAGTCCATGGAAGTTTATGTTGATGATCTACTGATCAAAAGCAGGTCTTTAGATCAATATTTACAAGATGTGAAAGAATTTTTCAAGGTACTCCGAAAGCAGCTAAGATGAAACTGAACCCAAAGAAGTGCATGTTCGGGGTCAATTCTGGAAAATTTCTAGGTTACATGATTTCTAAAGATGAAATCAGGCCAATCCGACAAGCTGGATGCTCAAGATGATGCCAACACCCACTAATATTAGAGAAGTACAAAGATTAAGCTGGAAGGTTAGCAAGATTGAACAGATTCCTTTCACGATCACCACAAGCGTGGTAATCGCTTTCTTTAAGATCTTAAGGAAAGCTACACCATTTCATTGGGGGTCAGATTGTCAAGAGGCCTTTGATGAATTAAAGAAATATCTGTTGGAGTTGCCAACTCTGACATCTCCCCAAGAAGGAGAAGTTTTGTACCTTTATCTATCAGTTTGTGACGAAGCCATTAGTGTTGTCTTGGTTAGGCAACATGGTACACTCTAGTAGCCAGTTTATTACACGAGCAAAGCCTTACATGGACCAGAAGTGAGGTACTCAGATGTGGAGAAATTGGTACTAGCATTTAGTATACGCGCCCGTAAAATTGAGATCTTATTTTCGAGTCACCCGGTCGTCGCCTTGACCGATCACCCGTTAAAGCAAATCGAAAGCAGATGATACTTTGGTCGCTTAGCCAAACGGGTCGTCGAATTGGCAAAGTTACGATCTAGAGTACAGACTAAGAACAACTGTGAAAGCTCAAGTTCTAGCAGATTTTTTGGCCGAAGAGAAGTCTATTTCTATCGATCAGCAAATCAAAAGAATCAGTCCAGTGGAAGTTGTTCGTTGATGGAGCATCTAGCAAGAGCGGGTCAGGATCAGGTCTCCTCCTCATAAGTCTAAGGGGTGAAGAATTCCCTTATGCTTTGCACTTTAACTTCCACGCAACCAACAACGAAGCAAAGTACGAAGCACTGATTACAGGTTTGAACTTAGCTCTAAAATTGGGAGTTAGGCAACTTAAGGTCTACAGTGACTCTCAACTGGTAGTAAACCACATCAGGGGAGAGTATGAAGCAAAGGAGGAACCTATGAAGAAGTACTTATCTTTGGCCCAATCGAGGATTAATCAGTTTCAAGAAGTGCAAATGGAGCAGGTCTCCAGATCGCAGAATACCAGAGCAGATGCCCTGTCCAAGTTAGCATCGAATTTTTTATCAGACAATAAGGTCCTGATCGAGCAATTAAATCAACGTAGCTATGAAGTATCTGAGGTACAATCGATCACACAGAGGGAAACATGGATGGATTCCATTGTAGCGTATTTGAAAAATAGCCAGTTACCAGGGGACAATATGCAAGCTCGCAAAATTCAACGCTTATCTGATAGGTATGCCCTATTCAATGATATCCTGTATAAAAAATCCTTCATGTCCCCTTGGTTACGTTGTGTTACTGTAGAAGAAGGCAATTACCTATTGTGAGAGATCCACTTGGGGATCTGTGGAAACCATATGGGATCGAGGGCTTTAGCTAGGAAATGCAGGTTGTTGGCTATTATTGGCCTAAAATGCTGTAGAATGCAGAGGAGTTGGTCTTGGCGTCTGTGTCATGTGTCAGTCCATGGTAACTATCCCATCGCCCACACACGAAAATTTAACTCAGCTTATCTCGGCCTGGCCCTTTGATCAATGAGGTGTAGACTTAGTGGGGCCATTGCCAACAAAGACCAGGAAGTTATAAATTTTTAGTTGTGGCCATTGATTACTTCACTAAATGGGTGGAGGCTGAACCACTAACCACTATCACGGCCAAGCGGATCCAAAATTCTTATGGAAGAACTCGATATGCAGGTATGGGATACCAAAGACCATAATTTCGCACAATGGTACTCAATTCGAGGACAAGTGGGGTTCAGGAATGGTGTACGATCTGGGCATAACACAACATTTCACCTCTGTTGGTCACCCACAAGCTAATGGACAGTGGAACAAACTAACAGTGAGATCAAGCTTGGCTTAAAGAAGAAATTTGGAACAAGAAGGAAAGCATTGGGTGGAACACCTCCCAAATATTCTCTGGCTTACAGAACTACCCCAAACATGTCAACACGTGAAACTCCATTCTCCTTGGCGTATGGATGTGAAGTCGTCATTCCAGCCAGAAATTGGATTGCCATCCCCTGTAACGATCATCGCATAATGATCGTGCCCAAGAAGAGAAAATAAGGCACGCTAAGGATGAGCCTGAGGAGAAAAAGGATATTGCTTTGATCCGAATGGCTAAATATAAGCAACAGTATCCCAAGATTATAACTCCAAAGTAAAACACTGTTACTTTAAGGTTGGTGATCTGGTTCTATGCAAAAACGAAGTCAGCAGGCAAGAACCAAGTGGAAATTGAGTCCTAACTGGGAGGGACCTTATCAGATTATCAAAGTACATGGAAAGGGAGCATACCAATTGATCGACAAAGAAAGGGAAAACTATTCCTAGAAGTTGGAATGCAGTTAATGTGAAGAAATTTTATGTTTAAGGCAAGTGATTGTCGTTTTATTTTGCAAGTCTATTATGCAATATGACTCTTTTTTGAACTTTTTGAATTTTATTGCGTGGTTGTAATATATCTCTGTTGTTAAACTCTTAAAAAAAGAGAGAAGATTCATTAAGTCCGAAAATCATATTAATTTAAGACCTCATGGCAGGTCGTTAATCTTAAGACCTCAGGTCAGGTCGTAAACTCTTCAAAAAAGAGATACTTTTAAGTCTGAAAAATCAGATCAATTTAAGACCTCAGGTCAAGTCGTCACTCTTTAGACCTCAGGTCAGGTCGTCACTCTTAAAAAGAGAAAATTTATTAAGTCTGATAAAATCAAACAGCATTAAAGACCTCAGGTCAGGTCGTCAATCATTAGACATCAGTCGTCGTCACTCTAAAAAGAGAAAATTTATTAAGTCCGATAAAAATCGACAAACTTTTAAGACCTCATGTCAGGTCGTCAATCATTAGACCTCAGGTTAGGTCGTAACTCTTAAAAAGAGAAAATTCATTAATCAGACAGCTTTAAGACCTCAGGTCAGGTCGTCAATCATTAGACCTCAGGTCAGGTCCATATCTTAAAAAGAGAAAATTTATTAAGTCTGAGAAGTCAGACCGATTTGAGTCCTCGATTCAGGATAGAATACTTTCTGGACACTCAGTCGACGGTAATTCTAAAATGAAGAAATTCATTTAAGTCTGGAAATGACTAAGTCTAGAAACCACAGATGACGTATCTTGCCTGCGCAGATCAATCACACGTCATCTGGGGGGGAAGCATAAAGGAGAAACACAATATAAGGCACAAAGGCAAAAACAGCCTATAAATTGTGCATAAAGTGCCAGAGGCACTAAAACTCCAAATAGAGTGCAAATAGTGCCAGAGACACTAGGATTCAAAAAAAATTCCCATATGAAAACAGCAAAATAACAAATTTTGAAGACAATAACTAATGTTTGAAGTCAAAATTGGAATAAGACAAGTTGAATGTTTTCATTGTGAACTGGGAGGAACTTGAGATTGAGATGATGAGCCAGCTTGAGCAGGTGGAGGCTTTTTTCCGTACTTGGAGACCAAGTCCACTCCCTCCCTGAACTCTTTGAATCTGGCCTCATAAATTTGAGATCCGTCCTTTCTGTTCCAACCCGCATGGGGGAGCTTGGTAGCATCAACATTAAGCCCTGCTGCTTTCATATCTTCAATGGCTGAAGAATATCCAAACCAGATAATCGGGGCAATTAACATATTGATACTATCGGCAAGCTCATCGGACCTCCTATACTTAGCAAGGGCTTCAGCAATGTGCTCAGGCAGCTTGCTCTTCAAATTATCTCTCTCCTCTTCAAGGGTGGCTACCATCTTTTCCAATCCGGATTTGATCTGATTAGCAGTAGCAGTATGAGTCTGGAACTCATCAGTTTTGGCCTTCAATTCATCAGATAAAGCCATTTTCTCAGCAGCAGAAGTGTTCAACAAATCTTCATACTTGGCCTTCCATTCTGACAAAGAGTTGGTCAGGTCTTCCTCGACTTTTCCAGAACTTCTCAGTCGGGACAGGATCTCCTTACCCAGTTTGGCGCCTAAAAAGGAATACAAGGAGCAAAATCAAGATATATTACCTAAAAAGACAGAATACTACTTGTGAAGAGGGCCTTACAAATTTGGACAGATCTTGATTGGTCCACTCTTTCGAGTCATATCTTTCCCCTTGAGCTCTTTCAGAGGCCTCAGCATCTCTATCAGCTTGATCCTGAGATCTAATACGCTTTGAAGCACGCCTAGTCTCAGCTGTAGTCTCTACCAAAGTGGTGCGAGAAACCAACTGATAATCGTTGGTCTCCTCGCAGTCGCCCGCCGCCAGGATCTGTCTCGATCGAGGGCTCAATTGGATGACTGTCAACAGGCTTGGCAGTTTGATCCGGCACATCTAAGTTGATAACAGGACCGGATGCATCCTGACCTCTGGGAGGTGAAGCCTCATCAGCAATCTAGAGAATATCGGTGAAACTTGCCACTGCAAATATCAACAAGAAATTAAAAGCATGTCTTAGACAAAACATAGATATTCAAAAAAGGAATCCTACTTAGATTATATATCTCCTCTGATAGCTCAACGTAAGGCTCTGGATCGGCACTTTCCATACGAACAACATCGATTAAATTGGAACTGTAATGCCTCATACCCAGGTATATGAGGGACGCCCTGATATCATTTAACAATTTCTTGTCCGCTTTGCTCTCCAACACATCGCTATTCTTAGTGGAAGTGTTCCACTTGCCTAGATCCCTAGCGGCGTTGTGCCTAATGAAGAAGAAGTGTTTCTTCCAATCGAGAAGGATTGGTCTCATTTTCTTAATCAAACGGACACTACTCAAATTATCAGTTCTTCTACAAAAGCAGTACTAGCCAAGACTCTTTTTAACCTGTTTGCATTGGTAAAAAGTTCTAAAAAGAACCAAAGTGAAGGGGGTGACAAAACACCTACACCAAATCAGAAACTCAGAATGAATCTTATGCTATTGGGGACTATCTGACCAAGTCCTAAATCATAATAGCGAAGTATCTCCAGAAAGGCGGGAGGAAGAGGAAACTCGAGACCACAATCAAACTGTTTTTTATAAACAAGCGCAATACCCAAAGCAGAGGAGCAAAGCAAAGACTTTTCCCACGCAGTCGGATAGGCATATACGTTCTTATTTATCCCATATCCATCACAGATGTCTGTGATATCAGAATCCTTCAACTTAGAATCGATCGCGCGGGAAAGCCATCATTTTCTTGGTCTCGTAGGTCCTCATCAACGCTCTTATTGGCACAGATAAACCAGAAATATTATACTCAGTCGGAGGCGATTCGACAAGGGAAGGAACAATAGAGGCGATCAAATGAGGGGGAAGAATAGAGAAAAGAGGATTTTCACCAGGATTGGATACTTCAGGCTGATCTGGATTCATAAGGAGTAAAAGAAAAAAAGAAAATTATTATTAATACCACACACAAAGGAGAAAGACTTACTTGTTAATTGAGGGAGCAAATCTGCCAAATCGGACGTCTATGGCTATAAATAATGATGGGCGTTTGCAGAGTTTAATAGATTTAATAACCTTTAGCCAAACGACGGGAAGTTTGACTACGATCGATTGAAAAGACAATGCGCAGCAATCATGGTGGCATTTGAGTTAACCGAGGCGAAGGTAGATAGGCCGTTTGGATGGTACACGTGGAACAACCTTGTACTTCATATATTAATCCATTTTTAAAGGCTAGACCATATCGATTAAGATCTGGGGGACTGTGATTGGGGGTGACCCGAATCAGTCCACGTGTCAAGCGTATATAGAGTGAACTAGCAGAACATGACAGAGCCGTACCCGACTTGGATGTCATTTTGACCAGATTAGATCAAAGCCGCAAGGTGTCCCCGACTGAGGACGCAGATCGACCAGACAGGCGGAGTCCCCGACCATAGAAGTGCACTCGATCGCACCAGAGAGGTCCCTAAACAACAAGAAGACAGATCCGAGACATACCCGTCTGGAATAAAGAGCAGTTATGACTAAGCGTGAGACGTGGGGGCTTACATAACCACCCATTAACTCCATTATCATCGATAACCGCCTGAACTACGGTTGGACTTGATTCCAAATATATATATATTTGGATACGTAGGCAACTTATTCCCTAAGTTCAGTCCATTCATAAACAACAACTACTCTCTGTTCAATCCTAGAGCAAGAAGACCCAATATTTTACCCGTTTCATTCTGAGTTCGATCACATCAATACCAAAGGACACTTTACATGGTGAGAATGCACCGAGACATTTTAAGCACCTATCAATGGGGCATGGACTCATGATCCATGTGGGAGTTACACGTCGTCCACTGGCCTCAAAGCCAACTGGTGCGGTAAATGTCCTATGCTTCGATATAGAAACGTGTCTTACCAATGATATTGACGTTTTAGCTTTTAGACAACCACATATGTATTTACGAGTTAAGTTCTAGTCACCTGGTTCATTCACATAAAAGGCTTCTTAAGTACTTCTAGTCCTAGACATCTAGTTAACTACCTAGCACATTTTAAAAGAATCATTGACTACTAAGTCAATGTCCCACAAGGCCTAAATAACGCCTTCTGGTGCTCCCACCTTCTCCCCACAGAGGGTCTCAGTTGTGGTGATGAGCCAAGGCTACCAGAAGCCATAGTTAGACATTGTCAATTAACATATAATTCCCTCAAAGGAATACATACCAATCAATGACATGTTAGACACAAGGGATATCTAAACACAAAGTGAATGCATACCTTTGGCGCCCACTAAGGACACATTGGCGGCCCGCCAACCTTTGCCTAACATAACATACAATATTGCCCTACTCTTGGCGCCCACCAAAACCTCATTGGCGTCCGCCAAAAGTGAACATAGTCACACTTCTCGCTTTTGGCGGCCGCCAACCAATGTTGGCGTCCGCCAATACTTACCCGATCATCATGTTAACCTGCTGCAATTTATTACTCAATGATCACCAACCTTATTACTACCCGAAACCTGCAATTTCACATTAATAATCCATAACATAAACACCTAAAAATCCGTTTAAAAACACCCCTTTATGCTTGATAATTTACAAAGACCTTTCAACGCCAACCAATGTTTTATGGATTCCCTACAAAGTCAAGTATTTTTTTATCAAGAACTTTATCATGAAAATACAACTGAAATTAATATGGCGATTGTAGGATAGGACCCTAAGTTGAATAGGATTGAAAACCGTATACCGAATAGGATTGAAAACCGTATACCGCACTATAACGGGATATCTTTATTTTATTTTATTATTCCTTTTTTTTTTCGCAACCCGTCCTTTCTCCCTATGAATTATATGATCACATCACATCACTCTTGCTTTCACCCAAATATATTCAGTATATACATACATGTTGAAACATTGACTAACATATTATATATATATATATATATATATATATATATATATATATATATATATATATATATATGACGATTCCAAAAACCGTCTGTATCAAATCTAAGGTTCTTTCTCTTTGTGATAACCTGATAAAGCTCCTAGAATACAAAAAACAATGAAAAGAGGGGGGTGGTTGTGAGATGTTTGAGACTGCACTTGATGGTGATCAAGCTGCCTACGAATCCAATGCGTGAACTTGAATCAAGTCTCCGTAGTTCCTTAAGGATTGTTTATATAGAGGGGCTTGAGCCCTATGGTTAGCCTGTGGCGTGTCCATGGCGGACACTGATTTGCGTGTTCCATAAGGAAAATGATTATGATTGATTGATCTCCTAAACTTTAGGAGATAATCGTGATATTCAAATATTTGCGTTAATGACAAAGATTGGAGCCTTTACGGCTCGGGATTCCTTCCACAATTATCTGATTTAGAACGTGTGCAAGGGGTTTGGCCCGAGGGGGGCCTAGGCCGACCTTATAGGTCGGATGCGGGTAAGCTCTGAATACACGTACTGACCGACCTGCAGAGGTCGGGATAGTGTTTGTGTCTATATGGCTCGGTGGTCGGCCAATGCTTGTTTGTGTCTATATGGCTCGGTGGTCGGCCCTAAGCATTGGCCGACCCAGAGAGGCTGGGGAGATCGGCCGACCCAGAGAGGCTGGGGAGATCAGCCGACCTACTCTAGCTTGGCTGCTGTGAGATCCGACCCCTTAGACAGCCTTTCTCTTTCTATACATAATGTTGAGCCATTAAAGAGGTGCCGCATAGGTACGTTCAGTTTTTGGCATCATCATAAGCCCCCCAGATCCAGCCGAGCCTCGTGAGTTTGACTCGGACCTGCTTAGATTGCAGCTCAGCCTGGTAGGTTTTTGAGTGATGATTAGGGGCCGTTATAGTGTAGTTATGACCGTCCTAGAATTCGAGGCGTCGTTACTGGTACGCTTGAATTGAAACAGTTTTTAAGATGAGCGTGGGGGATATAAACCCGTCATGTCAAGCGTCATTTCTCTTACTGCCATTCCAATGACCATCGTTAAACTGTAGCCTCATACTCCCATTGTTCTCATTTTTCATCCGCTTCTACGCCTTATTGATGTTTAATTCATCTCGAGGAGGAACCGCTTACTCCTGGGATCAAGCAATCATAAAGGAATCTAGACCGTGCATGTGGTCTTCAAAGAGATCCCGTGGGTTCCTCCACAACCGATTTCGCGCTTCTTCTTCCGACCGTCATCAAACACTTTTGACCCTCTTTTAGGTATAAAATTCAAAAGGCCACTCAAGATATCAAGGGGAGTCATGGGATGGTTTCGGTTTTGACTCAAATTAGCATGGAGTACATCTGTCATGAATAAGGGGTAAACTCGGAATAATTTGCACCTCTGCTCCCCGTGGATCCATGTCCGTTTGCATCCCGTCCTCTAGATAGGTACTTTGCCATTTATGAACCCCAGCTGAAGGCAGGGCTAAGGTTTCCGTTGTGTCCTTCCTTTGTATCAGTGTTACGAAACTATAGGATAGGTGTGGCTCAAATGGCTCCTCCAGAGTTAGGGACGGTGGTGGGGTTTTCCGTGTTGTGCCAGCGATAGGGTGCGCTTCTCGGTGGGTATCTTCCGAGTCTTTCATCGCATCGCGCAGAGCCCGGGGCTGAAGGCCCTAAGTACAAATCATGGCTACGGCGCTTCTTCTTCATTCGAGATGGTGGGGACTTTAGGCTAGGGCATTTGAAAACAAGTTCCTTACAAAAGGACGATTGTCCGACCCTCCCGAACTCTACTCAACTAAATGACATTCAGAATGCGGGTATCTTCCTGAGGCTACGTGAACTGCCTTCCAAGCTGATCGCTGCAGCTCTTCTGACCGAGGCTGGTCTCGATCCTTACCATCCCCATGAGCAAATGGCAGGTGTGATATCAGTGAGTGCCACTACCTTCTTGTTCTTGTAAACTTTTGTATTGACGTAAGTAATGTGCTTTCTCTTTTCTTGCAGTAAGGACACTGGCCAGTCTCTAAGCCCCCGGTCCTAGGGAGGGGGTGGAACACCGAACCGTGAGGGCAGCCGTGACCGGAGAGCCTGCTGGTTGGGACCAGGTGACCCGGACCATGGGATCCTCTCTCGGGGCCCACACAGCTCGTCTGTTGTTGGGAGGATTTTGCATCATTAAAACAAAAGAAAATTTATAAACCTATACTACCATGCAAAACTAACTCCTAACCGGCCGAATACCGGGTAATTGATAGTAGAGCGAAGTGAGTAAGGGGTCGATCCACAGGGAATTGGGATGTTGAATCTAATTTCACTAATCTCCTAAATTGTTACTCTTAAACGAAATAAACGAAAGAAAGAGACATAAAAACACAGAACAAATCAAATAAATCTAACCTAGAAAACAAAATAAAACAATCTAAACTAAAGACATGGGATCAAACAACCAATATACAAACCTATGTGATCTCAATCCTAGTTAATCTCATGATTCTAATTCGATTTGTGGTTTCACCTTTTCACGAGACATAAACCCCTAATTCCTTAGTGAACTTATCCCTCAAGCTATGAATTCCTACTTTCGTAGCGAATTCAATTATCTATCTCTCATCTTTCGTGTGTTGAGACTGATTTACCAAACAAAACGACGGGTGTAGATTCAAGTTACTCTCGTATAATCGAATCTAACAACCTAGGAATCTAACCAATTAATTTGTCACATAATCAACGGCTAAAAACCCTATCTTTCTATGATGATCTAAGGTTTATGCAACTTCCGTATTATAAACATCAATAGAAAACAGATCTTTCAATCTATTCTCATGGCCTCATAAGCACAAAGAAAGATACAAAATAAATCAACAATCATGAAGAAAAACTGGAATTAAATAAATTGAAAGAAATCAAACTCACATAGTTTTGAACAAGGATTGATCCATGGAAACGAAAAGCAAACATCTAATCTACTCCTAATCTAACATCGGTTCACCCGAGCACAAGGCTCGGGTGACCGGCCTTCAAATCTCCAAAGGGCTGCTGCTCTCTTGTGTTTGATGTGTATGAAATTCGGAATCAATTTAGGGTTTGGGGTCAGCTTGTGCTTTAAATAGAAAATCGAGGCGGTTGCTTACAAGAGAACCTAAGTCGGTTTCAAACAAAAGCGCGGTGGACGCCCGTTCACTCAACCGGACGCCCGTCCAGGATGCTTGGACGGAGACTGGACGTTCGTTTAGCCAGCGTCTGAACTCTCTGTATGTAAAATATGATTACGACGCCTTGATCACATCTTCGACGCCCGCCTAGCTCACGGGACGCGTTCGTTAGTCTTGGACGCTCGTTCACACTGATGCAGAACGGATTTCTTGATCATTATCCTTTTCTTCCGCCATCTTTATCCTCTTTCTCTCATCTCTATCTCTTCAAAATCACTTCAACTTCGATTTTGACTCTTCCAAGTCCTTTCCCAAGTTAAAGATATGTATCTACACACATCGAAAACATACCAAAACGTAACACGATTCCAAAACAACATAAAATCACCAAATAAGCATATAAATCGATACTTTTTCATATTTAACTATTAAAAACACCATTTACTCAATACTTACATATATAGCTCAAAATCTATGAAAATCATAACGAATGTAGGGAAATTGATATAGAAAATATATGTAAAAATCACTATAATTTAGCCCTTAACATCTGTTATCCAGTGGAGGATGACGCCTCGCAAATCCTCACTCTTGTAATATGGACTTAGATGCTCCTATCATTGAGGTGGGACGAGGGGAGGATGAGGAAGAGCTTGAGACACTCCTTATACGAAGGTCTTCTCGCCCAGATCGGGAGAGGTTGATGCGAAGAGAGGCTAGGAAAGAGAAGCAGACCAATGTCGGATTGGTTCCGAGGAACCACGAGGAATCATCATCGATGTTTGCCGAGGGGATGGGAGACCGAATTGACCCCCGACTTCACCCTATTTAGATGATCCGGTGCAGGATGACTCTCAGATGTCTGACATGGATCTGCTTGAAGCGGGTTTTGAGGCCATGAGATTTGTAAGTTTCATTTCCTTGTATCTTTGACACTTATCCTTATCGAGAGGGTCTTGACCGTATGTTGTGCTTACCTGAGGGATCGGTTGTAGGTCAAGATATCTTTGCCGACTTGCATGTTAAATGCCCGATCGAGAGAAGAAGAATTCTGATAGTCTAAAGACGATCGAATAAAGGAACTCGAGGAACAACTGAAATCACAAATGCAAAAGACATAGGCTTTAAAGTCTGAGTATGATGTCCGCCTTCAAGAGTTCATGAATGAACACTTCAGAGAAGAAAGCGAGGCTGGACGGTCATGTTGCAAGGCTTCGGGGAGCTCACTTTAGAGGCAACTATTTGAGCATTTCCTTCGTCTC